>WBMZ01010270.1:0-110243 GCA_013400975.1 Atrichornis clamosus
GCAGGATCTTCTAAGGCAAGTTGATGGTAAAGGAACGAGTGAGAGGTCTTCTCATGGGTTCCACAGGGAGGGTTTTATTGCCAGCAGCCACACGAACGGTCCAGAGGAGAAGACAGGGAGAGCAAGCAGAGCTCAAGGTGAAATACGGGGTTGGGGAGAGCATCAGGGCCAATGGGGTGAGGGAGCAGGGCCGGTGCAGAGGTGATGTGAGTGCCAGGGGAACAATGAAGGAACCCCAAGGGAGAGACTACAAGGTAAGGGCCAATGGAGGAACAGGGAAAGGAGAAGGTTCTGGTAAGGAACACATATAAGGGAGAAAAGGGGCAGGGAGGCCAACGGGCCAATCAAAAAACTGAACTGGGGTATATTTGCATACTCAGGCAAAGGATCCTGGGAGAGGCACTTTTTTCTCACCCTAACCGCGGAGGTGGCCTAGGAGGCTTCCCTCCAAGGGGCAATTGGGGTCAAAGTGATCAGCCTTGCAGCCTCCAGAGATCAAACTCTTGGGAAACTATAATTTATGGAAGTTTTGTGCTCCATTGCAACTGAGTACATTAAAATTTGTATTTTCTTGAAACAGATGGAAAAGGAACACTTTTTCCTCAAAACTATCTCAAATAACTTGCATTGTTAGAGCTTTTTGAGTTTTGTCTGCTATGTTCTTCTGCAACTTTTGTTCCATCTCATTTTGGGTGCATTATTTAATTATTTTATGTGTTATTTGGTTTATATTTCCAACAGTTAGAAGGCCAAATCAAGAAAATAAAACTGCCAGTTTAAGAAGCAGGAGGAAAGCAATCACAGTTACAAATGATGGCTGTAAATAGAAAGATTCATTCAACTAAATCCATCCTTTATAGTCTGCAGACTGGAGGCTGCTTTAATTGTATGGAATAAGGGGATAATTCTTTTGGCAGTATTTTTATTTGGTGGCTGTGTATATTATCTAAGAATCTCAAGTTCCTGTGAAAAAAGCCCCACCCTTTATATCTGTTTGAGGAAAAAGAGTTTGGATTTTTGGCTGAATCCAGAAAGGGTGAAGCAACATTGGTGTATCTAACATTTATTTTGTTTCCATTTGCTTCTGAGATATAATGTCTTTTTCTGCAAATCCTATTTCAGATAAAACTTAGCTTAGACTGGAAAATATAGTCTAGCAGGGAAAGAGACATTAATGACAAATTATTTATTGCACTGCTGTGAGGAAGCTTGATTTGACTGAATTATTTAATTGAAAGTCTACATTTTAAGCGGATATGTGAAAATATTTCGAGTTTTTAAGAAGGTTGTTTATGTATATATATATATAAACTTCATGATTAAACAAAAAAAGAAAACAAGGGGCTAAACTCTTGAAATATGAGGTGCATGAGGAAAGGCATGGGGTGAACCACTTAAATAATTAGCAGTATGCTATAAAATAATAAAGTATTGTGCCACAGTTAGACTACCATCACATTTTGTAAGAAAGAATTCACACAGTCTTTAAAGGCTAAAATTTCATTTTCTCTCTGGCTTATGAAAAGACATTCTTCCTGTCACTTTCAATGTACTTGGGCTATCAAGTCCCCTTATGAAAGGACTCACCCACACAGAGTGGGATTTGCTGGCTTTCTAGAGCTAAAATGGTGGATGTCTTTCTCCTGAGTACTTTCTGCTCTCACCAGGAGTAGTTAGCAGTCCTGTGAACACACCAAGTAAAAAGTCATTGTTTCTGCCAAGCACAAGTACTGAGACTTTGCCTTTCTTCCACTTACTCCTCTCTGAGTAATGCACAGAGATTTAAACCAACTTTCCAGATACAAACTTAAGCATTTTTTGAAAACCCAGAAAAATTATGTGATAATGAAACCCTGACCTGTGAAAAGAAAGTGTATTCAAAATTAAGTTTTGTTTTCTCCATGACTGGGAGTCTGAAAACAACATTATGGATATCTGTGCAGGAATTCCAATCTATGGTATCATGAATTCCAATCTATGGTATTGTAAATCTTTCAAGAAGTAACATTTTCTGCCACAGAAAAATTCCCAAGGTCATATTTGAACGTGAAATGTTCCCTAAGAACAAAGGCTTCTCAGTGACATGAAATCTTCTGAGTAGGAGGTGGAAAATTGCATTTAAATAAAAAAAGTTTGTACAAGATAAAAATAATAGCAGGAAATTTGTTCAAAAATTGTGATTTGGAGCCAGGTTTTCTCTGAAAGGAAAATCAATTGATCTGTTTCCAATGTCACAAAAATTATGAGTTCGAAGCTCTGACTCAAAGATATGTCCAACCTTGTCCTCCTGTATCCTGTGTCTCTAAAATAGAAGCCTGATTTTCTGTGTAAAATAAAAAAAGAGAAAATCTTCCCACAGACACAGACAAGGAAGAGAGTCAAGAAGCCTTTGAGCAATTATTTTCCTGA
The DNA here is from genome assembly GCA_013400975.1 of Atrichornis clamosus. Lineage (NCBI taxonomy): Eukaryota > Metazoa > Chordata > Aves > Passeriformes > Menuridae > Atrichornis > Atrichornis clamosus. The sequence goes on from WBMZ01010270.1 coordinate 2,410, forward strand.
TGCATTTTCTGAAGTGACATTCTTAAAACATAACTGCTTCATCTTGAAAGCCACTGTCTGTTCCCTTAGACCTACTTGGTTAGCTTTAAAAGAGAACAGGTCAACTTTAATTTCAAACCTACAGGTTATAAACCAAGTCTGGTTTGGATTTAATTTGCTTTCCCTGTTTGTCTTCCTCTGTAGCATAAAAGATGTCTGTGAATAGGAGGAGATCCCCTCTATCTTGTTAGGTAGATTATAGCCAACAATGTGCAAGAACTTTTCTGAGTTTAAGAAATGATGTGCTAAGTATTTAAGAATTGCAGAGGATAAAGGATTTATTCTGGTACAGTGAACACCATTTCACATTCTTCTGCTTTTCAGTGTGAAGAGAGAACTTATTTCTCAGAAACAGCATATGTTCACTTTTTTTTTAACCTTCAGTTTTCCTTTTGATCTTTTTTTTAAAACTAAATGAAAAATTGTGTTTTGCAGTGATAACAGGAAATTCACATTCCTGCCTCATTCACAATTTTTTTCCTAGTCATGACAGGTAAAATTTGTTATTATGAAGAAGACTGGCACAAGAGCCAAGTATTTCTTAAATGTTTCCTGGGTGCAGTGTTTTTGCCTGGTTATTGCCTCCTACATTCTGCTGTGTCTTTAGTGTATCACAGAAAATGTGAGGGGTGCTACTGCTGTTCCTGTCCCAGGGTTAATGTCAGATCAGGACTAGAGGTAGAGGAGTCCATGCAGCTGCTGTTGCAGAGTGATGGTTCAATCAAAATCAGTGGTCAGCTGCTTCAGGCGCCATAAAGTTTTTATCAGCTGTGGCAAAGGGCTCTTACAATCTACTGTAGTGAAATATTGCAGAAACATATTGCCTGCTTTTATGTTGGATAAAAGATAAAGGAGAAAGGCAGGTAGGAAGGTTTTTCAAAAAAAGTTGGGATTGGAGATCTGCAAGGTGGTACAAGACAGACAGGCTAGATGGAACAAGTGGTGACACTGTATGGAACACTGTTTTGGTTTAAGCCTGGCCAGAGGCCAGGAACTACCCAGGCTCGCAGCCTTCCTCCCACTTCTCGCAGCCAGAGAGAGGAGAGGGAAGGAAGAAAAAAAAATTCAAAGCGTCCACGAGGTTTGTGATTAAAAAAAACAAACTCGAGAGAAAACCACAGGCAAAAACAGGCAAACTACTTGAAAATATGAAACTACATTTATTATAATACCAGAAAAAGAAGAAAATTGAGAAGCAATATGAGCTGTGGGAAAAAACACCTTCTTTCCCACTCCCCGCTTCCCCCTCCCTGCTTCCCTCCTACCCAAACAAGGCAGGGAGACAGAGAATTAGGAGATTTTTTAAGGTTAGGCCAGATCTTCATATTTTCAAGTACTGTAGTCTTCCCCTACTGATTGGTGGGTCCCCTGAAGAAAGTAAAGTCCAAAGTCCATCCCACGGGCAACAGTGGCCTCATACTGCTACGGCGTGGGTCACTCCTACACAGGCTGCAGTCTTTAAGCATCCCCCTGCTCCAACGTCTGCAAAGGGGGCTCTGCATTCCCGTGCTCCTCCATGGGCTACAAGGGGGGACATCCCGTCTCACCATGGTCTCACCACCAGCTGCAGAGGAATCTCGACTCTGGCCCTGCTGTATCTTCTTCCGACCTGGCCTGGATGCTTCTCCATGTTGGTCTTTTAGCTCACATCCTCCCTGGTTGCAATTTTAGCTGTGCACCAGAATTGTTTTGAATTCCTTCTTAAATATGTTATCACAGAGGCGTTACCACTTCTAATTGGCCTGCGGCATGTCCTTCTTTGCAGCCAGACAGACATTGGCCCTGCAGGACATGATGGTGGGGCTTCCAGAAGCTTCTCACAGAATCCACCCTGCAGCCCCCCCACTACCAAAAACCAGGTCTAGCAAAATCACGACAAACGCATAACATTTTATTTGCCTTTTACAATATCACCTTTGAAAACAGTGAATCCATCTGCTCAATTCATTGACATGACAGAAACAGTCTAAATTCATCAATACTCCCTGGTTTGGTTTACAGTGAAAACACATATTGCTTTTGAATATCCCAAGTCACTATTGTACCAAATACATAATTATTTGGATACATTTGTTAGCCATTTTTCCACAATTCTTAGTCCTCCTTTCAGTCTCAGATACTAAAAATTTTGGCAATAATTTTGAGTAACATCACTCACACAGCAAAAGGAAAAGTGGTGGTGAACTTTTTTTATACAAATGGAATGATGACTTTATATGAATTTTTTGTATAATAATGAAATACATTGTGTGGACACCAATAAATCATGCAAAACTAGGGCTTTTCCTTTCAGAAGTTTAATGCGTAGATAGATGTACCATCAGTCTTCCATAACATAATGGGTCTTTAATAGTATTCCAGATTTCAGGAATGTAGCAGTTGTGATTATAAAGAGCTTCAACTCCTTACAGTAAAGAAAAAAAATTGCTGGAGACAGTAGGACTCAATACATAAGCTCCTTCTGACTTTCTCCTTTTCATCTCCCCACACAATTTTTTTTCTTAGTCATTTGTTCGTCAATTGCCTATCTGCTTTTCCTGAGGCTCAGCTAATACTAACGTGTTCTGCAATGACCTGATGGCTTAGAGCTCCTCTGAGACTTTTCTGTAAGGCTACATATGAAGTCAGTACATGGTCTCCCAAAGTCCCCTATTGTAAACTGTGCTATTGTATTTGAGTACTAAATTTATCCTACCTTCTATTCTGGATGTATATAATCTTTCAGTTTAGAGAATAAATTCTCTTTTAACCTTAGATTTTAGGAAGAAGTTATTCTAGAGTTGGAACAGAGGAAACCCCACCTGCACTAATTCTACAGCTGCATCTGAAATACACTCTGCATTACTATGCCATGTGCCTGACTCTGGAACTGTTCACCATTTCATGTACCCTCCTTCTGTATATGTTCTGCATCCACGTCTTGCTTACAAAATATACATAGAATAAATATGGGTTCTTTAAAAGACAGCTAATTTGGGGTATTGTCAATGGAAATATGAGTTTAATTCTAATTGAGTGTGTAGGCTTGATATTTTGTCTCCCTTGTTCATGCTGATCTCATTCTCTTCCCCTTTTGGAAATTCTGCCTTAGACTTAGCTACCAGGACAAAGGAGTTTTAGCCTTTAGTTGGGCAAGTACTTAACTGTTATTCCTCCTTTTGTTTTCCTGACTATTTCTTGACCTTGTCACAGATAAATGTTTTACTCCAGTGGTGGCCCCAGACAGATACATGTGGAATTTGCTTTTCCCAGTCTGAGCAACACAGTTTGACTTAATGTATAAAAACCATTGTACAGCAGTGCTCTAATCCAGTGGTTTATTCAGCTGCATATCCATTCTGCCACCTGTAGACATATTTCCAAGTCTTTTGCTGCCAGAATTATGCTGATAATGGTGCAGGCAAAAGAAGAGCACATCATCAAAACCAAGTATAGTGGTCTCATGAAGGTTTCCACATTGCTTATTTTTTAGATTAAACTTTACAATTTCCCCATAAATATATTTTACTTACAAATAGTTTAGGTTTATGATTTTCTCATATTACTCCTTAACTGTAACAATTTTGCTTTTGATTGGAACCCAGCGCTGTTCTTACTGAATCTATCTTTGCAAGGATGATTACACAAAGGATTAAATGGAAACCCATTGTTTTAATGTCTTCCTCCTTCCACTTCTTTCAGTATTTATTTTTCCTGTATAACTTTCTCTTCTAGCAGTTAAAGAAACACAGGATGATAAATCAGCCTCTGACCTACCTGAACCACTCTGCTCCCTTTGTTCTCCTTGTTTTGTGATGTTCCACTTTTGCAGAAAAATTGCTAGAGCACAAAACCAAAACTGCCAAACTGATTGTTATCCTTTTTGTCTGGTTGTTCTGGGTGTCACTGAGCATCTTTATGACACATTCATGGTCACTGGAGAGCACTGAAGTAGAACTGTTGACTTTTCTGGTAGATTATTGAGCTTCCTTCCAACGATTAAAAAATTAAAAGGGAAGATTACTCATAAAAACACAGTTTTAAGCACAGGTGGCAGTTTGTTAAAAAATTTCTTTTCTGTCAAGCACTCGTTTGTAAGGTGTGAAACTGTAACAATTACCTGAGATTTGTAAGTCTAACACCTTGAAGTAAAATCTGATTTGAAAATGCAAATTATGACATAAATATTTCTGTCCTTGTTCAGACCTGTCCTGCCTTGAATTGTGTCTCTTTGCATTGAGGGTTATTGACGAGAAGAAATAATGTCTAACGGGAAATTAGAACTGACTAGTGCTTTTTATTGTATTTAGTTGCTAGAAATGTGCCTTCTGCTACTTCTTTTGAAAATGCTCTGCCTGTATAACAGAAATTATTTATTTTGTAAAGAAAGAACTATATGATTAAACTATATGATTAAACAATCATTAATATTAAAACTTAATGATCATATGCAAATCTCTAATACAAATAGCAGTACCTTGCATTGAAATCTACGTAATTGATCTAAGATACATATTCCATTCTGCTTGCAAATCCGTATTAAAAAAGACCTAATCCAAACAATGAGTTGCATCAAAATAGAAAAAAATAAGTGAGGTAAGACTGGCAAATTATTTATCTTTCATTAACGGAGAAAATCACGCATAATTATCTATGTTATATGAGCACACATGCTGCAAGTTGGCAAACTGAGCAACAATAACCATAAAAATTGCAACCCACAACTAAGCTGAATCTAACTGGCTATTATTAAGTAAATGCTAGAAAAGCATATATATACCAAACAAGGCGAATATTCACTGAATAGTACTAAATTCTCTGTAGTCAGAAAGGACTACTCATTTCAAACTATAGAAGCAAAATTATATGCTTGGAACTTAATCAGTGAGTTGTTATAATGTACAGTGTTGTAGCTTTTCCATAAACCAGTAATAACTGAGCCCCTTTATAAGCTAAGGGATGTTGATGCTTTGAAATTAAGTATGGCTGTGATGCTTTGTGCTTTTATTCAGACATTTTGAAAAGAATAAATAGTAAGCACAGAAGGAAAATATGAGATCTGAATTTGCCTTTCAAAACATTCTTTGCTTTTTCCTCCTATTTAAAATCTATTCAGTATCTGACACATCTTAGCAACAAAAGGCAACCTAGTATCATTTCTGAGCTTACAAAACTGTAATCAGGAGTACAGTCATCTTAGCAACTGTCCATTACCTGTGACTAGTGTATGAGGATTTCATTTTCTACACCATTACCAGTTCACTGACAGCTACAAATATATAAAAAATTAGATGTGTTTTGAACACTTTCAGTAAAAGACAAATTGCAGGGCTTTATACCCTTTTAGTGGGAGTACATGCTGTAGCACATGATAATAGGATAAAAACCTCAGTTTGAACCCTTTACAGATCAGGATACTTGTTCCATTAGATTAATACTTTAATATGTCTTTGTGTTTCCAAGTGAGATTGCAGAAATTGTTTAAATCCATTGACATATCAAGCAATAATATGAAAAACATTCGTTATTATTATCCTGATAGAAATTGTAGTAAGCCCTTCAGGAGCTCTGAACCAGAAGATCAGAAATTTAGAATAATTTAGTGAAATATTTCATTTGGGTGAAAACAAAAGAGACTTTGAGAACTTCAAAGTTTAAGAGAGCTATAAAATGTGTTAGCAGAATAAAACTCTGTAAAATTCAGTCATGCCTCTTCCTTATTATCAATGGCTTAGCATTTCTTAATATGGTTATCTGGGGATGGAATTTTCTTCAGTTGATATTCTGCTCTTATTTTCTTTGTCGGGCAGATCATTACTGAAGTAATGCATTTTACTCATCACTTCTTTGATGATGACTGAACACTTAAGATTAGCCTGAGAGAAAATTCTGTGGTTTTATTTGCTTGTTTTTCTTGTTGTTCCACTGTCACTTATTAAAGGTACTTAATTTTTTATTAGGGTTGATTGCACCTTGTATGCATAAAAATGTTTTTTGAAACCAAATGTTTTCTTAAAGCAAAACATGGAAAAATATTTTAAATATCTTGTATTGACATTTTGAGTATTCTAGTTATGCAATAAATTTTAATTATAGACCAAAATATGCTTCATATTTTTGAAAGGGTTTTGTAATATGAAAAAAAGCCTTACAATATACTTCATATAGTACTCTCCCCACAGTTAACCAGTGCTGAAAACCAGCTGATTTCTTAATGTAATTTTTTATGCTAGTAGGTTTTGAGAAGTGATTTGTAATGTTCTAGATACTTAATTTACATATAATAGTTCAGAATGGAATGAACTGGAAATTATGAAGTTATTGAAATTTATCAAACTATATGAGTCATATTGCTAAATTTGGAAGCTTTCAAGACTGTGAGCAATTCCTACCAATTTGTACACAGCTGAAAATATTCATGTCACCTTGTCTGTAGTCATTAGGGATTCAAAAAGGTGGTTTGCAGGGAAGAGATAACCCTTGGGAAAGACAAAGAAGTGATTTTACATTGCTGTGACTCGGATGATTACATGATTCACCATCATATTCCCTTGACAACTGCACACATACAATGAGGGTTATGAATAGCTTGTGTCACTGCAGCTGTGTTCTAAGAAGGCTTTCCAGGGGAGTATGTGTAGGCTTGTTTCTGGCAGCTTATTTGACTCGGTTTGTGTTTTGGATTCTCCAAAATCTTTGTTCTTTGGATCTGGAGTACTCTGTGGGTGAAATCCTGCAGACTAAGCCCACACATAGCTGATTTTGCTGGGAATTAGTGCATGAAGATGAAATTTATGACTCTGTATAATAATTTTCAGTCTAGGTTCAGTGATTTCTCTGAAGAGAGCTGATGAGAGTTCAATTAATAGTGAAATCCTGGTCTCCACAACAGAGCTATTTCTACAATCTATACACTGTATATGAGGTACTTTATACAGCAGGTTCCTTGGAGAATACATACAAACAGACTTTAAAATCTTTTACAGCTTCTGAAGGTATATCTATGTGTGAATTAGGGTTAACGTGTGGGGAAAAGGCTAAGAAGGGTAAAGATGAACAAAAATATCTCTTCCTCTAGGTGAATTTTGGCACATCTGTCTGTCTGCAGAACCCAGCAAAGTGAGCTTGCTTTTAAAGTTCCTGCTCTTGTGGCTTAATCCTAGTTCCCTTATTTGTATGTGAGTATTGTTTACTTCTGAGGATACAGTGGTGGATCTCCAACACAAAACAGAGAAATAGATTCTTTCATGTGATTGCTTCACTTCAAACCCACTAGTAAAGATGTCTTTCAAACAGTACTTTCAGCGAATAAATTATCTTGGACTTGTACAAATAAACACACAAAGTTCAGAGCAGTTCTGGTGGTTAATATGAACCATTTGGAGAAGTTCTTATCAAAACAAAGTTGAAAATTATCCCCCCAGCAAAAGCTGACTAAGGTAGAAAGCTATCTCTTTGTAATTGCTTGTATTCAAGGCAAGGGTAGGTGGTGGAACAGATTGCTGGGATAGACAGGCAGACCTTAATCTGAAGATCCATTTTTCAGCTCAAAATTTTATGATAAGAAATACACCAGAGCCAGGTTTAACAGGGTTTGTAATATTTGATTTATGTAAATAAAGATATTTTTAACATCTGAAGCTAAATAGAAAATTAATGCTTATCGTGGTTTTAAAATCCTTTCTGGGAATTGGTCATAGAATGATATTTTATTCCTCAAATTTAACACAAGATGTAGAGTCCTTTTCTAATACAGCATATAAAATGTCGTAAGTAGGGCCAATCAATCCAAATGAGACTCTGCATTCTTTTTGAGGGAAGATGAACTGATGTATGTGGAACTGCTAATTACTACATGATGTAATTTCAAGTGACTGGCTGATCTTGAATTTGGAGTGTCCCTTCTTCGTGCAGTGCATACTGGGGAGACAGAAAATTTCTTTAGGCTTTAGTTAATTAAGTAGTCAAATTGTTTTTAGTGGCCATTAAAATGAATTGAAAAATGAAACCTGTTCCGACCCACTTCCATCTGCCAAAACATTCAAAAATCACATCGTGGAAAGAGTAAATACCACCGTAGTCTCATTACTCCCCTTGCCTGTGGGAAACAAGGTTGTCAAGCAGGACTCATTGCTGGCTTTCTCATGTACTGGGTTCTAAGCACTGGGATAGGCTGCTGTTGATTAGAGTTAATTTAAGATACCATATTACTAATTTTTAAGTACGAGAATGCAAAATATAATCATTGCACCAGTAATGAGAATTAATAACTTTTAAAATATGTGTTTTGAAAAAGAACAGATAATTCCCAAACTTCACAAAGTAAAAAAAAAAGCTTAACATCACTGGTTACTTCAGGAAGCAATAACAGGACCTTTGTATTATTGCTAGAAAGGATCTTCTAGTAACATTGCAAACATGAGATTTCTGCAATATTAATTTTTACAAGAAGAAAGAGACACATGTTTTTCCAGACTATTCTTTCTCTGAAGTTCCTGGAGAGCAAGCTAGCCACTTATAAATGATGTTTTCTGAGAGAGTGTTTGGAAACTTGAGAAACTAGAAATGCACAAGGCTAAATAAGGATAGCTATAAATGCTCATGATAATAATTTTTTCACTATATATATTTTAACTTTTTCTGAGGGCAACATTTCAAAATTCCAGGGAGAAAAGAAATGTTAAAACCCTTTGAGAATGAATAAATTCCTAAATGTAATGTTCTTTCCTCTTGCTACTCTTGTGTTTGCAAGATTTTACACTTTTATAGACTTTGCTTTCTTAAATGAAAAAGCACAACCTTTTGAAAACCACCCTCAATCATTTCCCTTCAAAACAAGGAATCACCATACACATCTGGTCTGAAATACCAGATTCCAATTTAATGTCATTCAAAAGGAGATAAGAGCTGGTGACAGAAGTGTTTAGAGCAAGAATACAAATTCAGCTTTCCTATACATACATCTACTTCTGTCTATAAAACCTGGAACAAGTCATTAATTATATCCCTTGACTATTCAGAATTTAAGTGCCACCTTTATTTGAAATAGACTTTGCTGAGAATAAACACTTTTAAAGTTAGAGACTAATTTAGAACTTGTCCCACCATCCTATTTATACATCCATTTAAACTGACATTGCAGCCAAAGCATTCGTATTCTTAATCAAGCAGGAGTTTACTATGGCATTGTTTCTGGCATTTTCTAATACTTCAGTTTCTGAAGGTGTTTAACAGAAAAACTGCTTAAAGAAAAACTTCTGGAGTCGTTTAACAGAAAAACAAAAGACTTAAACAGAAAAAAAAACCCCAGCTCATTTGGCACTGAGTTTTATAGTAAAAATGTGTAACTCCTCTTGGTTTGACAATCTGAAAATAATTTAAATATGCTCAGGAACACCAAAAACTTTCACATCTTCAATGCTTCCCTTGGAAGTTTATATATTAGACTTCATAGATCAGTGACCTTCTTGGGATGTCCATTTAAGTTTCTGTAGAAAAGTATTGAATGCAGACTTTATACCATCTCTAGTTTCCTTCCATTCAGTCAATGAAAAACATTTATGAAGAAGTTCTGTTTGGTCTGATTGACATGGCTTTCTTTACTAACGATTAATGGTAGCTAATTATCAAACTCCTTGGTTTGTTGGAAAGTAACATGGTTGGAAATTTGATAGACTGTAGAATAAATGGCATTTTGTTTCTCCCCTTTTCTGGGATCAGTTTACCTCAAAATTCATAGTAAAGGGAAATACAAAATTGCAAGAGATATTTGAAGGCTTTAGGTTTCATTTCTTCCTGAAATTTACTGTAGGTTAATGTCATGCAGTTTTACCTGTGTTGCCCTCATGTGAGGCGTGGCGACCTGGTTCAGGAACGGCACGGCGGCCGACCCCAGGCTGCTCGGGCCATCAACTCACAGACACCAATGTGGTGGACGGCAAATGGCATTTATTGCTAAGGGGCACGGCCTTATATGACCTAGGTTCTACAAGGTCACTTCCGTCTGCTTACACTATCGGCTACCAAAAATTCGGGGGAGGGGTCCCTATCTTCCCGTACAACGCGCTATCTTCTGGCCGCCGGACCCTAACTACCTACATACCTGGTATTATAGCCCTGCTTTTCCTGAATCGTAGTCTGATTCAGGCTACAAATAACCCAAGATTACATAGTGCATGTGTATCTTTGTGTGTGTGGAAGTGAGAAGCCTGTGAAGAAGTCAGCTAATATTTAAAGTTAGTTTTATTAACTTGTCAAGTAAGACTTTCCAGACACAGACTTTTCAAATTACCACAAAAAATTTTAAAGAAGCAGTTGGCACCATTTTTTAAACTCTTATCTCACAACTGTTTCTTCACAGAGTTTAATATTGGTAGAGTATGATTGAGCTCTCTTGTGGCAATTTAACTCTATGTGTAGAGTTTTGTATCCTTGACAAATGATTGGTGTCTCAGAAAAAAAAGTCTACTCTAGAGATCATTGAAGTGAATGATAGTTTTTCATTTTTAATTTAGTGAATGAACTTTCCTTCTTTGTTTCAGGTTTGCAATGGAAAAATAAGTTAATTTTGATCAAAAATATATCGCCATTCCTTGTGAACAAAACCAAGTGATCTCACAAATACTAACATCTGGTCTAGACCCATGCTTAGGTTTCACAGCATGATCATTTAGACATTGAACCTCCATATAGTTACTGAAATTACTAAATCTGAACCAGGATTTTGGAAGAAACCTTTGTGAAAAATGAAGTGTACAGAAAAGTTTGAAAATGTGCACTGCTTTTCAAAACTTCTTATGGTTCACATTCGTTAAATATCCTCCATCAGCATTTTGTCTCTAAAGCAGCTTCTTGCAAGTGATCACATAGGAAAGTCCTTTTGATTTTTAACACTCTGCAAGGCATTAAGCTTTCTTTTTTTTTTTTTTTTAAGATGAAGTTGCTACTAAGATACCTCTGAACATATCAAGAAGCAGTGCTGAGAGCCACAGTGCTGCTTCAGTCAAACCTCTGACATTTGCTGTTATCTCCATGTGTGTTTACAGCAGCTGACATATGAGAAGCCTGGGGATAATTTGAGTTTGCAGACTATGAAACAAGCCCATTTTGGATCTGAATCTGGCTGTCAAATCACTTTGTTGGGTTAATCTGACACAAAATGAAAGCAGACGAATGAAAGAAACTTTTGGCAAGCCTGTAAAGATGGGCACACATCTGCAAGGTGAGTGATTAGCTTAGTGGTGTCCTTTCAAAAATCACCTAGGAACCCCTTCCTCACCCATATAGAGAGGAGTTCTTTTTGTTCTTCAAATGTTTATTTATAGGATTATAATAGGGAAATGAAGGAGACGGGGCTTGGGACTTTGATGATAGTGAAAATCTGTACACCCCAAAGGTGGTAAAGCAGATAAGCATTACAGGATTAAATGGGCATGACAAATTTGTATTTCAATTGGGGACACCATTTCAGGCAGAGATTTTCCTTTGGCTGCCAAAGTAGAAGATTTAACTAATATATTCTGCAAAGCAAAAAATCAGCAAAGGTTGGAGGTTTTCCACCAACAAATGATTGATTGCCTGTGTGAAACAAAGGGAGGAATTGTGTGCTAGGGGGTGGTACTGCTCCTCTGTGAATATTTTGTGGTCTTATGTCTCACACTGTTGTTTACTTTTACACAATGCCTCTCAGGCCAGGATGTGCAGAACATATCGTCAAAGAGATGGATGTGTATTTACGGGGTTGGGTGCAGAATCTGTACAAAATTCCTTGCTACCAGTAAAATGGACGTTCTGCCCAATATCTTGCTTACTGTTTGAAAAGAACAGTGAAGGCAGAAGAGAAGGAGGGATGGCAGGTGGAAATGCATTGCAGGCTATGAAGAAGACAGTGAAGTAAAAAAAAAAAGAAAGCTGAAAATATGGTAATAGTAACCTTAGTTACTATCAAATATTATTCTTTCATTTTGTAGTGGCTATGAATTGCCATAGTGGTAAATGTTTCACCCTAAGTATAAACCAATGTCCTACTCCTTAGTTATGTGTATCTAACATCAGTCTCGCTGAGACATTGAGTCCATACGAGCCTGTGGTGGTGCATCCCCCCTCTTCCAGGCCACACTGAAATGTGATAAGTGCTTGTTCGGCCTCGGCCTTGACAAAGAGCACCTGGACTCAGCTCTCCCTGAGCTTATCAGAGGCACTGTCTGCTCCCACAAGTGGCTGTTTATAATGAGGCCTTGTTTTCTTTAACTTCTTCATTCTCACATTTTCAAAGAAAGTGCACCTAAGCTGTGGCCAGGATGAAATATTGTTATGACTAAAGCCACTCTCTTGCGACCCTATAAATTGTGGTCCAAAATGAGACCCTTTGATCTCTCCTGGACCGCAGCGGGCTGCGACCAGCAACCTCCCTCTGAGGGGGGCCTCTCAGAGCCAGCAAACTCTCATGTTTGCTGTACTTGGAGGCTCGCCAAACAGCAACAAGTCCTGGGCTGATACCCCCAATACTCAAGGCCTGATCCTTCACCCATTGGGAGATGCAAAAGCATGCAAAGTGAGTATTTCACTGACCGCTGAGGGGAATTTTCACAGGTACCTTGCTTGCACTGAGTGTTTGTGTGCATGAACCTGCACATATGCTGTAGCAAATCTGGGAGAAATGCTGTTCTCTTAGATGTTTAAGTGACTTAGATATCTCAGTAGATTAGGCCTGTAAGTAAGGTTAAGCCATAAGTTAAAAGCTAAGTTAAATGCTGGTGTGTTCTTCTGTTAAGTTGCTAAGTTCGGCTTCAAGTCATAAGTCATAAGTTAGGTTAAATGTTAAGTGTTATTCCTCTGTTAAATTGTTACGTTATAAATAAAGTATAAGTTAAGTGTTGTTCCTCTGTTAGATTGTTAAACTTAAGGTATAAGTTAAGTTAAGATATAAGTTAAAATACTGTTAAGATTTTAGGCTGTATTCCTTTTTATCTGTGCCCTCACTGTCCTTTTGACACACACACACACACACACACACCCCCCGCCGTATACAGTTCTCGGTTCATTTTGGTTTGGATTGATTGACTCTGGATTTTTGTTCGTCACTTTTTCTCAGTGTGCATTAGCTGTCCTGTAAGTAAGTAGTAGGATGAATCTTGCCAACAAACTTTGTGGCACTCTTGTTTAATATTAAATCTGGTTTTTACTTATACCCTTGCTGCTGATTTTTTTAAGCAACCACAAACATGCATTTGTGACAGACCTGTATTGCAGCAAGAAGCTGTTGAGCTAGAGCAGAATATGTGAACAAACTTGTGTTTGATAAAGTGAATTATTACACATAAGCATGATCATGTTTTGGAAAAACAGGACATACAAGAACTACCCTGTGCTCTATGTCCTCCATTTCCAATGCCTGCTGAGAAAGAACATACACATTATGGGCTGCAGCAGTTATAAATTAATTCAGTGGACAGTATACACTGAGTGGGTATTTATCTTGCCTACCTTACTGCTGAATTGAGCTTGGCTAGTTGCCCTTTAGTATCACAGGCAGACACAATAGGAAGAAGCAAAACAGTAAAGACGTTCTGCATACCCTGAGGATGCCTGTCCAGCTTTCATGAAAATGCAGGCAGAAAACTTCTGGGTTTCTCTCCCAGGCTCTGGTTTTACAGCAGAAACAAAATTTTTTGCCATTTTCACAAATATGCTGGTGGCCACAAAAAAAAGAAATTAAAAAAAAGAAGAAGAAGGAAGGGAGACAGAACTTGGGGAAAAGTGCTTAAACAAAAAAATATGTCACTGAGTTCTTTTTAGTCTGAGTCATGACAAGTCCATGTGAAACTAAATGTTAATTGAAAATGAAAGTAGTAAGAAGGCTCTTCTGTCTTACTCATGAATAAACCTCATTATATTTTGTCCATGTTGAACAAAATATTTCATGTTAGTATTAAATTCCAAAATTATTTTCTAGGCTTTCTGTTTGTGGAGGTAAAGGGGATAGGAAATAAGTGTAGTAGGGGTTTTTTTGAATAGTCACCAATTGTACTTCAGAATCAGATTAACTTTTATTTGTACGGATTTAGCTATCATAGCACATTAGCTCACCATACTATCACCTTTGTAAACCTTCCTCCGTTCTCTGGCTTATGTGGCACATCATTTTGCTTACAAAGACATACTGCAGCTCCAGATTCACTTGAAGGCAGATTCCTAGTACATTGGATATGGTACAGCTGAAACCATTGTGTAAGAAAATAACAGTGTGTCTATTGTTACAGCAATATTAAAGTACCTGAAATATTAAATGGAAAAGAATATACCTCCCTAAACACACTAGATAATAGAAAACACTAGAAATAATTGGACGGGTATTTCAGGAGAGGCATGCTATTTTTTAAATCAGCTTTTCCTTCAGATGTTTTTCTGCTTGCTTTTCTTTGTTCACTGAACTGGATGTCTTGCTCTTGCTGTCTCCTGTTTCATTTCACTTGCTTTTACGGGGTGAAATGGGGTGGGTAAAGAAAGGAGGATAAAATAAACGGTTTGATTTTCCAAGAGCGTTGCTTTATGTCTTGGCAGGGCGTCTTATTAGATTTTTGCTGAGTTTTCAAGCTCCTCTTAATATTATCCTTTAAAGAGGAAGTGTGTGCAAAAACTATTACAGACAACAATAAGGGAGAACAAAATATCAAAACACTATTTTCTGATTTATGGATGGTCTGTAGCCTTCCTGAGGAGATAAAATAGTGGTTGTTTGGAATGTCTTTGGTTTTGAGGAGCAGACTGAAATATCTGGAATGTCAGCCCTAAAACATGGTTGACAGCTTCTGAAATTTATATGCTTATGTGTCAATAAAGCTTACTAATATATTTGAGAATTTTATCGTTAACACACAGGCTGTCAGAATAAATATCAGACATTGCTGTGAACATGTAATTGAAAGAGAAATGGAGACAACTAATGGCAGGATAAGTCTATAACGAAAGGTAAACTAGTTACGTCTAGGAACCTGAGAGAACTTAAATTCCATCTTATGGTTTTAAGATAGAAAAACACATACTTTATTTTCTTTACTTATAATGGAAAGATTGATATTCTGTTTTGTGGTCAGTGATGATATTAATAAAAGTAAGTATTTTAAGTTCTATACCTATAACTTTTCTTTAAAAAGCTTTTATTGTGGCTAATTTTACAATTGCTTTATAAAACTATCTATGAGTTTCATGGACTTCAAGTAAATCAGTTTGCTTTTTCATCAAAACTAGTCTTTGATGGTGTATGCTGAAACTTCATTTTGCAAGAAACAGGTTTTACTTAAAGGCCAGGCTGATTACTACTTTTGGAAAAACAGTGAACAAATCACAGGCCCTATTCTGCATTTAGTAGGAGTCCTACTTGGAGATCCTGATCTGTAAGCTGAGTTGACATGGATAGCTCCGTGTCAAAGTTCAGTATCCAACTGGCTATGTGTGCTTTCAGTTCTCAACCTGAGACAGCACTAAGAAGCTGTGTGCAGCTTTACATGTGAATGGGATAAATAAATTAGTGCACTAAGGCATACCTGTCAGGTCTTGAAAGCTCTACTGTAAACAGAAGCACTTGTCGAGTAGGAATACATTTTAAAATGCTCTTAGAAGTTGCTGGACTGGAAAGGCTCAACAGAGCAAGAGAATGGGAAGACTTGGAGGGGTGTAACACAAACTGGTGTCACTTTCATATGTCTTCTAACTCACACTTCAGTAACACTGTTTTTCTGATAAGCTTGTGACCCTAATGCAAATAAAAAGCTAAGCTCAAAGTCATACTATTTACTAATGACTTAGATACAACAGTGAATTTTACCTTTTTCAATGATAAAAAATTGAATATCTTTGAAACGTGTATGGTCTATCTAGCAATTTATTCTGTTGACTTACTCTGAAGCTAAACCTGACAACATATATCAACTTTCTACAAGAGAAAGGGCATGTTAAAAAAAGAATCATGTAAGGAAGAAATACACAATAAGAAAACAAAACTGCAGCAACAGACACCTACTGTTATTAACCCACAAAACCCCCCACAGTTAAAGTGACTTCTGCCACTACAAATAGTCAAGAAATTTCCACAAATCAGCTGTGGCCAGTAGAGAATTGTCAATCTCTTGGTCAAAAATTCTCTCATATTCACTGTATAAAGACTTTCATGTCAAAGTTGTAATGCTGTTACTTGCGCAAAGGAAGCATGAATATGTGTATACAGGGCCTTCTTGTGTGCTGATACACAAATTTTGCCAGGAGGATTTGACTCAGGGCAAAGGATTTCTGTGAGGTTTCTGTCCTCTGGAGAGTCTCTCCACTGGATGCCTCCAGAAGAAAAACTACACTTGCTCCTGAATGCAAGAGCAAAATGCACCACTGAAAAAATGGAGCCTAGAGAAATGAGTACAGTCTTATGGACTGAGTACCTGTCATTTATGTACAATTTTTTCTGCAGGGCCTAGCCACTGTTATTTCAGCTCACAATCTTATATCAGCTATAAGAGGAATGAATGAAAAAAAGTCTATGCTTTAGGGCAATATTTAGGATATGCTGGAGAATGCAGATTTGTCTTGAACAACCTCCACTTCACTGGCACAAAACAACAAAGATGTCCATCCACAAAGGTCTGAGGTGGGAACAAAGTGTCTTCAGATTCACTTTGCAGTCAACTTATTAAATGTGTCTTCTTATAAGGACTATATAAACAAGGCTGGAAACATGGCATTTGTGCTATGAGAGACGAGATTATTTGGGTTCCATCATACCTGCAGAGATGGAGTGGTTAAAAGATATTTATTGCTGTTTTGATGCCCTTATTCTCTTCCCAGGTCTCCACTAGATGAACTTTTAACTCTGTTAGAGCAGTTCAATTCACACTTACTGTCTCTACTGCCTCAGGGCTGAATCCCTCTTCTGATATACCTTCTCCTTTTACCATGAGAATATGCCAAATTTAACTAGCAAGGATGTGACACAAGTTTGCAATTCACAGATAAGTGACATAATGTTTTAAATTTTAATATTATTTTGGACTCTTAAAGCATGAGTTTCTAAGTGAAATTGATGCAACAGCAAGCACCTTATTTTTTCTTTAAAGAGGCAAAGAAAGAACTCCACTAGAATATAGGCATGTAACATGGACAAAGATTTTGCTATTGATTTTAACTTTCTTGTTCATGTGGAATATGATGTAATAACCTTAAAAACAAAACTTGAAATGCGTAATGCTGGAAATAGTTTAAAGAGAGCAAAATGTACTGTTTGAGATTTTTTTTCTTACTGTATATCTGATTTGTATTGAAGTTAACATGAGGCAAAGTTTGCAGATGCCAGACCAGTGAACACCATTGTATGAAAATCTAAGACTATGTAATGCCAGTTAATAAGATGGGAGCGTTGCATTATGTTAGACTTTCTCCCAGGGAAAGTCACATCACATCTCATAAATGTCTAAAAAAATGTTTCACAACCATGGGCTGCATACTCTCTTCTATGTCCAGACCACACTTTACATCCCACAAAAACGTTCTTTCTCACCAATCTGCTTGCACAATATGTGCTATTTAGCACCAAATCAACCACCACAGTAAGAAACCAAAAGTATATTTAATTTACTGAGTGCACACTCCAAATAAAAGGGTCAGACAGATTACACAAGAAATACAGTATGGAGACAATGTGCTCCAGAGCAAATCTTCTGCCCCAGATTACAGGAAAGCTTTACCTACCATCATTTTTTTGTTCTATGTACATTATTAGGGCTTATTTATTATACTTATGTCTAGTACATACACTTTTTTGTTTCCATCAGGATTATCTCAAAGAAGATATTGCAGTCTGGATAGTGTTCCTTGATAGTGCAAAGTGTTTGGCATTATTTGCTCTGTATGTGGCAGACAGGTAGCAAATATCATTAAAAGTTCATAATGTAGTGTTTGCAAAGCTAACGTATGTATCCCAGCGTTTGATAAAAGCCACAGAGACCTCTTTTTACTCAGGAAGTTTCTAAACACATATGCACAGAATATAGCAAGATCTTTCAAATTTTCTCTTCCAGGGAAAGTTGATTTTCAGGTTGAACCTCTGGATCAGGAGATCCTCATGACTTTGACTTGATGTGGCAAAAGCATGCCCTGGCTCTCTTCTCTTTATGTCATCCAGATAAGGGATGTGGTGGAAAAATACTGACATTTGTTCTGTGGGCCTGGATCTGAGCAGCACTAAGGAGGAGGAAGGGAAGCCGATGGTGTAACTCATATCAGGATTCAGAAATCTTAACACGGTACTGCATGTGGATATGGGATATTGGATTAGGAACTGCATTTTCTGTCACGTCTCTATCCAAATATTCTTTTCTCTTTCCTGTCTAATTCCGGCTCTGAGGTCCATTTATTCAAAGTTTTCTCATTTAGTACAAATCAATGAGTAATGGGCCAAAGGTTTTCAACTCTGATGCATTTTCTATAGCAAAACAAATGTTGCCATTTTCGGCATGGAAATGATGTGAATACATGCTGGAATTTGCCATTTCTAAGTTAAAACTAACATACTAGAGCAGATGCCCTAAGAATCAGAGTTTTTACAAATGTAGAGAGAGATTTTTTACCATTATTTCAGAATGGAGTTAGTTCTGAAACTACTCTCTTTTTAGGGAGAGGTGTCCTCACTTGAGTGCTGAATAGAGTTATACTCACTGAGCCTTTATTCAAATTTCTCTGTGAAAAGACTTCTCAGCAGATACTTAAGGTATATAACATGTGATCTGGTGGGAGACAATACGCTGAGTATGCAGGACATAGCTCTGAGAGAAACAGAGGTTGGTAAGTCTCATATCCACTGCTTCATGATGAATAGGAATATCTGCTTAATTTATTGCAACTAAGTTTAAGATTTTCATATTTTTAACATTAATAAAAGAAAAATCACCTTTGACGACATTGAAAAAGAAAAATCCCCTTTGACTGACTAATTTTCTGTAAAAAGAAAATCCTTCTCAGGGGAAAACTTGAATGAAGACTTTGGAGAAAATTTATATCTCATATTTGCATGATTCTCAAAATAAAATCTTGGAACAGTAAGTCTGACAGGCCTTTAACTACAGCACAGTGGTGCTGCCAAATGCAACACACATTCCTTCTTTCCTGTGGCAGTAAAACTTATGTTTTAAATGTCTTACAACAGGATTTCTCTACTAATTGTAAAAATAGATAACATGAGCCTTGAGCAGTCACTATTCACTTGACAGTAATTTTTCTTAAATTGTAAGTGGCATTCTACTTCAATAGTCCTTGAGTGCCTGATATTCCCACAAGAAATGTTAAAACTCTTCCATTAAGGAAATCACTGATTTGTGAATTCTGGCTTTTAAAACTGAAATTACCTGAGGTGGTGTGTGTTTGGTTTATTTTAATCAGAGAGTTCCATATGCAAAGGCAAATATTTTCAGAGGCCTTTTCTTCTCCTTTCAGAGTATTTCCTATCCTACTAGCATATGATTTTACTTAGCCTGGAAAAAGTATTTTGAATATAGGAAACAAAAGGTCTGTGTTAATTTTTTTTAAAAGTTAATTTTGTCAAAGAAAGAAAGATGACACCTTGATGGAAAATGAATACAAATCTACTCTGCAGATGGGATTATTTGATCCTGCTGGATTCCAGGAGTAGTAAGATCAGCTATCTTGACTTCTGAAGGCTTCCTTAGAGTGTGGTGTGGGGTGCTGCCTCAGCTCTCAAGAAGCAGATCAGGTTTTCTGCCCTTGATTTTTAGGCCCCTGAGTTGCTATTGCCCAAGTGTGATCTGTGAGAACAAAGTGTCGCAAATTACATTTTTTTACCTCCATTCTTTCAACTCCATTTGCCTCATTGCTTGTGTGAATTGAGCTATCATTTCATGTATGTTAAGAATATGAAATTAGGGCTCACTGTAGTTTGCTTGCTCAGCTAAGAAGAGCTTGAGTTTTTAAGAGACCAGATAGAACATAAAAAGCTCTAACATGCATTAAAAACCAGTTAACAGAGACCCTCTTTTAATTTTGTGTCCCCAGTTAAAAAGAAAGGAACACTCAATTTAGGATAGGCATAGACCTGAGTATAAACTGCCAGCGATTCTGTGGAATACTGTACTGCTCATCTATCAAGAGTATGAGATGCATGTAATAAAATTAATTTAAGATTAATCATAAATGACAGTTCAGAAAATTATTAATAGAAAACTTGCATAAGAAAGTGCTACTGGGGATTAAATAGTTACATAAAATAAAAGGAATCTGAGACAGAAATGACTGTCTCTTCATTAAAAAATACTTTACTGGTTGATCTGCTAGCCAATTTAAAATATACATTTATATTAACACTTGAATAATTGCTTAAGATGCAATAGAAAAGAAATGTTATGTATGATAATTTACATAATTTACATGAAAAATGATTAAGTTTTCTTCACTACAGCTCTAGAGAGAAACTGAAGCAGTTTAGAATTTTGAGTAATGACTAGTGAAATGCTGCTTTTCTGGGCTTCTGAATGTTATTAATTGGAACTGTAGCCATAAGATTTCATGTGGCAACATCCCTATTTGAAATTAGGACTAAATAAGTTATAATTACTTTAAAAAACCCAGGTGTTTAAAAGTAGATTAAAATATTTTTCCTACATCAGTTCAAATAAAAGCTTCATGTTGGAATGACTCTAACAATGTCAGTCTTTAGCATTAGAAGCTTGAAAAATGAACATGGCATGAAATCTCTGAAATAGATTTTACCTTAACGTAATATTATTATGAAATAAAAGTATCTGTTAAAGTGAATAACCACATGGAAATCAGTGGGAAAGACTGTCATGCTGTGCTCTAAAACCTAAACTTTCAACTAATTGAAGACAAATTTAGAATATGTACATCAGAAACCTCAATACAAATAAGAAATTATGGGAAATGGGTTTTAAAGCATGACTTGGCAGGTAGATGTCTAGATGAGTCTGTATCTGTTTAATCCGCATTTTACATTGGCAACAGAACCCAAAATCCTCTGTGTAAGTGTCATACAGCAGGAATAGAGGGATGGTCCTTGTCCTAGAAAGCTCATAACTAGAGAATAAAAGAGATGTCTGGGTTAACCATTGAAGTGTATTATGCTAGACTGAGAAAAAGATTAGCATTGATTTAGTGTGAAGTCATGCAGTGTTGGCCACCACAATGTCTGCAGGAATCAACAGTCATCAAAGCCGAGAATAGCTAGTATGGGAGAGGTTAAAACCTAGAAATAGGTCTGTTTGGCAATACATCAAGGAAATCTTTTAAATTAGCACAACATCTGCTGAATGGAAATAAACAGCTTTAAATTCACGCCATTCTGGTAGTCATGTACCTTTCTCCGGGCAACAGAGGAAGTCTCTGCTTGAACCTGCAGATACAGTATTCCCTCCTGGATGGTTCTATTCCTCCTGGACTGTCCCCACAAAGCATAAGAGAGGTCAACAGAGAAAAATAAAGAAATATGGCCCTTTACCAAATATTCTGTGGAAAGCTCTGAGAGAAACGCAGGTATTACATTTGATGAGAAGTGTGAGATGTTTTCATATTTAGAAGGAATAACGTTATTAATTTATCTCGAACTTAAACTCACAGTTTTTGACAATTATTGGTACTGAAATTTATGGAGAGGGAAATGTTTTTCATTAAAGAGTCCATGTCTTGAGTAAAGAGACTTCCTGTAAGCCTGCAAAATCTGGCTCTATCTCAATGTTTTATCAGTTGCCAGTTTTTGGTGTGAAGTGCAAGGGTACTGTGATAAATAATCTGTATGAGACCAGGGTATTATTGTACCAAAAATATGTTGGTGGGATTTGCTCATATGAACTCTCTGAAGGATATTATGTCAATCACATCTTTTTTATTTGATTCTGGGGCTAAGGGTGGAAGTGAAGGTAGTCGGGGGTGCCAGATGGAGGAAATCTTCAATTTATTACACAATGAGTGAATGCTATTATCAATTCTAAAATCCTTGGTCTAGGCATTTTACAATCTGGTTATCTTTTTAGGCCTCTTCAACTTTCCTGAGACTATTTAGGAGTTTTGAGGGCAGCAGGAAAAGCAGCATATAACATGCATATTATTTTAAGAATATTTTTTTAAAAAAAGAAATTATTTTTAAAAAACCCACAAAAGCAGGACTCTGCACCATTCCTCATCCTCCAGCGTTACAACCAAAACCAGATTTGCAGCTTTAACAGCTGTAGACATCCATAAGCAAGGTCTGCAAGGAGAAACTGCACAGCAGAACACAGTGGGCACTGCAAAAAAAAAAAAGATGAGTACTCGTGGGTGACCCTCTGCTAAGGGGCACTAAGGCACCACATATGCTGGGCTGACAGGGAGTCATGAGAGGTATTCTGCCTTCTGAGGGCTAAGGTCCTAGATGCTGCTGAGAAGGTGCCACCACTTGTTCAGCGCACAGACTGCTATCCTTTGCTACTTTTACATGTGGGCAGAAATGACTCTGCAAGCTGGAATTTGGGCAGATGAGGGCAAGCTTCAGAGCCCAGGGAGTGCAAGTGAGAAGCATGGGTGTCCAAGTTACCTTTTCTTCCATTTTATGAGGTACAGGGGAGGGTGCAGACAGAAACAGACATATAATGCAAATCAATTTCTGGCTTTGTGGCTGGTGTTTGAGGGCCTTGGTTTTTATGACAATGGGACATTTTTCTATGATGATAGACTGTCAGGGAGGAATGATACCCACCTGTATAGAAGAAGGAAGGGAATCTTTGGCAACATGATGACCAACTTGTTGAGGCAGGCTTTAAACTGAACGACTCAGGGTGCTGGGTCCAGAGTGGCTACACCTATGACATTACAACAAACTGAGTAACAGACCAGTCCAAACAGAGATGCAAAAAATCCTACTTAGCTGCCTCCCAAGATGAGAATCAGAAAACCAACCACCTCAAGTGTATGTGTAGTGATATGCTCAGGCTAGGGAAGAAACAAGAGGAGCTGGAGCATCTGACACAGAGAACCGTATTGTGAAAATAACTGAAACATGGTGGGACAACTCACATGACTGGAAGATTATGATGGATGGCTATAAGTTGTTTCATAGATAGGGAAGAAGTGAAGTAGGACTTTATGTTAAGGAGAATCTTGAATGTTGTAAATTGGTTGACCTTGGCTGGGCACCGGTTGCCCACCAGTCTGTTCTATTACTTCCTTCTGCAGCATGGACAGGGAAGAGAAAATATAATAAGGGTTCTTAAGTTGAAATAAGGACTGGGGACATCACTCACCAAATACCATCACGGGCAAAACTGGCTAGAATTAGAGATATTCATTAAATTTATTACTAACAAAATAAGAGCAGGATAATGAGAAGTAAAATAAGACCTTAAAAACACATTCCCCCATTCCTCCCTCCCAGCTCTTCCTTCTCCCCCAGGTGAGAGGTGCAGGGAGACAGGGAATGGGAGTTATGGTCAGATCATCACACGTTTCTGCCACTGCTCAGGGAGAAGAACTGTTCCCTTGCGTCACTGTGGGGTCCCTCCCATGGGAGATAGCTCTCTATAAACTTCTCCCAGTTGAGTCCATCCCATGGGCAACAGTCCTTCCCAAACTTCTGCAATGTTGGTCACTCTTCCACAGGGTGCAGTCCTTCAATGTTGGCTCCTCTCTCCATGGGCTGCAGGTGGATTCCTTTTTACAAGGAGTCACATGGAAAAGATGATGAGTAATGGGCACAAATTATTCCTGGGAAGATTCCGATTGGACACAAGAGGAAAATTTTTCACAGTTAGAACAATCTTCCATTGGCATAATCACAAGGAAGTGGTAGATTCCTTAATATTGGACACTTTTAAGATTTGACTGAACAAGGTGCTGGACCATTCTGTCTAAACTGTGCTTCTGCTAAGAAAGGCCGAACCAGATGATCCTTGAGGTCCCCTTCCAACTTGGCATTCTATGATTCAGTAAAAACATAGAAATAATATAATCATTTCACGGCTAACACTTGTAAAGCCTGAGGAGTTTCTAGATGGGCTAAGAAAGACAATGCCTTAACCACGTTATTTAATAGCAGAATAGAGATTCAATGTTTATCATGCACTTTGATGCAAACACTGTGTGTGACTCACCTACTGTCAATATGCTTTTGTTCTCCGAGAGGCATGAATAACAATAGATACACTGATATAGAAGTGCAGAAATGTTGTGACAGTCTTACAGCATGCAGTCTAATATAGAATAATGGAATGTTCAAAACAAATCTAAGGCTTTATTGTACCATCAGGATGATTTTCAAAATGTCTATTTACAGATGCTAAATGCTGTATAGTTCCATGAAGACTCAGATTCATGATCAAAACAATTTTCAGATCAAAAACAAGTATAAGATTGAAAATTGTTTGAAAAGATTAAAGTGCAACAAGAGGACTCGATTTTGCCAGCTCTCTCTTCAATGATCTGCATAGTTCTGGTCTCCTCATTTTAAAAACAAACAGAAAATCTAGTAGAAATGGAGACACTTCAGAAAGGGACAACAAGGATGATCAAAGTTACCAAGCAAATTCTGTACTGCGTCTGGTTGAGTAAACTAGTACTTTCCAACTGGGATTAGAAGGATTTCAGGAGGCAGGTCCACAAACCATCATGTCACGTAGGAAGCAAATTAATTTTCTCAGAAATCTCCAGAACATGCTAGTAGGGGGCTAGTTCAAAACCATCAAAGCTGTCTTCTAATCAAAGATAACAAGCGATACTCTCTGCCAAGTTTATTTTATTGTAAAGTACACATGAAGGAATTAAATGGCAGACTGGACAATTTCTTGGAAGAGAAATTTATTTAAAACCTTGGGAAAAACATATGCTTACAAAATGTATGTACTAATGACTCAGGCAATTCTTTGCTAAATATTGTTATGTATCAAGCAAGTTGTGTTAGGAAGAGGAACCCCATGGTTTGCCCCTTCTCATTCTTTCTAAGTCGTTTGTTCATACATGAAGATGGAGGCAGGACACTGAATAATATGCACACCTGGACTGACATAGGGCAGCTGTTGTGTTATGAAACCTCAGCTAAAATTACTACAGATTAAAGAGCAATTTCATTATATGACTGAAAAGAGGTGATACCATTTTACATATATGAAATTAAATTTGAAAAATTCAGTGCCTCCCTTGAGTACTATTGATTCCTTCTCATGGTTCTATGTCACTAATAAGAAAGCAAAATCTAGAATCAGTCATCAAATACTTCCATAAGCCTGTGGGGAAAACAGCAATATTAGGAAAATCCACATATAACACCAGAGAAGTGTGCAAATTATTGCAATCAGACTTTTTAATTATCCAATATTTTACATGTAAGGAGGGGGAAAATCATGGAGTTAAGCATGTTACTAAAGTTTTCCTTCCCCATAATAACAACGCAACTTGAAAAATTGATTAGGTGCTCATAAAGTGTTTGACTTTTTCATTTGGGTTATCAAATGGAACACTCACATCAACATACTCTACCTTAGTGGAACTTAATACAAATAATCATTTCATTCAGGTCTGCAGTGACATTAGCTATAATTAAGAAAGCAGTGATTTTTTTTCCTATTCTAATTTTTTGTTGATTGACTCATATTTTTAAATCAATATTTTTAAAAAAGAGAAACTCAGTAGTATCATTAAGAACTATAGTATAGACATACATATTACATTATATATATATGTATATATCTATAACATTTCCAGCAACTCTTCCAGTTTTTTATTGGAGTATTCTTATAGACTCCGTTTTTGGAAACTGTCCCATGATGTTAACATGTTTTTGGTTGGTGTGTGTGTTCAGTGGATAACACAAACATGTAAAACTTTTCTTATGCCTCATTCCTTATGCCTTAATGTGCTGTTATTTTTTGTTTCCTCAAGTGAAACAGAAATCACTTGAACTTTGAAGTCCCATCTTTCAGATGTCCTGTGTGCTAAAAGCATATGCTGACATTAATTTTGATTAATATGACTTCTGAATTCTCATCATTCCATTATTTTTAGGAAGGTAGCTTCCACCTGCACCTTTTCTGAAAGGCATCAGCATGTGTACATTAAAATTTGACATTTCTTTAGTTTCCCTTTACACAGGGAGCCAGTTTCCAAGCGGAGGTTAGGAATCTGTTTCTGCATAATTTTGAATTATCCTCTTGGCCCCTAAAATGAGAGAACATTAATTTTTAATTGAAGGAAACAGAGAGTCAATCATGGTAAGGGAGTTTTTGAACTTTTGAGGGACAAGAAATAAACAAATAAATCTGTATTATTCTGGTTTCAGATTTGCATGTGTTCCATTTTGAATTAATAAAAGTTAAACAAGACAAATATTCACAATTCATTCCATCTTAGCTCTAAAATGGGGAAATTTCCCCTTTCTAATATTTCTCTGGCATTACAGTTAATATATATTGATTTTTACCAGTAGAACAATGCTGAATTTTTCATATGTCAGACTCAGACATTTTCGCCCTCATTACACATCCTAAAACCAACACAACTTCTGCATTAGGATACGCTGAACACCCCACATATATCCCTTTGTTATGTGGTATGAAGATGAGCATAATTACTAGAAAAGTAACTGAACTTCTGGAAAGGGAAATGTAGAGGTTTTTCTGCATGCTTTTTCCAGGAGACCTCTCTGCATTGCCTCAGGTGCATGTGTCTGAAGTGGAATATGGAAGACTATTTTAGAAAGGAAATAAGACCTCATTTTTTGTATGCTAAGAACCAATCCCAACTGAATAGGTATGAATTACAACAGAACTGGAGGCTGTTCTTAAAAGGAAATGAAAACTGGGTGTGTAGCAAGAATAACAGTCTTGCCTTGTATACGAAAAGCCAATATATCCACTCCTTCTAGAACGCTTCATTTTATTTCTTACCCCATGAAATTTAATTAATGTCAATGATCTTTGCAATGCTAAGGTCTTAAAATCTGGATTTGTGTTTGTACTCTATAAACATTATCTGAAAGTCACATTTCTCATTTCAGATTGTTTTAAAACACAAATGTGACTTTCATGCATGACAGGACAACCACTCTAAACTTTTATTAATTTCCATTTAAATGTACTTTACAAATAATTCATATTGATGTTACAAATCATCGGTGCCAATTTGTTCGAAATAATGTAATGTAGAAACATCGAGGTGGTTGCAGAAAGTGGAAAAACATCAAAGCACTTCATTCCATTAAGGTTGAAAAAAGTTGATCTCACTGAATTGTCTTGTTTCTATTTTTGTTCCTTCTGTAATGCACTTTATCTGAATAATAAGCTACAGAAAGCTTTACTTCTGATAGAATGTACAATCTAAAGGCAAAATACCTAAAATTTATGGACTACTATATATTGCAAATATATATAATCACATTAAACATAATATGCATTAAAAATATGTGATATTGAACTAATCTAATACAGCTGAAATAAAAATCCTAGGAGAAATTCACACTACATAAAGTATTGGACAAAGTTAGATACTCAAAATTTCTACTCCAGAGATCAAGACCAAAACTTGTGTCTGTTTGGTATCTTACCTTCCTTGCTTTATTATGTAAGTTATTTCTCATCACAAGATAGGTGGGAAACATGGTTTCATTTCCACAGTACCTATAGGGAGAAATCATAATTCAGTTGGGCTACAATAGAGAATTCAAACATACGAGAGCGTTCTTTTCTTCTCAGAATGATGGGATTTGATCACATATTTTGTTCAGCCTGTCTTGCAGTAATTAGTTTGTAAGAAATGACATGTAGAATCTTGTCCTGTCTTTGTCATTAATGTATTGTATTTAAGATTGATAATAAAATCTTAGCTGACCCACTGGCACAACTTGCATAGTGTAACAATATATGAAATTAAAGTACGTCATAAAGTTTGTTTAGTTGTGATTATGTCATTTTCCCTGGATTTTCTCACCTAAATGAAGTCAGATATCCCATTGTCTTCCACTCAGCTGCTATTTGTATTAATGGAAATACAGTTTGATTTAACACTAAAATAGAAATATCAGTAATTAAAATGAAACTATTTCAGAACAATTAGTGCCAAATCATGAAACCTGAAACCTAAGAAATAAGATGATTACACATACTAAGTTAAAGCAGCCAACAAGCTGTATCAACTTATGCTTAGACTAAGATCATTATTATGTGCTGATGAACAATTTATTAGACTAGCAGATGAAGGACTTTTATACAACATTATCATTTGAGTACATTAGATCTGCAAGGTTTCTTCTATAATAGTTAGGTGAGGTTTTCTGTTAAGTAACTGTCCTCCAAACACCTATTATCTAACAAGGCATATAGCATCAAGATATAATTTATTTCCTTAAAGGAGGAAGGGATTCTTCAATTAGCAAGTTATCAAAATACAAAGTATTAGCTTTATAAGCAATTTGCATTCCAATGAGCAGATGTAACACAGATGAGGGCTTTCTGCAAACTACTTTAGGAATGATCAACATAGTGGTTTTTAAGTCCTTTTGTAACATTGTTGGGAAAAAATTATTATCTTTCTCTTTCATCTATTTATCATTATCATTCTCTTTAGAGAATCTTTTTTAAATCTCACTGAACTGGAGCCTATTTTCAGATTTGATTTATGATTGCACTCAATCAAACCAATCGGCAGCTCATAGGTCAGTGCTTATCAGGATCTGCACTGAAAGATGAGGAGAGCTGCCTCTGCTACCAAAGAAAAAAGTCATCGTCAGGGACTAGCCAGTAACATTTCAAGTTAGGGAAATTCTTCTTATTATAATGCTATGAGAACTTTAATTAAAACTGGTGTTCTGCCCAGAAAGTCACTGTAAAAACACAGGAAATATGCTTGCATTGTCACTCCATTACATCACCAGAAGGTGAAATTAGGGATGCAGTGCAGACACAGGCTTCAAATCCTCCTAGGTTTGTGTGGGAGGACATGAAAAATCACAAATATCAAACCAGCTTTCTTGTTCTTTTGTTAAGCTCCATTAAAATTGTTTTGTGTAGATGGCAGATATAATTCTGAGAGATCTGAAGTAGATTTCTTTGCCTGTCAATGTACATATACATACAAATACGCTTCTCTTAACTGAAAGAATTGTTCTTGTTTTTTTCAAATGTCTGTGTCATGTAGGTTACTCTCCTTTCTGATAAGAATCAGTTAACTGCCCAGGCCAGTGACAGCATTTCCAAAAACAAAAAAGAGAAAGCTTTCTGAGACTGCCAGCCGTACTAACTTTTCAAAAAAACATTTGCAGGTATCAAAAGGAAAAAAGTTTTCAAACATTTCATAACAAGAAACAGGAAAAGCATGTAATAACACAATGAAACATTCTTCCAGGAACAGCTTTTTAAATAAGGGAAAAGTCAGATTTTTCTGGGGGCAATTCTCAGGAAGAGAAAATAGAAGAAAACCAGACCTAAACCAACAAAAATATCTTTCATCAGTGTTAGGAATGCAAACTTGCAAGTACAGTATGAAACTACATACTGATCTGTTACTTCCAGGTAACATAACAAGCTTTCAAGTACACAAAAGCTCACATTTGTCAATCTGAAAATCCATTTAAAATGGAAAAATATGTGGCTGCCGGTTTTCTCTAGCACTGAATTTTCACTTATGCAGTCCTGTTACTTTGCAAGCATACCCTCAATGGCACTTAAGAAATCTCAGCTTTTAATAGTTTGGGAACTTTGCAATGTTAATTTTCTTACTTTTAGCTGACATTTTTGCAGTGATAATAAGAAAAATAAATAAACATATTAGTCCTGCTATAAACCTGACAAAAAAACAAAGGAACAAACAAGCAGTATTTCATTGTCTCATTTTTTCATGGACTAATTGCACAAATTAAAACAGAGTTTTGTTACCTGGCTAGCATACAAAGACATTAAAAAGTCTGTTTGAAATAAGCAACAATGGTTAAAACTCTGGGCTAGGACTAGATTCACACAGATGTCTTATGGATCCCACTGGTTATGGGTACTATAGATAGACCATTTTTCAGTAATATTCACTTCACTTTCCTTTTTGTCACGGAGACACAATGCTGCATTGTCAGAGAGAAATGTCCTGTTACTGTACAGTCTGCAGCAGGGGTGTGTCATGCTGGTGCTATATGCATAGGCGGCAGTCAGTGAAAGGTCAAGGAATGGATGAACTCTGAATTCATGCAAAGAATGGAGGTGCAATGTTGTGAAATCTACAGCATTAACTCTAGATGCTCCTATGCACAGAATGCAATTCACTCAATGAGGTGGAACAGAAAATAGTACCAGGTTTCCAGTGAGGTTTCCTCACTGAAAAATTGCTTACCCTGCCTAATACTTAAGATTAATCGATTAATAGTACAAGTTTCCATAATGTCAAAATATTTGGGTGTCACTTGCACCTTTTATCAAGGCAGGAAGGGTGTGAGGGGGTGAGGTCCATGTGCAGCGACCTTCCAGGAGATGTCCCTTCATGAGCCACTCCTGTGGGATTCGCAAATCCCTTCGCACACTGCGAGGTGTATGCAGGCAGGCACACGCACACTCACACGCGATCCAAGCAACCAGCGGAGACAAAGAGATGGGAGGGGCCCTTTGTTTAGCGTTCTGAGGTTTAATGGAGGCCCACACTTGAAAGGTTCCAGTGACAAAGAGCCATCGGATAGCTCGTGCACAAGGTTTTATACGGGGGTAGAAGGGGGCGGAGAGAGCATCAGGGTCCGATGAGGTGAGGGTCCAGGGGCGGAGATAAGGTGGAGTGACAGGGTTACAACCAATAGGGGAAGGAGAGGGGAGGCGAAAGGGAGCCGGAGCCAATGGGGAACTGAACAAGGGAGAACTTTCCAGAACTGGGATAGGGGTTTACAAATGATTGACAGAGGGATTAATATAATGGGGTGTACACCAACCGGGAGATAAACCAGTAGATTAGCTTAGGGGGGGGGCCATATGGCAAAACCATAGGATACACCGAAGGGGGGTAAACCTTAAAACAGTGGCAGTTTCAACCATGGCAACATCTCCTCCTTCTTTGTTTAAAAAGAAAGCGAGTCCTCTAAAGCAACCAGATAACAAAATCCACAAAACCACATGAAACAAAGAGATGCCCCAGCCCAGCAATCCTCAATGTCCCAAAGTCTCATTTAGTCCGCTGTCTCCAATCTTGTGTTCTCATGCTGGCTGGTTTCCTTTTGGGGGTGCGGGTTAGGTTTCTTCAGGGAATAAACAGAATCATTATTAGTTTTGGAAAGTTCCCCTGGCAAAAGCCCTTGGCGGCTTTCCCATTTTCTGGCTCTTGTTCTCAACCAGACTCCCTTTCTAACCGCCCTTCCTTTCAAAAAGGTAGTTTGGTTTAAGTTAAAGGAAGGGTAAAAGGTCACAAGGGAGGAGAATACACGAGGGAAAAACTGGGGTACATAAGCATGACAAGGCAAAGCATCCTGGGGGAAGCCCTTTCTCTCACCCTAATCTGGGGAGGATAACTGTACTATGAACAGGTTTATTACAGTGCTTAATAGAGCTTTGCACCTTTCTACATTCCATGGTGCATCCCAGATCTGACCAGTGCTTACACAAGCCTCTCCAATGTTACCTGCAGTATCATAAGAAGTTCTTGCTCCCAAGAGACCAGAAGTCAGAGTAGAACAAGAGTCACCTAACTCAAAACAGCACAGAACTTTGTTAAACAGGTGACAATCTTTTGAGGGAGACACTAGGCAGCCTACTCCCTCATGCATGTGCGATTTCAGGGATCAACTCTTTCATATTTTAGTACAGTTCTCAAACCATGAAAAAGGGCGTTCTCCAGGGACCTCAAAATTAAACATTTTGAACAACTAAATAAACATCAAGCAAAATATATAATCAAAAGCACCCACAAGAAGGGACGCCAGCCATCCCCTGAGTCCCCAGTGTCCCAATAAGTCCTTGAACCACTCAGATGGTTTCTCGGTTTTCAGGTTTTTTACTTGGTCTTTGATTTTCTGGATGCCAGCGTGGATGTTTTCAGTAGCAGCAGAACCTGTATGTTTCTTTGGGCTGCAGCACGATCTACGTGTCAGTGCCAGAAGCATCCAGAAGCTAGCTGTGAGGACCTGTTGGGTGCTGGACTTCTGGGGTCTCCTGGGTAGGCACTTATCTGGGTATCTTACTGAGGATAAAAATAAAACCTGCAAAAGAATTCTTAAAAAAAATGTTTGAGGGGACTTTTTCCTTTCTCATCCCCCCTTCTTTTCATTAAATAAAAAGCTGGGGGAAAGGGGAGGGGTAGTAGGGCAACAAGGAGGGGGGAATGCATGGCTGCCGGAAGGGATAACTTGGATGGGGGGAGGTTGACCAGAGGGGAGGCAGCAGGACAGGGTAATGTGGAGCGGAAAAGGTAGGAGACTGTGGAACAGACCACTGTCACTGACTTGAAAGACATTGTGTTGGTGCCTGATAATGGTACATAGGAGACTGATACATTGGCGGAACGAACATCACAGGTGAACTGGGAACAGAGCGTGATAGCCATGGCTGCTGAACAGGAGAAACTTTAGATATATGAGAATAAGCCACTCCATTATGGTAAACATAAGGATATCCACTTGAAGCAGTTAAGTACATTGTACCAGCTTGTAGTGTTACAACAGAGCGAGCATTAGGACTTCGCACTTGTTTTCTTATTGCTGGACCAATATTCAATCTCTTACCCTTATAATTGAGTTTTACAGCATTTTGTAAAATTCTCTGTGCCTCTTGTTGGGTTTCAAAAGTAACAAACCCATACCCCTTTGATACTCTAGCTCTGTCATTTATTATGTTTACTTCAGTCACACTGCCATACTGAGCAAAAACCTTTTTCAGGTCATTTTAATTAGTCTTAAAATCAATTCCCCCAACAAAGACACAATTTGGAGTAACTGTTCCAAACCTTGAAGAACCAATCAAGTTATTTAACCTCCCCAGTAACATAGTGTTGGATGGGACATGAAGGTAAAGATTCTGTCTACATCCTATCAGTGGGCACCGTTATTTTGCTTGCAAGCACCCCTTTGTTGTCCCTGGCAGCCCATTTTTTCACCGCGGGCCAGTGATCTTCCGACTCTACATCGGAATCAGCAGTCACTGCTCTCCTCTTCTGAGGAAGGGGGAGAGTGTTCGGCCTGTGTGCGGGGCTTGTAGTGGACCAGAGCTGCCTGATGTTGTGAGGCAGTGGATGCTAAAATAGTGTCCTTCTGGTTACTATCACGCCCACTTCTGGTCTCGGTAGGGTGGGAACCGGGACCGTGGGTACCAGGGGTGGGTTGGTTCTCAGGGGTGGAGCCACCGATAGAGAGGCTGGGAATGCTGAAAGGGGAGGCGGGATCTGCGGCAGGAAGGGGATTCCCGNGAGGATGGAAACTGGTCATGGGCGGAGCCACTGATGGGCGGGGGTGGGTGTGTGGGTGGAGACCACAACAGGGAGGGGATTCCCAATGGAAGGGGAGGGACCCGACGCAGTTACACCCATCAACACGAGGGGAGGGTCCGATGGAGGAACGCCCATCGACATGGTGGGTAGAGTGGGGGAGGAGCTGGGGACGGAGGAGGGGCCAGGCACCATGACATGCCTGGGAAAGGGTGGACGGGAGTTGTGATAGACACAGGCTGGAATGGATGACAAAATNGAGGACCCAACGCAGACACACCTAACGATGAGGGGTAGGAGCTGGGAACAGAGGAGGGGCCAGGCACGGTGACTGGGGTGGATGACAAAATGTCCGCCACCGTGTGGTCGGCACCATTTTGTGTGGCAGGGGAAACAGCAGGAAAACTTGGAGAAGAAGGAGACAAGATGGCTGGNTGGGAAAACTTGGAAAAGAAGGAAACAAGATGGCAGGGCTTGCCATGTGGCCAGTACCATCTTGGGGAACAAGTGGGGGTGAAGAAACTGGGTCTGAGGGTTTAGGTTAAGAGGGTTAGGGGAGAGCCCAGGACAGCATGGCCAGTGCTGTCTGGGGAAGGGGACAGAGGAGATCGGGAGATGTCAGGAAGACGGTGGCAACCCTGCGTCCTTGGGTGGAATCCGTGTCCCAGTCTCCCCTGAGGCAGGAAAGAGGGTTCAGGCACACAGGGAGAGGGTAACGCTGAGGGAGAAACTTTAACAGGGGTCCCGAACTGCCCGCTTTCTCAAACTGCCTAACTATAAATTAAAACTATCAAAGGAAAAACATTAGGGGAATAAAGAAAAACTGAGCGAATGAAATGCTTCAAAAGCTCTTTTGAAAACTTAACTTTCCCCACTCTAAGGGTACTTATAACTTGGAAATAAACCTCTCGCTGGGGATGGGACAACCCAGAGCCCATTTTCCCCGGACCAAAACCTCACCCACCACAGAGAGGAAAGGATTGCAAAGAAAAAGAATAGAAGCGATAAGGGACCCCGGAGAGCTCTCCTGAGCTTCACTCACCAATCGAAGCTCTTCTCTCAGCACACGTCTCGAGCTTGCTGGCTCCGCCGCTCTCCAGGGCAAAAAAAGCTCTCTGTGGCAGTCCTCTGCTGTCCAACCGATCCTCTCTCCCGGAGAGAGGGTTGCCGATCGCCCCTTGGGAAAAGCCTAAGAGAACTCAGGCTTTCCCTCAGGGAAGCAGCGTTCTCAAATGCGAACACCTGGCAGCTACGACTACCAGGGACGCTTCCCAGGTACCTCCTTTGCAGAGGTCCTCTCTTCGGGCGCCACTTGTTGCTTTTGCCTTTTATCGAGGCAGGAAGGGTGTGAGGGGGTGAGGACGAGGCAGAGCAACCTTCCAGGAAGGGTCCCTTGTCGAGCCATTCCTGCAGGCTTCGCAAATCCGTTCGCACAGACTGGGCACTCCCTGCGAGGAGTGTGCAAGCAGTCACACACACCCACACACACACACACACGATCCAAGCAACCAGCGGAGACAAAGAGGTGGGAGGGGCACTTCATTTAGCATTCCGAGGCTTAATGAGAATCCACACTCAAAGGATGCCAGTGACAAAGAGCCCCCAGATAGCTCATGCTCAAGGTTTTATACAGGGGTAGAAAGGGGCAGAGAGAGCATCAGGGTCCCATGAGGTGAGGGTCCAGGGGCAGAGATAAGGTGGAGTGACAGGGTTACGACCAATAGGGGAAGGAGAGGGGAGACGAAAGGGAGCTGGAACCAATGGGGAACTGAACAAGGGAGAATTTTCCAGAACTGGGGTAAGCGTCTACAAATGATTGACAGAGAGATTAATATAATGGAGTGTACACCAACCGGGAGATAAACCATTACATTAACTTAGGGGGAGAACCATAAGGCAAAACCATAGGATACACCAAAGGGGGGGAAAACCTTAAAACAGTGGCAGTTTCAACTACCGCAACATCCCCCCAGCTATTCTATGACAGCTGTCCCCTCCTGCAGAAAACCCAGGGAAATGGCAGTTTGAACCAACGACAGCCAAGCCTTTTACTTTAGCCAGTCATTGTGGTCATTGATGGGCCACTGTGTAACAGCTTTTTCCTGATAGACCTACTTGGGCAGCCAGGAGCAAGCATTTAAGCTCTGCAAGGAGTGAAAGAAAAACTGTGAGAAAATGCCATGTACCTTGTGTACCAAGAGCTCCAGAACAGCTTTATACTTAAACAAAAATTCACAGTTTTTGTCTTCTACAAAGGTGATGACTGTCTCCTTTGCAGCTGCAGAGACTGTAACCTTGAAGAACTCTCCAGCTCACTGTGCTCATGCCTTCCAAACCTAGACTGTGCTAGCAGGACAGAACAGAAGTCATGGGTTTTGGCTGTAGCTGGGCCCCACGGTGCTCCGTATTAGCACCATTTTGGTTTGTTTTTCTCTTTTGACCCTGTTGATTTCTTTTCCTTCCTACAGATACAAGACAGTATCCGGTGTTTGTGGGTCACAAACCAGGACGAAACACCACACAGAGGCACCGGCTGGACATCCAGCTTGTCATGGTCATGAATAGGACCCTCTACATTGCTGCTAGGTTGGTAGTCTCCTGCTTTGCCACTCCTCTCATCGTGATTTAAGAGGAGGAAGGAGAAGACAAGGAATATTCCAAGTTCTTCTCTGATGGATGCATTATTTTTAGGATTTTCTTACACTCAGAAAGTGTAATGTGTTAGTAAGACATACTAGAAACCTTGTTAGATGGTCAACTAAAGTTTTGTGATGTGTTACACCTGTGTTTTAGGACTATATGCCTCTTCCTTCCTTAGAGACTTGCAAGAGGGAAGTTGGCAGAGAAATTATTTAGTTCCACAAAGGATCAGTTCTGTCCTCATCCTTTTATTCTGTCTGTACTTACCAATAATGACATATTTTAGAGAATGGTTCTTCAGTGCATTTTTTGATAAGAGTTATTAAAATGTAATTTTGCTGATTTAGGCATGGGTTTAGTATCTTAAGACCAAAAAAAAAGAAGCAAACATGCTTCCCCAAGGTTAATTGAATTTAGTGTCTTGATTTTTTTGGAGAGCTATACTATGCAGACACGAGTACATCTTTTTATAAAAATTGCATATAGAGCCACCCATTTGGTTTGCCTAGCTCAGCTTTCACTATCAGCCTCAGTAGAGCTACACCTATTATACAGCTGCTAACCTGGCACAGATCAGATATTAACACTTCATCTCCCTGCCTGCCTTCTGATAGCAAAGGAGATTGACAATCTTGGAATTACACAAGAGATACAGAATGAGTGCAAGATGAGTCCAAGCAAGGGTGGGTAGGTTCAGTTTAGGAGCTCTTGGACCCAGATCGGGTTGGAGACCTCCCTGCAAGCTGCCCCTCAAGTAGCAGATTGTTTCCTGCCTGTTTTCTGGTCTTCCACTGGAGAAGTACGCACTTTTCTGTGTGTGCCGCATAAAGCCAGGCTGTTGCTGCATATGGGAGAAGTGGTGGGTGGGATGGCCAGGAAGGAAGGGGAACAGCTGTTGAACAGGCAGCCTCTCACCACTGGTCGTGTCTGCAAAATCCTTGGCAGCCTCTGGGAGCTGCCTGGCTGTCTTCTCAAACAGCCACTCCCCATCATCTAGGTGGTCAGATGTGTCCTGTGGGGGAAAGCTGCCTGTCGATCTCCCTGTGACACAAAGTAATTAGTAATTGTATCCACGTTTTACACCAGCAGGGTAACTGAGTGACATTTTTAGAGTCATGTCCCTGGCTGCCAGAAGAACACACCTGTTCCCTTAGGCAGCCATTGCAGCTGCACTGGCTAATTGCAGCTTCTTCAGGCTTCTTGTGTAGACTGCTTTGCATGGGTGTGGGTGGCAGAGCCCAGGGTTTTCACACCAAGACTTGCATCGAGTCCAGACAGAGAGCAAGTATCCTTCCACAGGAGCTGCAGTGGTGTTGGTTGTAGAGCACAAGGAGAGGTCAGCTCTGCAGCAAGTGGCAAAGCCCTGCGCTTTGCCTGAGTTCAGAGATTAGCATTTTTGCTGTGTTTATTGGGATAATGAATGGGGCAGGGGAGAGGGTTGAAGAGGTATGAAAGGTGGTGGCAGAATTTCCTCCTTTACATGGCTTAGGTCCCTTTGGTTTCCTTATTTGTTTTTCTTTAAATTAGGAAATTATTTGCAGTGAGATGGTGGTAAATTCGCTTTGTGGATTTTGCTCTGCTGTCTTCACAGTTTGTTCCCAGACTGTTGCAGTGCCCAAGCAACTGGCATTACAGTAGGAAAACCCAGAGAAGCAGTTTTGGGATATGAAATCACTGTGTGCACAAATCATATAACGAATGCTAATATTTGAGGGATAATGTAGTACATGAATATGCATTCTTCTGTACTTGTAGAAAACCACTTGCTACAATAAGAGTGCTTATATATTCCTAAGTCTTGTGCCCTACAAAAAAGAATGAAGACCTGGACTGTTTTGTACTTACACAAGCATGAAAAAAAAATCTTTTTATACTTTTTTTCCTTTCATAATTCAAAACCTCTGACATATTCTTTCCCCCCTCCATGTTACTGAATGAAGTCCCTCCTGGTCTGATTAGGCTATGTGATACAAGTCAAAATTAAAAAGTAATTTTTATCTTTAAGTAGCAAACTTCAGAAAATGAGTCATCCTTCAGTATCTAGCATGAGTGAAAGTTTGTAACTCAAATACTTCAGAGGCAGTAGTAAATCTAGAGATTGAAAGCAAATTTGTACACAATCAAAGGTGTTTGCCTAAGAGTTTTGCAACAAGATTAATTGAAAACTGTAGCTAACAAAATATTTATTTTATTATATAAATGTTATTATATAATAATACTTATATGAAATGTTGCTTTCATGCTTTTTGTAGACATCGAAATACAGTGATGCTAAGTTTATGTTTCACCCAATTATCTGAAAAGCAATCAAAACAAATTATTTAAATATTGAGAGTTTTTATTTTAGGGCTGTTATGTTTAGGTTGGGGGTTTTTTGTTTGTTCTAAAAAATCCAGTGTTGACTTTTGCAGACAATTTCTGTGCACCCCAGAGGCAAACTCAAATTTGAGAACTGCTAGCATTTTATTAGTGAACAACTGGTATAGAACAAAATTTCTGTCTATCAGTTGCTTGTTTTGTCATATGGAATATGTGACTCCTGTATTAGACAATATAAATCAGAATAACTCAGCCAAAGGCCATAAAGCTTTACTGTCTGAATATCTGACTTGCAGTCTACAAAGAACCTTTTTTCTCGTGGGAAGGATACTCCCTCACCCTCTCTTTCACACTCACCCACACCCATGCACTCGTACCCTTTTCTAAGTTTGCTATGTTTCCTCCTTCCATTGTCTTGTGCAGTGGCAGCTTTTGTTTGTGTCTATGAACGAAACAGATCTTGGAGCACCAGGATGGGATAGCTCTCTCCTCATTTGCAGTTACATGTTTCCAGATGATGTGCCGAGTGGCCAAGGGTCACGCACAGCTGGTGGTGTTATTTAAATTCTCTTCCTCGACAAGACTATGCCATGGCAACAAAGCTTGGCTCTGCTGACTGGAGGTGGGAAAAACAGAAGCTCTAGGATTAGGTAATTTTTTGTTAGAATAACTTAATTAGCAGTAAACTGTACACATACCGCAGCTAGTAGATAGAGTTGGGTAGCAGTCAGAAAAGGAGGGCAAGGACAATCCCACATTGTCTGTGGTTAGGGAGCCCTCCCCCAGATTTGACAGCTCTTTCACTCTCTGCTGACACTGTTGCCAACTTTGTTTCTTGTATGGCATGGGAAAGTGATATGTAATTTTCTTGATACTAACCTTCCTTCTGACAATCCTGTAACTTAGATTCTGAGTTTCCTTTGAACTGTTTCTTGAACCAGAAGGTAAGTCCTCTGAAAGCTGTTTTGTTGAGAGTGGAACTAAATAACTAAACTCCTTCTGAGTAGCACTGCTGTATTTTCTAATTGTCTGTTTGAAAAAGAGACATTTGTAACCAGTGAAAAGCAAGGCTGGTGATTAAAATCCAGAGCTGTGTGCCGGAAGAAGGTTTTTAGAGGTCCACCCTCATTTGCAATTCAAGCAGATTTTTTCCCATGCATTTATGTAGCAGGAGTGACAGCAACAGAGAGC
This sequence comes from Atrichornis clamosus, assembly GCA_013400975.1. Lineage (NCBI taxonomy): Eukaryota > Metazoa > Chordata > Aves > Passeriformes > Menuridae > Atrichornis > Atrichornis clamosus. The sequence goes on from WBMZ01010270.1 coordinate 41,986, forward strand.
AATGCTCATAAAAAGGGAAGCATGCTGTAATCTATGAAGCTGATATTGTGCTAATAAATAATTTTAATCCAGCACCAACCCTGACCACTACTCTGTCACTGAAGTCGGGCAAACAATAAACTGAAGTATTAAACCAATCTTAGAAGTAAATGACAGCTCTGGTTTTACAGTCTAGAGGAGAAGAAAATCTGCAGCTCCTTAATTTGGCATCTCACAAAGCAAACAAGCTTCAAACTCCATAGCAGACAAATTTTGAAAAGCCCTACAACAGTGCTGATGACTCTTTTCTCCACCTGAGAGAAGTGTTATTTCTCTTGTAGCAGTATTTTGTGTTTGCTTTTTTTAAAGAGTCTAGCACTGTTTCCCCAAAACTCAATAAAATGAAGCTAACCTTGAGAGCAGGGATTTCTAAAATGGAAATAGTCTGTATTCTTCTTTCCACAGACCCCTCCAATGCTCTGGATCATACTACAGCTGTGCAGCTTTCTGCATGTTGAAAAAAATCTAATTTTATTTCAAGGAAAAATGAGATGCTTAGTTCCAATTTGATGTGCTGGTTACTACAGCATTGCGGATTGGTGGGCTTTTTCCAACTGTTGGGTTCTACACAGAGCTGTCCTTGTTCTCAGCTTACATGGAGGAGAATGTCTAAAAATATCTTTACCTGAGTAGCTGAGTCTATTTCCTCTTTCCAAGATGATATTGACAGTTAACTGTAGAGAAGGACAGGTTCTCAGGAAAATAGGAAAGTAAATGCAAGAAGAAAAAGTGTGAACTTTTTTCAGATAAATATTTTACAGTTTAGTTTGACCAGCAGTGTGTGAAGAGAAGAATGATTTCTGGGAATAGTTTTGTGTCTGTCAGTCTTTTGTCTACCATATTGTCAATCAAATTATAACAGCTGAGGTTATAGGCGTAATTAAAAGGGGAGAAAAAAAAAGAAAGAAAAGAAAGAGACAGTAAGAAAGAGAAAGAAAGAAAAGCAAGAAAGAAAGAAAGGAAGAGAAAGAAAAGGAAGAAAGAAAGAAGCTTTACCTCTGTTGTTGTTTGAGCCTGGCTAGAGGCCAGGCACCCATGGAAACCACCCACTCACTCCCCCCGCAGTTGGACAGAGGAGAGAAAAAAAAATTCAAAGCGTTTATGAGTAGAGATAAGGCCCTGAGAAAAATAACAGGCAATGACCGGCAGGCTACTTAAAGATATGAAAGTAAATTTATTACACTAACAGAAACAGAATAGGATAATGAAAGGTAAAATGAGCTTTTGAAGACCACCTTCTTTCCCCCCCACCACTCCCTCTTCCCACTCCTCCAGCTCTACCTCCTACCCAAGTGGCACAGGGAGACAGAGAATGGGTTTTTTGGTCAGTTCATCATCTGTGGCTTCTTCCTGTGGCAGAATTTGAGCCATCTTCCCCTGCTGCTTCTGAGGGGTCAGAGGAGACAGTTCTGTCTAGGAGACAGTTCTTCAGGAACTTCTCCCTTTAGAAAGCCCATCTCACAAGCAGCAGCCGTCTGTGAATTCTTGCAACATAAATCAATCCCATGGGCAACAGCCCATGGGCAACCCCTCAAACTGCTGTGGCGTAGGTCACTCCCCCACAGGCTGCAGTCCTTTTCAAGCATCCACCTGCTCCAGTGTGGGCCCCTCCATGGGCTGCTGGTGGGTCTCTGCACTCCCATGGTTCTCCATGGACTGCAGGGGGACAGCCTGCTTCACCATGATCTTCACCACCAGCTGCAGAGGAATCTTGGCTCCAACGCCTGTACCTCCTCCCACTCCTTCCACACTGACCTTGATGCCTCCATGTTGTTTTCTGCTCACATCTTCTCACTCACTCCTCCTCCCTGGCTGGAATTAAAACTGCGCCACCAGGATTGTTTTGATTTCCTTCTTAAATCTGTTATCACAGAGGCATTACCACTACTTCTAATTGGCCCAGTCTTGGCCAGCAGCATGTCCGTCTTTGCAGCCAGCCAGACATTGGCTCTGCTGGACGTGATGGTGGGAGCTTCTAGCAGCTTCTCACAGAAGCCATCTCTGTAGCCGCCCCGCTACCAAAACCAGGCCTTGCAAAACTACGACAACCTCTTTTAATCCTGGATGGCTAAATGTGGCACAGTGACTGCTAGCCCGGAAATCTGGCAAAGGCTGCCTAAAAGCTATTGCAACTGATTTCAGGATACAGAAAAACATCTGCATGCTAGATTGTGGTATCTCCTGTAAGACTGATAGAGCAGAAGTCTTATGAGACTCATCTACTTTCCCAAATCTCATTTGTTCAAATCATTACTTTTGGGAAAGAATCTTACTCTGAAGTTTGGTAGCATTTTTCTTTTTTTTTTTTTTTTATGAGAAGAAAAACAGTTTATATGTGAAAATGTTTTTGTGGGAGAAGCAAGAGATGCTGCCAGTAATATTTTCTGGTAAGATCTGTGATTTTTTTTTAATGGATTATGGATTATTTTGTTATAGATATCTCTCTTAAAGAAAATGATCTGTCTGACTACTCCATTTGACTTCATCTTCATTTGCCTTTGTTTACAGGGACCATATTTATACTGTTGATATGGACACATCACATACAGAAGAAATTTATTTTAGCAAAGTAAGTAGCTTTTATTATCACCAAGAAACCAAGGACACTAGAACAAGCATCAAATAAATAGGAAGATGACATTATTTTAAAGAGCTGGCCAGCGCTGCTGTAAAACTGTAATAAGCAAGTAAGGTGGCATTGTTAATCATATTGGGGAAAGCTAGGATAGTAATCCTGTCCTCTGCAAATTTCTGATAAGTGCTTTAGCTGGGATGATAAGCAGTCTGTACTGAAATATGGTGAGGTCTTTGATGAAACATCTGTCAAATATATCTTCATTTATATGCAGCAGTTTTCTATAACAGCTATACTATCCTAATTAAGTATACTGAAACTTTCATCATAAAAAGCAAGTTACATATTTTCATGCACACAATTTTTTCCCCTCATGCAAATACTGACTAATTAAAATTTTACTATGACATCACTTTGTAGATGTATTCACATTATCTCCATGAGAAGTTACATTCAAACTAAGAAGAGCTTTGTCTGCAGTACTATATTGTATATTAACATAAACATAATGAAAATAATCTTCCTTCAGCTCCTTTGCATTGCATTCATATTTTGCAGTATATGCTAACCATGCCCTTAATCCAACAGAAGATCATACGAATTTGGACTGGAGTGGACAAATTCCACTGGAGGAGGGGACAGTACTTATATTCATAGTGCTTATATTCATAGTTATAACTATGAATGATGCTGAAGATGAATTTACTACTCATCAAAGAGTGAGGGCACAGGCTTATAATGGAAATAAACATTCATGGTTGCTCTTTCAGCTTGGACTCCTCCATGAATGCACAGTGCCTTAGTTTACTTATCAAAAACTCTGTCAGAACTGTTGTGGCAATAGTATCTAAGGTGACACTATCTTAGGTCACATGATTTTAAACAAAATTTTTAAATTATCAATAAGTCTTCCACATTTGGCCATTTTTTAAACTCATTGCAAAAAAAATGCGAAAAAGAAAAAAAAGGCTGGTATTTACCTTTAAATGTTCTGGAGGAAGACTGTTGGCAGATAAAGTCAACATCATCTTGATAGGTGGAAGGCTCTTTGTTAGCTGAATTGAAGTGGTAAGGATTACCTGAATTTTATTTCTTTCCTGATCTAAAATGTTATCTTTGATAATACATACTTAATTTAGAATCCAGTAAAGGTTCATAGTCCGTAAATATTAATTCTGACTTGCAGAGCAATATCAATTAAAAGAAGAGAGCATCTAGTGCTTTTAAGAAATGTACACGTATTTTTCAAAGTTGGCCTGTTACTGAATTCTGTTGGTTTAGGCTTCAAAGAAAGAGGGACAGGTTTCTAGACTCATAAATGATGGTGAAACAAAATTAAGTAAATGCTCCACATCACTGATCTTTCATTGTTTCAGAGAATTAATAATGGAGAAAGAGTGCGTAAAACTTTCGATAAATATATGTTCAAAAGCTAATCTCCCCTACAGGACTTCTACTTCTGAAATCAAATGTAAAAAACCTCTGAGTTCTAATTTATTTCTTTCTTGATTCTTGCAGAAACTGACATGGAAATCTAGACAAGCTGATGTAGACACATGCAGAATGAAGGGAAAGCATAAGGTAGGCAATATTCATTTCTTCTGCATCTGCCACTTCAGTTTATTTGCTTCACTATATCTCGGGCTGCTGTCTTTGATGTGGAATGGATCGTGCCATTCACTTCTTGCCAGTAATTGCTTTTTCCATCAACTTACTGAAGGCTTTAATTTGCAAACATAGTTCACTTTGAATGTGATAAAATATTATGACAGAAGCCACCAATATCCTGAAATACTTAAGGCATTGAGAAGGTCACAATGCTTAGTGTACTGATTTATCTTACCACTGCTTCAAAAACCAAGCACTGCTGTCCATCCCCCTGCAGGAATTTACTGAGAAGTTTGGGTAAAGCATGAGAAAACAATGTGTGGTTGTAGAAGGACTGTTTCTCACACCAATTTCACTCTACTGTAACCTGTGACTGGCACAAGTAGTATCATAATTAGATGCAGACTCTTTTGATTCTTCACATCTACTTCCCCTTCTAGTTACAGATGCTTTATGCCAGCACATGGTACTGACAGCAAGACAGATGAGAAGAAGATCAGGTTTTTCACTCCTGAGGAAAGCAACTGCTTTCAAACAAAATTCACCGATGTGAACAACAGCAAACTATGAGCTGTAATATGAATGTCATATCTCCAGTTCTTTGTCATTTTTAAACCACTAGAATATAAATTAATTGCAACTTGCTTATTGTCAGTTAAACATAACTAAAATAAGGCCAGAATATCACCAGAATATCAAGGCCAGCAAATTCAATCTTGAACCTGACAATGAAATATCATGGCTTAGAAATAAAAACAGATACCCAAAATGCAGCAGTTGAAACAGTTTTTATTATTCTTCTTCAGGATGAATGTCATAACTTTATTAAGGTTCTCCTAAAAAGAAATGAGGATACACTCTTTATCTGTGGAACAAATGCATTCAACCCTTCTTGCAGGAACTACAAGGTATGTGACCTGTTTGTGGAATTCCATTTATGTCGTGTATTTTGATTGGATTTATTGTGACTATGCGGATGTATTCCTCACTAGCTGGGGATCTGCAAAGCCAAAACATTATCTAGAGCAGAATAGAAAACTCTACTGGTCCATGCATACTTGATATTAATGCCCGTAACCAAATTTATTCCTTTGGAATAGTGTGTCCCAGTTATTTGCATTCCAACAGCATCCATTTATTGAAATATTTCCCATTTTCTCAGGCTTTCACTAGTATATTCTGATAAAACTCCTAACGGTGGTTATCTCTGGAGGAGCTTTGAAATGAATTTACTTAGGAATTTGACATCCAGACTCTGCTTTTCTAGACACTCTTATGTCACACAAGTCATTTCTTATCTTTTTTCTGGAAAAATAAAACTCAGTTTTTCTAATGCTGCTTCTGACAAAATCACAGCACAATTCTCATTCATTTTTTGAACTCAGAGTTATTGTAAAAAAACAGAATAAAGACATTAACATCCAGGAATATTACTTCCCTAGTGGTATTCACTGTGACTGCTGCTCTTTCTTGATTTTTGTGCAATGCTGCTTTACCTCGTTTAGCCACTATATTGGCTGCAGTCTAGAAAACACAGGAGATAAGTGCAGGATAGAATTTTCTTCCTGTCTGTGAAGGAAGAACCAAATTTGTGGAATAATACAAGCCTGTGTCATGGTAACTGTGAGGTGCAGGTAGCTACTGTATTAACAGCTATTTCTTTCTTTCTTCCTTGGCCACTCCTGGTATGCAATGAAGCTTCTCGGTGTCAGTGCTATATTTAGTTTTCTAGCATGGTTTGTAGTTTTTTATCTCTGAATGCCATTAAGGAGGCTAAGAAATCTCAAACAGTCCCCTTGCTAGAAATCTGTCTTTTAGATACTACAGATTTTTTTGGCATCCTGATGTGAGGGATATAAATGGCCCTCCTTAGCCTTACTCCAGAAGTTTTGTTCCCTGTGATGCAGGGCTGGATAGGGATCCTTCTGGCAGTCTGCAGAAGGTCTCTGCAACACCTGCCCTGGCTTCTCCTCCATGTATTCCTTCATTATACAGAGAAAGAACTAAACATGTGCCAAACAGAAAACGAGGTTGTCCCTCAACCACGCCAGTGGTTGTGAGGATGAGCTCAGGTTGTAGAGCTTGGTGAAGGAAAAGTTGCTCAGGACTGTAACTCATTTCCTCTCACTATCACATGAAATGCTCTTCAGCCTTTGAGTAAACACAACTAACTCCCCTCAGAGTGGATTTTGACAGGAAGTATACATGACAGAAAACAAATGATGATAAATCATCCACTGAAGAACTTGAAAGCTGTAACATACAACCTGAAAGTTGATTGAAGTTATTGATGGTGCCATGTGGGGTTTTTTTTATGCTCTGTGGATGTGTACTGTATGTGATTTATACAGTATGAACTGGACAAGTTGCCTGAATATGTTACAAAAGTTCGTATTTCCAAAATACAGTAGTATAAGAATCTTAAAGAGGTAAGAGGTGTATGTTTGTCCCTTAGCTCACTAAACCTTCTTGAACTTAATGTAAAGCTGATCTGTATATTTGTGTCGTTTTCAGCGCCCAGGGCAAATTTATTTTCCAGGAGTTAATATAAGCCTCAGAATTTACAATTCCTGCACAGATTAATCCTTGCTTGGTGGTAAGAGGATTTCTCTGTGACACAGACTCAACTGATATAGTAAAACTTGAAGAGCATCTTTCTGAATATGCAAATCAAGGAAGAGAGCACAACTGTTGAGACTAGAGTAGTAGGATCTCCAGACCTGGGGGAGAAAAATGCACACAGAGATAATTGTCCTTGTGTTGTTTCTTCTGACTGCTGTGGTTTGCAGTCTTTTCTGTATATAAGAGTGCTTGTTGGGTCACTGTTGAGGATAAATATTGGAGCCTTGCCAGAACGACAGACCACATAGCCTCCTACAGTTCAAAATAAAGCTGATGTACAGATAAAATATAGACTGAAGACTTTTGTAAAATGTGTTGGGGTAAGAGTGATTAGCTCCAAAACAGTGCCTGACTTTCTTCAGACTGATTTTGTTTAACACCATGATTTTTGTCAGGTGTTTACTTCATAGTCAGCAGCTGAGTTACAGAAAGGACCTTCCTCTCTGCCCAGAAAAGAAGAAACACTGTCATAAGCCTCATCCTGGATAAGAAGTTTTGTTTTTCTATTTAAGGATCTCCCTTTGATTTTTCAGATGGATACCTTGGAGTTCCTGGAAGAGGAATTCAGTGGAATGGCCAGGTGCCCCTATGATGCAAAGCATGCCAATGTTGCATTGTTTGCAGGTAAAATGATGGAGATAAACTTCTTGCTTTCTGTCCTGCAGCCCAGCCCACACTGCGCCTCTTGCTTGAGCCCAGAATGCCTAAACCCAAAAGGTGTCAAATGGAGTGAAAAATGACTAAAAATAGAGGGCATAAGGAGATCCCTAGCAAAAAAAAGCCTTCCCTTCTCTGGAATTAACTTCACTATAAGCCTCAGTTTTCTGGATCAATATTTCAGTATTTCCCATATTCTTGATAATATAACCAGTATGAGACACGATTTCTGGCTGCATCCAACTTCTGTGAACATCAAAGGAAGTGTAAGCCTTAGTGAGGATTAAGCAGGATAAGTCTTTAACATTAAGCCTAAGTAAACATTCATAATAAAAGGAAGTCAGGGAAAATGCTGTGGTATGCCCTTTTCTAGATCTAGAAGGAAAGGGAAGGAGATTTTTTTTTTTAAAGATGAAAACATCTTAATATGGTCTTACCAGCTGTTGCAGACAAAGCAGAGAAGTGTATCAGTTAGTGGTGACTCATGCTGCATTCAGCAGAATAGTCAGAACTCTGACTTCTACTACGATAAATAGAAAAAGTGAGGTCTTATAAATTATTTTGGCTGTTGATTGTGTGGTATTTTTGTGTCTCTTCATGAATTCCTGATTAAATTGTTTCTTTATTGAACTACACTTAGTGTGAACCCTGCTGATCTTTTCTTCGATCTGGCTGTAAAATAGGTGGTGAAGATAATAAAGTCATCCATGATAATGTGAGTCCTCTTCAGCAGGTGTGATGCTAGAAAGCAGAGCCTGGGTGCTCGCATGGAAATACTTTAGCTATTCCTCTCAAGATTTTAGAACATGCAAGTATTTCAGCCACTCTCAACTGAGTCTATAGCTCTATTAAGCACTGCTACTCCCTGCTGTTTTCGCTGGACACCTGCATCATCCACTGCTATATCACTGCTGGCAGATTCTCCCCATCTGAGTGGGAGCTCCAGGAGGAGCTCAGGAGGAGCTGGGTCTCCCATGCCTTCTCTCTCTCTCCCTCCAAAGAGAGCCAGCTGCCTGTTTGCTTTGGCTGAAGACCCCAGCTTTGCTGCCGCCACCGAGGAGACTGCAACTGGACATATGAGAAACACGGGAAAACTCAGACCTTTTGCCCCACCACCACCTTTTCCCTCCCTCTATTTCCAGGGGCAGCCACCCTGCTGTGGCAGCTTCCTGAGATTGCGCAGGAGCACCCCCTGCACCTGTGGGGGACTCATTACAGCCCCTCCACCGCGTCTGCCTCAACAGCGCCCCCGCCTCTGCAGCCACGAGTGAGGTACTGCAGCCTCCCTGCCACACCAGCGCCCCCTGCAGCTGTGAGTGAGGCACTGCAGCCTCCCTGCGTCACCTGACTCATCAGCGTCCCCTGGTTGCAACTATACCACAGGGGAAACTATGTGATGAGCGAGAACAGTTTTGTTACTGGTTTCTGTTGTTGTTATTGTTATTGTTTGTTCTACTGTGTTATGGATATCCCTTTTAGTAAAGAACTGTTATTCCTTTTCCCCACATTTGTGCTCAGAAAGCCTTGTAATATCCAGAGGTACAGCAATTCAGGGGAAGGGGTAATTTCTCTCCTTCCAGGAAGGTTCCCACTTTCCTTGGCAGGTATGTGTCTTTTAAACTAAGACACACCTTCAGAGAAATACTTTTCCCATGTATGTCAGACTCCCTGTCTTTGGTGTTGTCTGAATGACCTTTCAGAAGGATCTTACTTACTGTACTGGCCAAGAAAGCATTTATGACCAGCCTATTGTAAACATCCACTTTGAATGAAGATGAAATTTGGTAAGAGGACTCCCACTTTGTCAATGAACAAATCTTCACATTATTTGAAGATAAAGAGCATATTTATAGAAATTATCATACTCTTTAATGGTGATTCAGAATAAATTTGATACCATTCAAATAAATATTTGTAGAATATGCCCCATAAATCTGGTAGCTTCAGAAAGTCTCTATTTTATATGCCATACATATTGATACCTGTGTTAACTTTTCAGAATGCAGTGAAAAGGAATTTCAGAACAGTTTAGGGCACTAATACAGGTTATGAGTTTGTGGGTGTCCATACTTGAATATGGCTCTTCTTGCAGTCTGTAGGTATTACAGCTGATATGTAGAAATTGTAGTTGGTCACACAGTCTTCAGGAACTTGGCAGGAAAGAAAATAAATGTATGGTTGTATTAACATAAATTCAGACAACTATATCTAAATAATTCAGTTTTTTATTCTATTTTAAGTTAAGGTTGGGAGAGGAAGGGGTGATATTGTAATTATTTTTTCTGTTTTGCTAAGAAAAAGTGTTCATTTTTAAGGAGCTAAATAAGGACAAGAATGGAATGAGTCAGAACAAAGCATACAATCCTGCTAATAAAAAACAGTCTGAATTTTAAATCTGGAGCTGAAATTCTCAGACTCACAAAATCACTAGGGTTGGAAGGGAGTTCAGGAGATCATCCAGTCCAACCACCCCTACCAAGAGATGGTCACCTAGAGCAGGTAACATGGAACATGTCCATGAATGTCTCCAGAGAGGGAGACTTCATTACTTCCCTAGGCAGCCTGTTCCAGTGCTCTGTCACCCTCAACATAAGCAGCTCTCCCTCATGTTGGAAATTCTTGTGTTTTAGTTTGTGGCCATTGCTTCTCGTCCTGTTACTGGGCACCACTGAAAAGAGTCTGGCACCACCTCTTAGCACCTGCCTTTGAGGTAGTTATATGCATTAATGAGTTCTCCTCTCAGTCTTAAATGTTGTCTGAAAGTATAATGAAGAGAGCTTGACCAATAGAAGCCTCTTGGCTTTGTTCTGGGTATGTCCTCAGTGCTGATGCCTTCAAGGCACCAACATAATCTCTGTCAAAGGAGATGTAAACAATTCTGATTTTTATGCAGACATAAGTTGCTGTGCTTATGCTGCAATGCTTGTGCTCCTAACAGACATCATGTTCCAAGATCTATCTCACACATGAAAATAGTCCTGTACTGTTAACATGACCTGCAAACAGGTTAGACAAGAAATAAAATTTTTAAATATTGCTGAACCATATGCTTTTACCTGATAGTTTTGCATCTTTTGGTTGTCCTGGGTGTGCCATTTTGTAGACCCTTTCTTATCACTTGTCCTTTAGTTCTTTAAGAGAAAAGAATGCATAATTCCTGCAGGAAATGCCTAAAATGCATGTTAGAAAAGAAACATTGATGGACAATCCTCCTCCATCTCTTTGCATTCCTGTTTTGGCACTGCTCCCAGCATGCTATTTAATTTTTTGTTAGTGATCTTTGGCAGAGGAGAAGTGTTCTCAAGGGGAGACCTTTTCCTAAGTGTCAATTAGCTGACAGTGTTCAAGAGCTGTCTGGTTTGCACTCCCAGTTAGAACTAACAGATCTGTTACATTTGTTTTGCTGACATACCTAGGCAGAATTTCTGAGGACTGAACTAGTGACAGGTGCTGTAAAACTGGATAGGGTAGTTCAGTATGACATACCTAAACCAGAGAATTATTCCATAAGGGTTTTTCCTCCCATAACATCCCTCTGAGATTACTGGGTTTTGCAAACTGGTGACTTGCTTATTCAGTACTCAGGTCCATTTACCTAGCTGGAATTTTTTCCCTTCAGTGTACCTAAGGAGACTGTAAGGGTTTTGTTTTCCCCTTCTCATTTGAATGATGAGAGAAAGCAATTGTATTATTTCTAATGCTCCTCCTGCCTTGTTTCTTTATTTCCTCCTCAGGGGGAAAGCTGTATTCTGCCACAGTGACTGACTTCCTTGCAATAGATGCAGTCATATACCGGAGCCTTGGAGACAGCCCAACTCTGCGGACAGTTAAACATGACTCCAAGTGGTTGAAAGGTAGATAAGGCGAAATAGCAGCAACTCTAATGAGAGTTTTGGATTTCTGACAGACCTTTTTGTCATTTCAATTCACCAGTGCTTTCTGGCATAAAGAAGGAACTGTGTTACATCTCTTGCTTACACTGATCTGGGTATCTCTTTCTCTCTTCTCCTGACCCCAAGTTACTGGATCTGACAGAAGCTGTGAGCTGAGTAGATCAGAATATGTATTCCTGTGAACTTTCCTAGCTGAAATCCACCAGTTTACATCTGTTGGATGTAAAGGTTGGAACTTGCAGGGCTCACTGTGCTTGGTCTGTTTGAAAATATTCCTGCCACAGGACTGTTAGGTAACAGTCAAGGCACGAAGTAAAGAAGGCTTTTCCTGTAATGTTAAGATTCATTACAGAAAGAAAGATTATGGGAATATTGCGTAAAGCCTTTATGTTACAGTTTTTAGGGACTGTACAGCTGCCATTGAATTAGGCAATTTCTGTGTTCTGAATGCCCTCATTGTTAAGTACAATGCTGTTTAGCTTCAGGTGTTAAGAATAGTTAACATTTGGAGTGATTTTAGCAGAGAGCAAAGCCATAGTTTAAGTCTTTTTCTGCATGCAGAAATGTTTTGCCAGGTGTCAACTTCAACTCTCCCACTTTGCTTGCTGCTACAGACATGTGTGGGCAGAAACGGTTATGTGGTTATTCCCTCAATTCACAGCCTGCATGCCATAAAGAGCACTGCTTGGAGCCCTCAGACATACAGTTATAAAAGCCTGTTTACCTCTCCTCTTACGCCACACAGTGCAGATGTATTGGTGTCAGAGATTTAACTACCTTACAGTGATGCTGTACAGACTTGTTCCTAGCTCTCTTGTCCCCAGACAGTGATTCTGTGATGTTGTAATGAGGTTGTTAGTTCAGAAAAATGATCACATTTGTCAGCTGCAGACATTTGACCTCTGGATGTTAAGCGTGAAGTATTTGGTTTCTCCTTGCATGCTGCATTCTGTACATGGTGCCTAAATAGGATGTCTTCGGTTGTTTTTTTCTAGAACCATACTTTGTTCAAGCAGTTGACTATGACAATTACATATACTTCTTCTTCCGGGAAATAGCAGTGGAATACAACAGCATGGGAAAGGTAAGGGCAAAAACATTGCCTTGAATGACTTCGTCTGATTCAGTAGGCAGAAAATGTATGCTATTCTTGGACTAATGCTGTTGGAAGTGACCTTGAAATGAGAAGGTTCCTATTGGTCAAGCCAAAAGGTTTGTTGGAGGGAAACATTGCACTTGAAAGGAAACTATGTGGTTTCTTACAGTGATGGTGTATGCTGGAGTCTCTTTTCTGAAATTATAAAAAGCACAAGGCTAATGTAGTTAGTTCAGCATAGTAGATAATTGTTAAAAGTGGATTCCAAAGCAGGGAGAAATTTTTCCATAAGAAATATGAATGGGAGTGCTGAGTAAACAGGGATAGGAATTTTGTGCTCTACCATTCTGCAAAGCATAATTAAACACTTCCTGCATTTTTGCTAATTTCACAGTAGCTTTCTGACTAAGCAGGCAGAAAAACTGTCCAAGGTCACAAAGATAGAGAGCAGGAATAAAAGCCCAGCAAGATTTGCAAGTTTTTGGGTGCTGAAAACACAAGAATCAGAGTAGGCAGTGTGGGTTGGGGTGATTGTGAATATGAAATGTGCTTTCCTTTGGGAAAAAAGAAAGCTAAGCAGTCTGTATGGAAATGAGTTTTATATGGGTTGAGAAAAGATCTCCTGAAAGATTTATGGCTGTATACTAAATGCCACAGTCTTATCCTTCACGGCACACTGTTTCAAAGCTTAGTTTTTCTGTGTTTCTTATTTGTCACAGATTAGAGAAATGTAGTATTAAGTACCTTGCTGTGTTATTCCAAATATTTTAAAAGCAGTGTTCCGCAAAGTCTTTAGTTCAAACAAACATTTAATATTCTCCATTATTTTTGCTTTATTCCTTCCAGGTAGTTTTCCCAAGGGTGGCCCAGGTCTGCAAAAACGACATGGGAGGATCTCAGAGAGTGCTGGAAAAACAGTGGACTTCCTTTCTCAAGGCTCGGTTGAACTGCTCCGTTCCTGGCGACTCGCACTTCTACTTTAACATACTGCAGTCAGTTACAGATGTTATCCATTTCAGTGGCCGAGATGTTGTTTTAGCAACATTCTCCACTCCATATAATAGGTAATAGTCACAATAACCTTTTACCTTGTATTTTCCTTATGTTTTGCTTTTCATTGTAGTTTCTTTTTACATCATAAAGCACAAGAAGTGATTGCTCATACAATGTAATTATTATGTACTCTGCGCTTACCGACAGTTTTTGTTTTATTTTAAGGTACCCTGGTATTGCTTACTGCATTTCGTATCTAATGACTTAGCGTGGCTTTCAGCCTTTTACTATCTGGTCACATTCCTTGGACATACTTTTATTTACATGGAAATACTTCACACCAGCCACCAAGAAGTGTTGCAGTATGTAACTTGCAGAATGTTATTTCAAAGAGAAAATACAGTATTTTTTTCCTCACAAAGAAAGGACTGTGTCTATCCTGTTAAACCTAAACCTCCAAGAACCACATATCTTCTTACTTTTGTTTCATGCATTCCCTTGCATTGACCCTTGACCCTGCATTGACCCTGCATTGACCCTGCTGACCCCTGACTCTCCTGGGAGAACCAAGGTCCTAAACTGTCTTGCTGACTGGGAAGGAGGGTCCCCAGAACACCTATTTCATTGTTTGCATGGTTATCCCAAAGCATGAGTTTATCTGCAGAGGTTTTATTAGTTACACATTCCAGTATGTTTCTCTGAAAGTTATTACAAGAGTAACTCTATCTAATTATTGAGGATTCCCAGAGAAGTTAAAAAAATAGTAGCATTCTAATTAAAAAATATATCACAGTTTCACAGAGTAACATTTGAGCTGAAAGGGGAATTTTACTGGGGAAATTAATTTAGTTGCCACCTCCTGTCAAACCCTGACCTCAGTGAGGTCATTCACAGAACTGACTTCAAATGAGAGTAGGCCTGACCCTGTAATGTATAATCACTGCTTTTGACATCAAAACAATAGGAAATGCAATGGAATAATTATGCCACCAATAGGGAATACAGGCTTAAATTAAGATGATCTCCTTTCATGCAATCTGGCTTAATAAATGCAGGTGAACAGAGATTCAACATCAGAAAGTAGATTGTATCTTGCAATTATCTCAAAATTGAGATTGTCCTCCCATGCTGCTAGTATTTCCTGTGGTGTGTCACGAATAATTCTTTTCCTTAAATCTTGCATTTTAAAATCTAAGTACTTGATGTAAAAATTAAAATACTATTTTATAGGCCCCAGTTTTTGCCAGGCTTTGAAGATGATAGGAAGGCATAAATTCTTGGAGACAACTCATTAGCAGACCTGGCAGCCAGGGTCAGTCCTGGGGTGCATCAGGCCCAGCATTACCAGCTGGGCAAGGGAGGGGATTGTCCCACTCTGCTCTGCACTGAGGCAGCCTTACCTTGAGTGCTGGGGGCAGTTTTGGGTGCCACAATATAAGGAGGATCTAATATTAGAGAGCATCCAAAGGAGGTGAAGGGTCCTTGAGGGTAAGTCATACAAGGAGTGACTGAGGTCACTTGTCTTGTTCAGCCAGGAGAAGAGGAGACTGAGACCTCACAGCTGTCCAGAGCTTCCTCATGAGGGGAAGACGAGGGGCAGACACCAGTCTCTGTTCTCTGGTGAGCTGTAACAGAATTCAAGGAAGCCGTGTCAGAGGATGTTTAGGTTGGATATTAGAAAAAGGTTCTTCACCCAGAGGGTGGTTGCGCCCTGGAACAGGCTCCCCAGGGATGTGGTCACAGCACCAAACCTGACAGAGTTCAAGAAGCATTTGGACAATGCTCTCATGGCACATGGTGTGATTCTTAGAGTGTCCTGTGCAGGGCCGGGAGCTGGACTTCAATGATCCTTATGGGTCAGTTCCAGCTCAGGATATTCTATGATTCTGTGATTCTGTGAAAACTATCTCGGACGTGGATGCATCTCTCTCATTCTGCCTCCATTAAGGAAAAGTTGCAACAAATACCTTTGATCTCTGGAACAAAGTTTTCCCTAGAGTGAACTGGAAGAGATTCCTCAGTCTAATCAAAGGTCACTCAGGGTAGAAACTAGTGATGGGTTTTAGTCCAGTAGTTAGGAGATGACTTGGCTGTGACCCACGGCACTCCATCCTTATCACTTTATCATACTACGGACCTGCAAACTGCCATCCTCAAGAGTAAAAGATGTTGCAGTCCTCTCCACCACAGCAGTGCCTCCATCAGTGTATAGCTGTGTGTTGAGCACAGTGCTGAGAGCACTTTTTGTTCTGTGTAACACACCTCAAGATTTTACAGTTGTTTTTTTTTTTAGGACTTAATTCAGCAAAGTGCAAAATATTCTAGCTAGAGTGAGTCTTGAGGTATCTTTTATGGTGAGATCCTCTGTGTGGTCACATATACCCTTGACCATCTCTTTGATCAACATATGTATGGCTGCCTCCATTTAAAACTCTTGCTGTGTAGTATGACATTAATATAGAGCTTTGAAGTTTCCTTCCATATGAAAACACAATCTGTGGAGATCAAAGTGAGACTAGTACTGTCTACCTACTTGTTTTTCTTCAGAAATAAGCATTTTGAAAATTTTTACTATTCAGTTGGTTTCCGATCAAATTATATAGCTTTATGGGTTTAAATTTATCCTCTGTAACAGAATTATAGTTCCTACATTTTTTCTTTGATGTATAATAACCTACTAGTTGAGAGCAGGATTGACAGCCTCAGTCAGCTGGATTCATGCTATTTACCCAATAAAATCAAGTGGTGAAAGTCATACAAGACTTAAAAAAAGGAAAGGGGGGTAAATGAGTATTTCATGCTTGCAAGTGACTGACTATGGTAAACCTATAAGCCTTTCAGAAAGTATATAGGTAAGAATATAATGACATTTGGACAATGTTGTCATGCAGTTGCATGCAAGTATTCAAAAAATTGAAGTTTGCAATGCTGTGATATTAAAACACCATTGTATTTGCTTCTGTAAGCTGTTTACATTTCACTGAGTAGAACAAATTCCTATGCATAGTTAACTCCTTTCCGCTGGGAACTCTTTGTGGAGTTCAGGCTATGGAAGCATGGACTAATTACATGTAAGTGCCAAGTTGGTGGCACATTGCAGCACGCTTCCAGTTTGATTAGAACCAACTTCTGAACTGTGGCAGTGTATTTTTGAAGCATGACAGGAACCACAAGAGTTAGTACTGAGAGATGTTATGACTTAGAAGACCTTAAATTTCCAAATAATGGGTTCTGAATGAGACTGGCTATTACTCCTCATGCATTGCCAGTGGTAGCCAGAGTTTCATAGATTCATTCCCTTCTTCAAGATTATTGCAATTACTTCTTTCTGTAGAGGCTTTGAAATAAATTCTGCTGACAGGAGCTGCCTGCTGATTGATATTCAGGCTTTTCCATGGTGCTGGCTTTTCCTGTCAGTACTGGATTCAGAGTTCAGGATTGAGTAACCTGTGACAGGAAGACTTCTACAGAGCATACTTTTCACTCAAGTTTTTATACGTAACTGCAGAATGAGTAACAATTTCTGGGAAATGTCACTTTGCAGCATCCCCGGCTCTGCAGTCTGTGCCTATGACATGCTCGATATTGCCAATGTATTTACTGGGAGATTCAAAGAACAAAAGTCTCCAGACTCCACATGGACACCAGTTCCTGATGAACGAGTGCCCAAGCCCAGGTATGTTTCATGTATGGTGATATTGTTCTGTTCTTTCATGCAGGCTACAGAGGTTTTTGATAATATGAACAGACTTGTAAGGTGCAGATACAATTATACATGTTGCAACAGTAACATAAAAGTTGAGTTGAATTTGGATCTAAACGATACAATTAAGATTTTTTTCCACGTAAATAAGATTTGTGTATCATAAATCAGGCAGTATCAGATCCAGTTGGTCAGAATAATCACTTGAGAGTGGTGTGAGTTACGTGCTTGTTGCAAATTGGCTCAGTAATGGATATATCTCATTATAAAGCGTGCACCAGTTTTGCAGTTTGCTGTTCTGTGTTGTTTGTACATGCAATTTAGGTGCCAGAGTGGATGCATCATGGACAGAAAAAGAGAGCATTCCACCAAACTGGAAATTCAGTTTACCTCATTCTCCTAAAAGTTGTTTACCCTGCTTCCACTTCCTTCATGCTTGCATGCATCTACTACACACTCATCATATTTCTTACAAGCACTATTTCATACAAGTTGCTGTTGACAGACACTCATTTAGATCAGTGGCATTTTTCTCTGAGATATTGATATGCATATTAATTCATCAAATTAATTTATTTGAGTTAAACTCTACTACTTTAGTGCATGTTTTACATTGGTTGTGATATATAATTTCAAAAGAAAAAAAATCTGAAATACTCTGTGCAGTGTTGAGTACCACAATATAAGAAGGATCTAAAGCTATCACAGAGCATCCAAAGGAGGGCTAGGAAGATGGTGATGGGCTTAGAGGGGAAGCCATATGAGGAGTGGCTGAGGTCACTTGGCTTGTTCAGCCTGAAGAAGAGAAGATGGAGGGGAGACCCCACTGCAGTTACAACATCCTTGCAAGGGGAAGAGGAGGGACAGGCACTGATCTCTTCTCTGTGATGACCAGTGACAGGGCCTGAGGGAATGGCATGAAGCTGTGTTAGGGGAGTTTTAGGTTGGATATTAGAAAAAAGGTTCTTCACCCAGAGGGCGGTTGGGCACTGGAACAGGCTCCCCAGGGATGTCACAGCAGCAAGCCTGGCAGAGTTCAAGAATCATTTGGACAATGCTCTCCTGGCACATGGTCTGACTCTTCAAGTGTCCTGTGCAGGGCCGGGAGCTGAACTTCAGTGATCCTTATGGGTCAGTTCCAGCTCAGGATATTCTATGATCCTATGATTCTACAAAGCTCCATGGTGGCAACTGAGCTTCTGCCAAATCCAAATTTGGCCCATCATGTTTTGGATTTGCTAAGTGTAGTATTTCTGTCCTATCTTTATTCTGAAGTTGTCACTCAAGACCCTGGAGGTGACTGGAAAATCTGGTAAATTCTGTGTCTGTTTTCAGTCTGAGCCTTAGAAAGGCAGCTTCTAGCACTGTTGCTGGATTTTCTGCTCCATTTCACAGTATTTCAAACAAGTAGTTGACACGATCGGCTGCCTTGGGAGTGCAAGGCTGCACAGGGGCTCCAAGGTCATTTGTTTGGACCTTACTGAGATATATTGGCAGGGAAGGGGGGAAGGAGAAATCACTTTCAGTGGGAAGGAAAAAGAGAAAGGCATTATGAGTTTGGGATGAGCCAATAGCTAGCTAATAGTTATGATAAAGTTGAGATAATACTGCTCTTTCTAAGCCTGAAGGAGATAATGTGAATTACAAACACTATTTCATGTAACATTTGGCCATCAATCTACTTAATAGAAATAATCATTACTTCTAACTCATGGTGAAATACATGAGAGGCAACTTTCAAATGAGGTCATTTTTATTTGGGTATCTGAGAATGGTGCAGAAACATTACTGTCCCTATTGATCCTAACTTTTCTCAAAAACCTACAAGAGCCTTTCAGGAATGTCTCTTCCCTGTTTGGTCAGACAGCAGGGTTTACTTGGCTTTATGTTTACTCAATTAAAACAGTTTTGAGATGAAAACAGGATTAATCCAATCAAGCTATTAGGATTTAGGAGTAAATAGGCCTCCAGATTAGATATACAGAAACTGTGGATGCCATGGTGCCAGAAGTTGTAGGCTGCTCCCTTGAGTTCTCTGGGAATGTTGTCTCATGGCTCAATGCCCTTGCAAGAACCTAGGAAACAAGTTTCTCCTTTTCTCTCTCTATTGCTAGTTCTACATGCAATTACAAGACAACCAAAATATTTTTGATATGAAGAGGCAAGACTACACAGAGTCTGCATGTAGTGTTCATTGCTCAGCTCTTGTGGGACCAGACTTGTTGACACAGCTAGTACCTTCAAGTCCTGTGCTACCTTCCCACAGAAGATTTCTTTACCTAATGTTTGACTATCTATCTAAATTTGACAAACACAGATGATAGGACCAATGTTGTATTTAGTTCAAGTTGATATTACTCTATTGGTGTTAGTGACTTTACCCACATGAAGAGTAGATTGGACTCTGCAGTGCGTTTATGAGTGAATGGTCCATCTTTCATCTTCCCATCTCACAGTAGCTCAAAGGTTTGACGAATCATAGTGCTCTAGAAAATGAGATCAAATGGACCTTTTACTGTAGAAAATGACTTACACAACACTAACAAGCAAAACATTTTGCTGCTTCCTTCGTAGAGATGGCCTGTTCAGGCAAGAAAAGCAAGCTACCTCTTAGGAGCAGGGTAGATTTTAGAAGCAAGGTGAGCAGATTTGCAGTTAAGCTGTCAAAGAATGATAAGTAACATTTCAGTGAAAGTCCTCAATGTGCTACCATTCTTAAATCATCTCATCCAAATTGAACAAAGGATAAAACCAACATTTACATGGATTCTGTCTGGTTTGTCTTCTCCAGTAACCCGTTTTCTACAAGTTAGGATTGAAAGTGGCATTCTTTCACACCTGTTAAAAAAATTAACTTCCTTCTGTATTATGTGGACTGCTTTTATTCCAGCAAAGAACAGTCAACCAGACAAGTTACGGATCAGAAAACACCTGTGCCAGTGGGTAGCATCAAGCCAAATGCACACATGCAGTGGTTACATTCCACATGAGTGGATAAATTGCAAGCTGTGTGTGTAACACTCCTGATTAAGAAATGCCTTTGTGCTAATAAGTGACATCTGAAGTTCTTTTGAATGGAGAATAGAGCAGGATTTTAGGCTTCCCTTGAGGGGCTGAACAAGTCCACTACACTACTCAATTCTCCTCCAGCTTAAACCCTTGTAAAGCACATCAGATTTCAATTAGATCCTCATCACATAAGGAGGTTTATCCTCCATGTCAAATAAGTTTTCTGACTTTATTCTCTTGTTTCATATAGGCCTGGTTGCTGTGCTGGCTCTACATCATTAGAAAAATACGTAACATCTAATGAGTTCCCAGATGACACTCTGAACTTTATCAAAACACATCCACTGATGGACGAGGCTGTACCTTCCATTATTAATCGACCGTGGTTCCTGAGAACAATGGTCAGGTATGTACCACCAAGTGAACTCATGTCCTCATTGTAGCTGTCAAGTTGTGCTAATAGCCTTGCTCCAAATACTCTTCAGCTCTGTAAATGTCCTTGGTGTGCTGGGCATGAATCCATCTAGGAATGGTGGCAGAGCTGAGCAGATGCTGCAGAAATCCCTGAGCAGCTTTCAAGATAGGAAAAACCCTCAGTCCTTTCCAACTATGCTGTGCTGAAACTTGATGTTGGACGAAATGCCATGCAAGGAAGGTTGACCCACCTGTTGGCTTATGGGTCAGTGTTTGAGCCAGCTCTGTTAAAACTTTGGGCAAGGATCACTAGACAACCCAGGAATATGTACACAGGATATTAACATACCTACCAGGATATTCACAGGATATGTAGATGCCTGTCAGGTTATGTACTGGTGTGCTTTAATATTTGCAGAAGTGCATAGGCAGAAGTAATCGTATAATCTGTATCCTTTCTATAGCAAGAAGAAAAAAATAATAACAGATTTGAAAAAAGACTCATAAATCAACAAGTGTTAAATACACCATCCCCTTCCTACCAAAATACATTCCCACTCTCTGCTGTGGTCACTATACTACTTATCTGCCCTCCAGCTGTGAACAGAATAAGGTTACTAGCTTTCGCCATGTCTTCCTCTGTTTCTCAGAACAAGGGTGGAGTATTGTTTTGGGCAGCTAGATCTGCAAGTGTCTCAGTTTTACTAGTGTATCTTCTGACAGGTTTTTATGTCAGGTTCTGTATCTCCAACCAAAAATGAGAGCAGCAAGCTCCACAGAGTGCTTCCCTTTGATAGGCAGTACCAGCTAACTGGTACCAAATCATCACTATACTTGTTTTCCATAAATAGTTTAATCTCAAGATTCGTTATCACCTCAGCACTGAACTAGTTTGGTAGCAGTTGTGTGATTATTTTTAGTGAGGTAGAATGGTGTTTAGCATCTTACTATTGCACTGGCACAGCTTATCATAACAAAAATAGTTGAATCTAGTTCAGCTGCTTTTAATGTGACAGAACTTAAAATTTTTAAAAAAGCTCACTGTGTTGATTCTCTTTACCTGCCTGAAGAAATCACTGGGCTTTTGGAAGGATAATTCCTAAATACCCTCAAACTCTTAACACCTCTTCAGCTTTTTGAAGACACTTCTGCAGACTATGGGAACTATGGACATGCAAACATGTGAGAACTCCCCAACAGGGAGTTCTCCCTTTTGGGGAGCCAAACTGGTACAGTCTGTGTTGATTTACAGTCACATAGGAAAAGTGCTTAAATGTGTTATATGGTTGGTAGAAGACTGCCATGCAGTTATCTGAAGTGAAAAAAAAAATTAAATAAATGAGAATTCTGTAATCAGCTCTGTGATTTTTCTGTGAAAATGATGTGTTATTATTTTAGATATCGCCTGACCAAAATTGCCGTTGACTCTGCTGCTGGGCCATATCAGAATTACACTGTGGTTTTTTTGGGGTCAGAGAAGGGAATCATCCTGAAGTTCTTGGCACGGACAAGAAACGCTGGTTTCCTAAATGACAGCCTTTTCCTGGAGGAGATCAATGTTTACAATCCTGAAAAGTATGTATCAGATTCTCTGTACTCACGTATGGGTGACTTTGAACTTCTGATTTCTCAGAAAACAGTTTGTTTCACGGAAAGGGAAGTGGTTAGAGAAGCCAAGTTTTTTGAGTAATTTTAAATTTTTGCAGGAGGGGATGCCTGCTTATCAGTCTCTACATTGCAATAAGATTTTTTTATTCAGTATGTGTAGAAAACAGCCCATTCTATGCAGCAGCTGACAGATAATTAAAAGTGAAGTTCTGGAAAGGAAGATGAATTTTCTAATCGTACAAAGAAACCCTGATTCCTCTCCAAATAACTCAACAAGCAGCACTCTGCTCTCCAAGGGAAATTTTCGACATTTCAGTCTTCATCAAATATGCCTAAGGGGGCTTTGAAGTGAGCCATAATCGTGCAGAAATTTCAGCTACTGTGAGTGCTGGAGAAGAATAAACATAAAAATGAAGGGCTGTCAGAAGCTTGTCTGGTGTGTTGTCTCCCTCCAATTCTTAACTATCCCATGCATTTTTAATACTCTCTTATATGTCTATCTGTGTTTTTAGTGGCTATTGTGTGTTTTTTCCTCAACCTGTTCAATTTAACCTTTCTTAGGGAGTTTTCTGTGGGAGTTTTTTGTAATTTTTTTTTCAGCTTGAGGGATCATTAAGGTTTCCTCTGGTTTTCCAGCAGAGCCCATTTGTAACCTTATCTCACTTTTATCTAAATCAGGTGCAGCTATGATGGCATAGAGGACAAGCGGATCATGGGCATGCAGCTTGACAAGCCTAGCAGTGCCCTGTACGTTGCCTTCTCCACCTGTGTCATCAAGGTTCCCCTGGGACGTTGCGAGCGTCACAGCAAATGCAAAAAGTATGTGTTTTCTGGTGGCTGCCAGAGGCTTGTGCAGTGGAGAAGCTGGGAACACTCATGAATGCCACCTTGTACTCTTCTTTTTCCAGGGCCTGCATAGCATCCAGAGATCCATACTGCGGATGGGTAAAGGAGAGCAGTGTGTGCACACAGCTGGTCCTTGGCTCCAAGTGAGTAAGGGTTCTGGCTGGATGGGCTATGTAGCTCTGGTGATGGTGCCAGGCAGTCTTGGTCAAAATTATTTGAAACATGGGGCTCTTAGAGAGGGAAAAATGTGGGAAGTGTTTGTTTCTACCTTATTTGCATTCACCTCCAAAATATCTCACAAGTTTTTTTGATATGAATTGTCAGCTGATGGGTAACTGCTGAAAGAGGAGGAAGGAGAAAATGGAAGAGCTGTATAAGGTCCGCATATTATTGAAAGGAGCGAACTGGATGGCTACGTCTGAACCAGCCTACACTGGAGCCATCACAGCTGATTAAAGAGGCAATAGAATCCAAATTAAATTGCTGAAGCATTTTGTCCACTGAAAACAAAACCAGTCCTTCTAATTTACTGTACATTACTAAGAGGAATCACAGAGCATAGTAAGGGCTTAAAACAGATTTAGAGAATTGCTAGATCCCCCTTGCTTAACAATTATTTTATGATAATGAAAGTCTGTGAAGGTTACAGGGAGCAAACCCACTTCAGAGCTTGCATTTCTTGGCCACTTCTGACACACCTCATGATTATCCACTCTGAGGTATACAGCTATACTTCCTCAAGGTAGTAGTGGAAGTGTGGTGCAGACATCACGCAGCCTTGACAGCCCCACAGCTGACCCCACTTAACTCTGCTTCTGTACAGGTCCTCAGTATGTAACAGTGCCTTAGTTTGAAAGACAGATACCCGCCAAGGAAGGTGGGAACCTTCCTGGGATGGGAGAAATTACCCCTTCCCCCAAATTACTGTACCTCTGGAAATTACGAGGCTTTCTGAGCACAAATGTGGGAAAAGGAATAACAGTTCTTTACTAAAGGTGTATCTATGGCACAGCAGAACTAACAATAACAACAATAGGAACCAGTAACAAAACTTTTCCCGCCCGTCAGGTGGTTTCCCCACTGTGGTGTAGTTGCAACCACACTCAACAGGGGTCGCTGATGAGTCAGGTGAGGCAGGAGGCTGCAGTATCTCACTCGCAGCTGCAGGGGGCGCTGGTGTGGCAGGGAGGCTGCAGTACCTCACTGGCGGCTGCAGGGGGCGCTGGTGTGGCAGGGAGGCTGCAGTACCTCACTCACAGCTGCAGGGGGCGCTGGTGAGGCAGGGAGGCTGCAGTACCTCACTGGGGCTGCAGAGGCGGGGGCGCTGTTGAGGCAGGCACAGCGGAGGGGCTGTAATGAGTCCCCCACGGGTGCAGGGGGTGCTCCCGCGCGCTCTCAGGGAGTGGCCACGACAGGGTGACTGTCCTGGAAATGGAGGCAGGGAGGTGGTGGTAGCGGGGGAGGTCTGAGTTCTCCCATGTTTCTCACGTGTCTAGTTGTAGTCTCCTCAGTGGCGGCGGCAGTGGCAGCAGCAGCAAAAGCTGGGGTCTTCAGCTAAGGCAAACAGGCGGCTGGTCTCTCTTCGGAGGGAGGGAGAGAGAAGGCACAGGAGCCCCGGCCCCTTCTGGAGCCCCCCCACTCAGATGGGGGGAAATCTGCTGGCGGTGATGCCGCGGCGGATGATGTCCGTGTCCAGCGAAAAACGGCAGGGAGGGAAAAGCTCCTGGAAAACTGGGAAACCAAAACTCCCAGAGCCAGAACCCCACACCACGTTCTCCCGAGCCGGGAGAAGAGGCAGTGAGTCCGAAGAAAAAAAACTTCTTTTCTGGCTGCCGGGGACTGCTCCCCCCACCCCCCCACACGCACACACCTTCCCCACCTCCTTTTGTGTTTTTCAAAGCCATATCAAAGACTGGCCAGGGTGATCAACCATTCTTTTGTGTTCTGATTGCCTTGCATTTGCATATGACTACAACTCGCTCCTGCAAGTTGTCTCCTTGGTAAGAAAAAATTCACTAAGAAACACAAACCCACCACAAACAGACAAGTTACAATCCCTGTGTTTCTGTCTTGTTCTTAATTTACTATTTCAATTCAAATTATTTTGTTCACTGGGAATGCTGCAGTTGTATGTGTCTGTTTTGCTTTTTATATTATTTTTCTTTATATGCTTTACTACAAAAGTGTGGGCTGTTCCTGATTGGACATTTGGTAGAATAATGTTAAAATGCACTTGTGTCTGTATCAGGTTTTTTCAGCATTCCAAAAGCGCTAAAGTCTTTTTGAATTTCCATGGCAAGTTGCAGGGGACTTCTGTACATCACTTTTAAAAGCAGCTCCCACTTTCATCAGTAGGTACATCAAGACACAGGCAGTGCCATGTGCACTGATGAGGTCCAAAAGTGAGCAAGGCAGGTTGTGCTCTGTCCAGTACTTAGGAAGGGTGTCCAGGTCAGCTGTGAAGATATCTGGTGAACGTCTAAGCTAGCTGACAGGGGAAAGGGATGTTAGGTTCCCTCCTGGTGTAGGTGACTGTTGAGCAGGGGTTTTAAGAACACAGAATTGAGAATCTGTTGTCTGCAAGGGCAGTTATGCCTTGAGGGCAGGATCTAACTAATATGAACAAGGGCTTGTATTTGGAAGTTTTCCAGGGTTCTTGTCATTCACCTTTGACTATACAGGAAGCTGAAAAAACAGCTTCAATAGTTATCCAAAATAAGACAAAGGTTAGGAGCACAAGCTGATAACATCAGCTAGAAAAGCATGTGACTAGAGCCCCTTGAATGAAATACCTTCTGTGGGCCTTGCAGCCTCATCTAGTGTAGTACCTAAGTGATTGCTGAAATGCAGGTTGTCTCCCCCCAGTACCTGCCCAATGGGTTGGCTTCCTTCACACACCAAAGTATCGGTGCACCCAGTCTACTCTGTGCACAAGTTAAGGTGGGGTTATAGTTGCTCCCGATAATATCGTATATTTGACAGTTTAAAAAATACAAGTCTGTTTTCTTCCCTTAGTAACGAGGCATGCAGCGGATTTTTAAACAGTAATAATATACAGACAAAACATCATCAAAAGCCAAGAAATCATTAAGCAATGATGAATAACTCAAATGTGTATGTTACAATTTTTCAGCCTTTGTGTGGAATTTTGAAAGAAATAGCCAGTTTCACAGCAGGGATTTATTTCAATTGAACATGTGATCATTTCTTTCTGGTTATGCCTATAACTGTTGTTATTTGCACTGTTTTGTTTCTTTCTATTATTTAGACTGTTATTTGAACAGGACATAGAACGTGGCAATACAGATGGCCTGGGTGACTGCCAAAGTAAGCAAAGCTTTTACCTCTATTTACCACGTGTCACAGTACCCTTCTTAATGCCTGAAATCACCGTTACCTGTCAGGCATTCTTTTGTAGCAACATAAGCCACAACAGGGACAGCAATACAGCTAATGATGCAAGTCCAGAAGAACTGTTGTTTAAATGTGTTTGAGGAAAATAGCTCAGTTCATGTGATTTATACAAACACCAGACTTCAAAGTGGTCACATAATGAGAAAAGTTCAGCTCTAGATGATATTGATTACAACAATGGAATAATGAATCAGGGGCATTGTCTTTATTAGCCATAGTAGTTAGGCTGTTTATGTAGATGTACAGGTGTGGCTTGGTTTCTTGGTATAGTCTGTGACTTGGACTACATCCCTATGCAGCACTGTTAGACAGGGGAATACATCTTCAGTTTTGGATCCAGATCAAGAAATGACAACTGCTTAGTTTGTGCATTTTAGGGGATTTTACATACTGTCTGGACAACTTTGTGGTATTAAGAGTCAGGTACTATTGCTCTGCTTAAGAAATTTTAATGGTAAACCTTAGGTGCTGAGCTGGAAGCTTAAACAAGGTCTTTAAACATTTACAGTTATGTGCTGAAATGCTTAAAAGTGCATACCTTGCAATCCATGCCAAGAAACCTTGCATGCTGATTTCTGAGCCAGCAGGAATACTAACATCTGTGTTCAGGACAGCTATTGTTCCAAAAGTTCTCACCAAGGTTGGTTTAATTCTGAACTTCAAATATTATTTATAAACCTCATGAAATCAAGACTCACATTCTTTTCAGTGTAATTTACATTGATGAAGAAAACTGATGAAGCTGAAGAATCAACGTACAGTGAGAGAGCCATTACTTCTGTGATACACAGCAAAATAATGCAATGCTAGCCTGTGCCATGGGATACAGTGTGGGCCAGCTGCTCTGGAGAAATCCAGAGCCTTCTCATGCCCTGTGCATCCTTATTTAAGAGCCATTAATTACTGTGATCACTGTGCTTGAAGGAGTACAAGGATTTCAGTCTCTGTCCTAAGATAGAGTAATGTAGACTGTCTCAAAGATTTTTGAAGGTAGTGTACACATAGGCCTCCCCTCTGTTCCCCTGTAAAATGGGTTAGCACCAAAATCAGGTCAGTGTACAGCTGGTGTATCTTTGCCCTTTTCAACCAGTTCTGCTCTCCTAAGGCAAATTGGTTAGGCAGGAGTGGAGTGTACCTGATACCAGTTACACATAAAAGAAAGGCAAGAAATTATTCAGGAACAGCACACTGTGCTCATGGAGAGAGATCTGCTTCTGTGCAGAGAGCAACAAAGCCCATACCCTGCTTAAATCTCTCTTTAGCCCTGAATGATACATTGAACCTTGACACTGCACAGGGGTAGATTTCATTCCCTGCTAACCTAGCTGATCTTACTACTTCATGTGGTCTTGGGTCATCTGAGTTTTGTCCTCATTGACTCACATTGCTGGCTGCATTCCCTTGCAATGCCTTGTGTTTGATTAGGACTTGCAAAGAAAGCAAAGGGACACTGGCCCTCTCAGTTGGTACCCCTGTACAGAGTTGGTCATGAACACTTTCAAAGCCAGACATTGTTTTTGGGTGTCTGAATATTAGTTTTGCCTGGATCCTTAGTGTACTAATCACATACTTATAAATGTCAGCTGAAACATAAATGGTTACTAGCACCAAACTATTTAAAAGAAAAAACAAGAGAGAAATAATGATTTTTCCCCTGTTATTTGTCTTTCAGATTCCTTCGTAGCCCTGAATGGTAAGGAAGTTCTTAGTTTCATTATTTATTGACAGCAAATCGATTTTGGAGGAATCACTTTTTACTAAACTTTCAAGTATTTTCATACTTTTGTTATATTTAAAGTTTCTTCCAAATTTATTTTGCTCATAGACATTTCAACTGCTTCACCTGATCATGAAATATCTCACTACACAGTGTATGGTCAGTTCATGAGTGTTTTTAAAAGTTCTCCCCAGATCCTTGTGTTAGCTAGTAGTTCCTGTACTCAAACAGCTGTTACCCTATTTTACTTGTTTTGTCTTGGTTTTGAGGGCCTGATTCACTAATCACAACTAGGATTGAGTCATACCTCTTGATTTTCAATCCATCTTTTCTTGTCCTCCCTCAAAACTGTCTCCTTTGAATTAAAGTCAGGTATGGGCCTATTTTAATGGCATGACATCAGACATGATTAAGAGCATGCTTCATCTGAATTCTCAAAGAAACACTTGGGTTCAGTGATGCATCTTACCTATTCACCAGGAAAAACAAGATAGCATCTCACATCCCTCTCATGAACTGTCCAGGCTGGTGTCACTACTGCTACAGCAGCCAGTCAGAGAGACCTTAGGGAAAGCAGCAGAACTATGCCCAGGTTTCAGAAAGATCTCTGGTAAGGAAAATTAACCTTTTACCCATGTGAATTGAGACTGGATTATACCTCAGTTCCTGAAGGTTTTTGTCACTTCTAGGGTGAGTAATTTATGTTGTCCATTCTTGCAGTATCTTATTGTCTGAATGGGGCCTGGTCTGTTAAAAAAAATGGAATTCACATAGCAAATGTAATGACCTGAACTGAAGCGGATAATTTCTGCAAGCCTAGAGTATCAGGTTCCCATGAGACAGCTGTTAATCTGTGCTCATAGTGCTTTCCACCACTTCGTTCTGCATATTTGGAAGGGGATTATGCTGGTTCTTGGAGTGAAGAATAAATTCTGCATGAGAAACCATTGCAGAATAAATAATCACTTTAAATTCAAAACCTGGACATATATTGCAATAGCTCTTCTTTGTAGACATCCTGAACAAAGACAAAAGTACTCACAAGCTAAGAGGGTGTGTGGTATTGCTCCCAGTGAAGTCAATGGCAGGTTTCCATGTGGGGTGGGAGCTTTCTTGTGAAGTTGCTTTCAGGCTGTATGAGACTATCAGGGCTAGATCAAATTCACCATATGTTTGGCTGAATGTACCAAGAGATAGCTTAATGTGAAATTGTGATGAACTTTTAATTGATCCTTTCATCTCATTCCTGCAGAATATGTAGCAATAGAACAGAACCTATGACAGCTCAGTTCAGCAGAATATAAATAACTGGAGGCACAGTAATGCTGTTCAACATTTGTAAAAGTAAAATCAAATTCCCCTTGCTGTTTATTACCAGGAAATGAAAGATGTGCAGGTGAAACTTGTTTGAAAGTGTAGTAATGAAAACCAGTGAAAGGAATGTACAAAATCAAAGGCAAGTTGAGACTTTGTAATATATGGAAGACTCAGTTTCCTCTGCATATACAGTTTATACTTTCTTTCATTTTAAAATTGCTGTATTTCCAATGCACAGAGCAGTAATTGAAAAAGAGTAATAATAAAATCCATACTTCTGAATGTAAAGATAAAGAGAACGGCTTTGGACATGGTGCTAATGTGTCAGAAATGTTCTAGATTTCCTGTTTCTAAGTGACTTCATAGGCTGCAGAGTTACAGCTGTGAGACTGTGGTTCTGGATCTTGCCAGCTAGAGTATTAGTAGGAATTTTAATAAAATCTGGAGTTTTAATCTGACCAAGAAAGCAGAAAAGTGTTTCAAGTGAGCAGCAGAGTGAAAAAAGCTGAAGTCCAGGAGTCCAATACAGTTAACAAAACATGTTTACTGTCCAGTTATTTCAAGCCCAAAGACAGACTCCATAAATTAACCCAGCTTTTAAAGCAGGACGCTACAGACAGGTGCAGTGGAGAAATGCTGACACAGCAGTAACATAGGTTCCTATTCATGCCCTGTCTTTCACAAATTATTTCATTGACCCTTCTCAGGTACATCCTGATAAACTTTGTCTCTCTGCAAGTCAGCTCCACCTTTTATGGGTTTAGTTAAAATAGCTACTCTGATATTATTGCAGTCAGGCTTCCTTTTCACCTACCATGGCAAAATATGAAAGGAAATGCACTAGTCACCTCTACTGATCTTCCACATCAGGAGTGCAAAAATCCTGGGATGAGGTAGTAAGCCAGTCTTGGTAAACATGTTCATGTTTGCTAACTGTGGTGACTTTTATGAGTAATTTTCTTCCTTGAAAAAGCAAAAATGTTATGAATATTTTATTTTGATATTACTGAGTACAGTTTAATGCAGAAATAAAAGGTCTGTCATAACAGATTAAGCCTCAGAACACTGGGATATACCAGAACACCAACCAAGTGAATGCTCAGGGCTCTTTTGGATTCAGTGGGCTAAATATATCCAAAGTCATCTGAAACTCCAAAAGAAATCTTAAGGCCTGATTCTCTTCATTTAGTCCACTGTAAATCACTCCCTTCAAAAGACTTACTGCCAATATATATCAGTGTGAATGAAAGGAGAACCAAGCCTTTAATCTTTGAATTATTGGCACCAGCTTCCTCCTGAGTTTGGCATGTGGGCTCTTTTTCTAAGGCAATCCACACAATCGGTGGCAAACAAGTGCAAAGTCCACACAGGTGACTCAAATGACATCCAAGGAGAGGATAGTAGACTGGAGGTCTGGATGCAGAAAGCCAGAGAAAAATTATGCAAGAATATTTTTTTCATATTTTCATATTTAAACAAGGAGATTAAGGGAGATTCCTCTGCAAAATTCTAAGCAGCTTCAATTACGTTTGGAAACATCCATTTTTAGTGAATTGGGCCCTTATATTACCCCCTAGCCATAGTCCTTTCTCCCTCTATGGTTTTGATTTAGCTTTTCCTTCTAATTGTCTAATTAGGTTGCTATAGGTGTTAATAGGATAGTGTGCAGATATCTTAACCTCTGACATCCTAATGACTTGTGCATATTAGAGCAACTATTAAATACGTATTGAATCTCTGTCTTTGTTTTAAACAGGGAAAAAAGCCTCCTTACATTTTACAAGTGCACTTCAGAACAAGCTATAGTTACAGAAGTGCAGCCTTTCTGAATTATTATCCATGCTCATAGACACTAAGTGCTTTTACTCTGCCTCTGTTACTTGATTACAGCACTCCAAATGAAATGTTTGTGCAAATAGTGGAAGCACCAAAACCAGATTTTTTTAAAGTGTGTCTATTTGATTTTTACATGTTTTCTTTAAACAAAGACATTTGAAAAGCACTATGTATATAGTTATTCAGATGCTTTGTTTTAAAACAAAGGCAGAATTGATTTTTCAGATGTTTTTGTATTAACCATTATTAACATAGAGGTACTGGCCACATCTTAGATGTGCTAAAGCCTCATTGAATTTCAACAAAGCTTATTTAGAAGTCAGAGTGGTAAAAAAATACTGTAATGGGAAAAAAAGGCCCACTGCACGTTGCAAACTATACAGTGCATTGTAAATGCTTAATAATGGCTGTGTGTGAGAGGACCAGGACTGGGTTGCGTGCCACTTCAGTCTTTTCTCAGTTTATAAGAGAAGCTTAAGTAGCTCATGCATTTGTGGTGCCACTCTGCTCAGAGGTGAAATTCACCCAGTGTGACTGGCTATTCAGGCACTTACAGGACACTGTGATACTGCTTACAGGAGCAGTATCACTGCCTAGTAGTAAATGTTTGTGAAATATAGCTCTAACTCAACTGGGACAGGCTATAAAGGTTTAATCTGCTCCTGCCCTGCTTCCTCAAAATCAAATGGAAGAAAGTGTGTCTTGATTAGCTGTGTAAGCTTGCTTTTCAGGATGTACTAGACTAACACATTAGTACCAGAGAGAACGGACTGATTTCTTGCTTTTGTGTGGAAGCCCTCTCTACCTAGTGACCATCTGGTACACATTAATATCTTCACAAAGCCTTAACTATCCATTACAAGGAAGTTCTCTGTGTATTGGCAACATATGGTTCAGGAAATCCTTCTTTTCCCCACCCCACCCCCCCAGAAAATGTGTCCCTTAGGCATATACTTCCTCTAGATTGCTCTATTATGAAATGTTTTTCTTTAACCATTCTAACAGCTTTTTCATAGAATTCCCCCTTTAAGCACACTTAAAAGTGCAAGTGTCTGAACAAAAATATAGGCATATAAATGCATATCAAACACAGGCATAAAATATGATTGCTACTTGGCAAGATTTTCTTCTCTTTTACCTCCTAATCATGCAATGACTAATTGCTCTCTTATGTTGAGTACTGCACTATTTGTAAGCTGACTGAATACTGTACACATTATTGTTGTTGCTGAATGGGGTTTTAACTTGGAGACTGGAGCCCCATGAATGCTTGACTGTAGTTTAATCCTTAGGGAAAAGAAAATATAAAAATCCTATAATTTCCATTTTCTAGCCTGTTCTGTTCTCTGCCTTGTTATTTGTCCTATATCTTGGGTATGAGCACAGGAGTTGACAAGTGTAAAACAGTGTTGGAGTGAACACTTTCAGGATCCAGCACATTCTTGCTTCAAAACGGCATGTGTTTTCAGTTGCTGGAGCTCTGCCTGTCCCTTTGGACACAAACAGACCTGCTGCAGGAGTGCTGTGGAGCAGGCAGCATATTTAGCTTGGAGTTCACTGTCATCTGTGTGTTACCAGTGTTCCCAGCCATGCTGTAGTTTATGGAAACCTTTTAAAAGAGAATAACATTTGGCTTCTTTTTTCTATTTGGGCAACATTCAAAGCTCTGTCTTAACAAAATACAGCCTTTAATTTGTCTTGTTAAAGATGGCTAGGAAGAACCACACTTCCTACCATGAGAGAGTAAAAAATAATCCACCGCCCATGTCACTGTAAGCCTTCAGACTGACATCCAGAGCTAAATTGTGTTAACAGTTAGCTGTAGTTGAAGGTTGGCTTCATAGTAAGAACACTGTGAATTTAACCTGTTTTTGTTTCTAAGCATGCAAGTTACAGGAGTTCTTTGTGTCCATGTCCTATGCAAAACATAGTCCTAAGTGCTTTCATATATAATTCTCTGCAGTAAATGAAAAGGGCTCCTTGAAAACTTGCAGAAGAGCACAGACATTTTTTTACCCTAAAACCATTAATATTCAACAGATTCCTTTAAATCATAGCAGCATCTTAATAGGAGTTGCAGCATTTTGCTGACTTCATCAATAGTTCAACACCATGAAGATAGTGAAAGGGCTGGATAAAATAAAGTGTGTGGGTGCATCAAAAAGCTTGGGGACATTAGTGGCCAACATTTAGATTTTTGATTGTTGAAGTGGAATTGAGCATCTGGGTTCATCATCTCTCTGTGTACTTCTGAGAGCTAAGGCTGGATGGCTTTAGAAGCCATTTAAAACTGCCTTTTTGAGACGTAGCTTCCAAAAGCTTTGTGGTTATCCAGTGATTGTTTAAAATAAACTGCAGAAATATAAGCTTTACCTGCCCAGCTCTGCACCTTCTCTTGAGGCTTTAAATTTTAGCTCCTTGTGTTGATCTGTCTCTGCCCCAGTGAGTCTCAAATTATTTTTCTGAGCAGTGATGCAAGATCAAGGGAAGGAGTGAGGTGAGGGGCCCTGCTAGGGTGGTCTGTAGCCTTGTGATTGAACTCCTCTCCTTCTCTAAGGAAGGAAAATTAATTTTCTGGGCTGTTCAAAAGGAGACAGGACAAAGGAGGGGTACTGTCAGTCTATCTGGCATTATATGAAGAAAAAGCATTATATGCCATTCTGTCTGTGAATAATCCGATTCTGTTAGTTTGTGTTTGAGCATGTGTCAAAAATTCCTCTTTTAATGGACTCTGTAAGAAAAGTAGGTAAGGGGGAATGCAGTTACTCCATATGAAATAAAGGAGGCCCAGAACTCCTTGAATCCTGATGAAAATAACTCACTTTGGCACACGTGCTGAAAAGAAACTTTCAGAATGGTTTTGAGGTCAAAATGTTTTGGTGTGAATGGTGTTTGGTGCCCCCTCCCCAAATCAGCTGAACCACTGGAAAGTCCAAGTGGTAACCATCTTGCAGAGACAGTAGACTTCAAGCATCTCAAGCATTTTAGGTGCTGATGTACTTCTCAAGATCTAGCTGGAAAGAACGTATAAGTCTGCAAACACATCTTTGTCATAGCCAAACCACCTTTCAAATTGTGCTGTATTTCCAATGGGGCATGCTCTGTGAATGTGGTGTTCTTTGGGTTGTATAAGGTATGTGAGAAGCTCATCAGCCTTGTTCAGGACAACAGTAACAATGTCTAGAGCATTTGCAATGGAAAAATGTCTCAGCTGCTGCTGGAGTCATGGGTTCTTGGGCAGATCCATGTGGTTCGGCATTGTCTTCACTGTAACTCTGAGCAGAAATGATGTTCAGTCTTGTGCTTATTTCAGAGCCATTTTGGACCATCATCTCATACAATATCACAGTAGTGATGGTGCAAGCAGTTGCAAGCAGCTGGCCCAGGACATTTTCCATCTGGGGAGTAATGCTGCAGTGTGAACACACTGGTGGTCGGCAGTCCTTTATTCCTCTGGGAACATGAGGCAGAGTGCCTCATGATGTCCCCATTTTGTAGTTCTTCTGGCATTCCTGTTCAGTTTCAGCCATTTTAGAAGTTGTTCTGTTTTAAATTGGTTTTTTAATTGCTTTTTGACTAAGCCAGTACCAGACAGCATGAACTCACACTTCAGTTTGAGTCAGGAACGTGTACTGAATCCAGCCAAGGGATTCTTGACTCAGATGAAGTGTGCTTACCCTCTTTCACATGCATCTAATTGTTGAGTTAAAGCACAGAACTGTCAGCTCAGTGGCAGCACCTCTTAGCACCCTGATCTGGAAGGTTAAAATCCCCACTTTCATTGGAGTCAAGTTTTGAAACATTGCTCAGCCTTCAATTTACCCATCATGGAAGCAAAGCAGTGCATACATTCCTGAGCATGGGGAGGTAGCGTGGTAAGTGACTAATGAGACTTGTCTTCCCTACCTGTATTTATAACATAAACAGGACACTCCAGTTCCCTAGTCCCAAGCAGCACCACTTCTGACTCTCGCGCTCAACAGGGTTATGATGCTAGGGGACGCATGCTGGATTGGAAGGATCCGCTTGGTTCATCTGAAAATACAGATCCATATGTGGCAGTTTCATCCCATAATCATCAAGACAAGAAGGGTAAGGCCTTGGAAAAGACATTCTGCGGTGAGGAGGGAGGGGGAAGAGTACTAAAGTGTAACTGCTTCCAGCTGGCTTGGAGTAACATGTAATGAAACTCCTGTTCTATAATTAAAAGCTTACAGTAAACCCTGAAACTAAACAGCCAATCTTAGACTCAGTCCTAGACAATTCACTGCCTGAGGAAACCACACAAAACAAACAGTGTATGCCTTTATAGAGAGTTTTGTGCATTTGTATGGGAAGGAGGAAACAGTGGGGATTTAGCTCTCTTTAAATTTGATCTGCCCTGTTCTCTGACAGAGCAAGATCCATGGCTTCCTATTGTTCTTAAGGGTGCATTTTTATATTGCCTTTCTCTGAATTCCCAGGGCAGCACAGCAGATCTCAGCTAATGTCACATTATTTCCATCTCTCAACAACCACAGAATCATAGAATCATCAAGCGCTTTGAGTTGGAAGGGACCTTAAAGATCATCTCATTCCAACTCATCCCTGCCATGACCAGGAACACTTTCCACCAGACCAGATTGCCCCAAGCCCCATTCAACCTGGCCTTGAACACTTTCAGGGATGGACCATCAACAGCTTTTCTGGGCAACCTGTTGAGTGCCTCACCAGCCTCAGAGTAAAGCATTTCTTCCTAATATCTACTCTAATCCCACCCTCTTTCAGTTTGAAGTCATTCCCCCTTGTTCTAATACTACATGCCCTTGTAAAAAGTCCCCCTCCAAGCTCTTTTGCATCTGCCTTTAGGTACTGGGAGGCTGTTACAATGTCTTCCCAGTGCCTTCTCATGTTCAGCCTGCACAACCCCAGCTCTCTCAACCTGTCTTGATAGGAGAGGTGCTCTAGTCCTGTGATCATCGTCACGGCCCATGTTCTTCCTGTGCTGGGACTCCAGAGGTAGATGCATCACTTCATATGGGGTCTCACCAGAGCAGAGCAGAGGGGCAGAATCCCCTCCCTTGCCCTGCTGGCCATGCTGCTTTGGATGCAGCCCAGGACACAGTTGGCTTTCCGGGCTATGAACGCACATTGTTTGCTTTTGTCCACCCTTTCATACACCAGCCCCTCTTGTCCTTCTCTACAGTGATGCTCTCGATCCATTCATCCCCCAGACTGCACTGATACTGGAAGTTGCCCTGACTCAGGTACCTCGCACTTGGCCTTTCTAAACCTTGATGTACCCATGAGCCTACCTCTCAATCTTGTCCAGGTCCCTCTGGATGGCAATCCCATCCTTCAGGTGCATCAGTCACACCACACAGCTTGGTGTTATCCACAAACTTGCTGAAGGTTCACTTAATGCCACTATGTCACTGATGAAGACACTGGTTCCAACACTGACCCCTAAGGGATACCACTTGTTACTGATCTCCATTCAGACACCGAGCCATTGACCACTATCCTTTGGATAAGACTGCCCAACAAATTCCTTATCCATTGATTTGCCCACCCATCAAATCCATCTCTTTGCAATTTAGAGAGAAGGATGTTGTGGGGCACCATGTCAAAGGCCTTACAAAAGTCCAGATAAATTACATACATAGCCCTTTCCTTGTCCATTGGTGGGCTTCCTCCACTAGGGTGGTCAGGCAGCACTTTCCCTTGGTGAAGCCCACGCTGGCTGTCTTAAACATCTCTCTGTCCTCCATGTGCCTTAGCAGAGCTTCTAGGAGGTTCTGTTCCATGATCTTCCCAGGCACAGAGATCATGAGACTGACAAGCTGATAGTTCCCAGGGTCCTTCTTTTTACCCCTCTTTAAGATAGTTACAATGTTTCCCTTTTTTCAGTCACTTGCTACTGTACCTGATCACCACACTTTTCAAGTATCATGGAGAGTGGCTTGGTAATTAAATCAACCAATTCCCGTAGGACTCTGGGATACACCTCATCAGATGCCATTAACTTAGGTATGGTCGGGTTCTTCAAGTGGTTCCAAACTTGATTTTCTCTTACAGTGGGCAGGACTTTGCTGCCCCAGGCCCTGTCTTGTGGACCATACACTCGAGAGGTGTGGGAAGAGAGGTTGCAAGTGAAGACTGGGGTAAAAAAATTATTGAGTACCTCAGCCTTCTCATCCAGTGCAGTTTGTCAGCCTTGCTTACCAGGTGGAGTACCCTTCTTCAACCTTTCTTTTCTGGCTGGCATACCTGTAGAAGCCCTTCTTGTTATTTTTTGCATCCCTTGCCAAGTTCAGCTCCAACTACACCTTGACCTTCCTGACCCTGTCGTTACACAACTGGACTGTGTTGCTATGATCTTTCCACGATACCTGTCCCTGCTTCCACCTGTGCATTTCATTTCTCCCCTTTAGTTTGGCCAGCAGGTCCCAATACAGCCATGCCAGTCTGTTGTTTTCCTTGCCCAGTTTCTTTCAGCTAGGTTTCACTAACTCTTCTGTATTGAAAGATATCCTTAAAGATCTGCCAGCTCTATTCTGCTCCCTTGTCTTTGAGGGCAGTTTCCCAGGGGGTCTTATTGAAGAGCTGGAAGTTTGCTTTTCTAAAACTTGGGGTCCTGGCTTTAGTCTTTGCCTGACCCATATGCCTGAGGACTGCAAACTCCACCAGTACATGATCACTGCAGCCCAGGCTGCTGCCAATTTTGACATCACTGATTAGCTGAACCATTGAAAAAACTGAGAGTAGTCCTATTCACTGGGCCTCAGTCCCACTGTCTTCAGTGAGACCTGAGCATCAAATACCTTTGAGAGTGTAGTCATTAGCGTACATGAAAAGATGCATAGATGACTGCTTGCACGGAGAGATGTTGTGTTTTTCATGCACCATGGGGTTGGGATTTAGGTGTCTTTTCACAGTGTTCAGACTAGTGTTGAAGCACAGGGGTCTAATACAAGCCCTGTCCTTTGGCCTCCAGTCCCCCATTGCTATACCTACAGAGAATCAGACAGAGAATTGCCAAAATGTGCCACTCGAACATACTTGAAGAAGAACTTTTTCTAGTATGTAAGGGTGATGGTGCCACTCATTGCATCTTGACCCTCATAATTCTTCCAGCTCCTTTTAATATGTATCTCAGAGAGTTTAAAATGGTTCCTTTTAAAGAGGGGAGTTAGTTTCAAATAGCTCCACTGCCTAGAGAGAGATCTGAGTCCTTGTTATTCTTTTCCTGGGTATTCTTAGATCTCTTCTTTCAATCTCTGCTCTGTTGAAGATGTTTTGCTCTGTGCAGACTAATTAAGTGCTCAGTGTGTCAGAAGGAAGACGAGTATGAGCAAAACTCACTTGCTGGGTGGTTAGGGCACTCACCAGGGGCAGAAACACACATGAGTTCAGTCCCTTCTGCTATGAATACTTGATATAATACACTTAAAATATTAATTGAAATGTGGATTTCAGTCTCTATTGTTCA
This sequence comes from Atrichornis clamosus, assembly GCA_013400975.1. Classification (NCBI taxonomy): domain Eukaryota; kingdom Metazoa; phylum Chordata; class Aves; order Passeriformes; family Menuridae; genus Atrichornis; species Atrichornis clamosus. The sequence goes on from WBMZ01010270.1 coordinate 80,804, forward strand.
TGCATTTTACATGAAAAACTCTTTAGACAAAAGCATCAGCTCTTCATGGCAAAGCTACTGGCAAGACTGACTTGATGCTTTGCATTGTCTGCCCAAACTAGTATGTTAAAAAATCATATTCCTTTCCCTCCATCTGACCGAATGAAATTTGAATTCTCTTCATTGGCACTGGAGTCTCTCAACAGGGGGGTAATGAGCACATTAACATTGCAGAACAGTCATCAGTATGAACAGCTGCTGGTGGTCTGGACCCAGACTGTGACCTCAGTGCCTGTTACTTATAACAGCCCCAGATACCTGATGCCACCCACAGTCCAGGGATATCCAAGGTTTCTCACTGAGCTCCCCAGGATTGACCTCAAAGAGCCTTCATGGTTCCTAACCATAAAGGCAATGGGTGTCACCTGGCTGGCCCAGCAGAGACAAAGCCTGAAGCACTTTTCCAGTTGAGGAGGTCAGTCAAATTAGGCAGGAGATACAGTAAAATTTCTTGAGATACCATGGAAAACATTAATCTAGTAGCCTTGGCTTTTAGGTTTATTGGCAGAAAATTGAATATGAGGATTTAAATTCCCTCAGGCAGAGGATGCAAACTTATCCCCCACCTCCTAGCTAATTAGCTTTTCCTATAAAAAACAGGGAAAACTGCCCCTGTTTAAACTATTTCTTTGTAGAGCTTCATCCTGTAGACATTCTGAGAGAATAACTGCAAATCTAAACCAAATAAAGTGAATTTCTAGAGCCTGATCAGACTTACCTGTGTGTTAAGCATAGAGCTTCTCTGCACCCTGCAGACCTGTGGACTGCTGAGCCTTGGCAGAGGAAGAATTTCAGGTGGCTGCAATACTCAAACTCAAAACAGTATTTTCAGATGCAAGGAACTGATAGTGCTGAAGATGAAAGCTCAGACTCCTAATTCCTGTTTAAGCTCACCTGGAGATATCATTCTCATTTTTTTAATTCTTCATCTCTCACTCTTTAGCTGTAGAAAGGCAATTGAGGAAAAGTGGTTTCTGGGTATCACTTATGAAGTGGAGGGAAGGCAGATAAACCTGCACACCCTCCCAAGGATGGCATGTGATTTACCCAGCACTCCTCTTTCCTCTCAGCAATGTCAATGATAATGCTGACAGCCAAAAAATAAGGCTCTTTTCTTCATTTGTCCAGTCTGTTAGTAATACTTGTTATACAAAATACTTCAGGGAAGAGGACATTTCTTAGAAAATCCAGTGTTCCCAGAGTAAGTGGTAATCCAGTGTTCTGAAAGTAAGTGGTATCTTTCTCTTGTCCACCCTGAAAAGGGGAGATGTTATTAAGCAGGTTTAAGAAAGAATGAGGCACAGAAGGAAAGAAGGAAGAGAGGGAGGGAGTGATTCTTGAACCTAACCCCTCTGCTGCTGGCAGACAGGGGAGTGGTGTCAGAAACCACCAACAGTGGAAGATCTGCCCCTTTGTGTACCCCGAGGAATGCAGAGATGTGTATGCATTTTAAAGGCACTATTTGTTATGTGTGGGTCCCTGCTTCACAAGGTTTTTGCAAAGTAATGTTTAATAGATGGAAAGCTAGCTCTTAAAAGCATTTTATATGCCAGTAGCAGCTTTCAGAAGAGCATGTAGTGGAAATATTAATAAATGTATAGCTGTTGGATGCTAATCATTTTTGCTTCAATTACGTTCAATATTCCCCTCCCCAGGGAGTGATGGCTACCAAAGAGCCTTATAAGCACTTGACAGGATCATTTTAATATCATGCATTTTTTGGTGCCTAATTATGAATATTGGCAAAGCTGGAAGCAGTCTACACCAATCAAAACAATGGTGGCAGAGGTGACCGCATGGTTGTTTACCATTACCAATTACTTGTGTGCTGTTACTCCTTGCCTGGCCCAGTCAGAGGCAGTTGGCTCCAAAATTTTATTGAGCTATTGTTTCAAAAGGGCAAAGAAAAGAGTTCTTATGCAAAATTAAATCAGGAAATGTTACTCTCACTATCCTTTTATCAAGATTTTGTTTTCACTTTTGCTGTGATTTCTTTTGTTGTCACACATTCACAAAGAAAAAAATTTTTTAATATTTTCTCCTTATTTTGCAAGGTGCTTTGTGTTTTTCTTCATTGGTTGTGTCTAATCCTTTGAACAGGGTTTTCTTTCTTTTTCTATGCTTACAAATGACTCCTTACTGATTGTACTAATTGTATAGAATCCACTTGCTATTTTCTTTACTGTAACATGGTTGCTTTGATGATGTCACATCCATCCATATGCTTCACTTTTAATTCAGTGCAGGCATCTTGGGGAATATCTGTGGGGGCATGAAGAGGGGCTTTTGTAAAAGGGTTGACTCATGGAGATGTGACATTTGTATGCCACAGCTTTAGTAGCTAAATATATTCTGGGACTGTTGTTTCTGACCTACATCACATTTCTTGTCAAGATTAAAATGCACAGAGTGGGAATCATGAATTGCCATTCCATTGGTATTTTCATTTCGGCCATTAAGGAATCTGCCCTATCTATTGCAGCTAAAAAAAAAAAAAATCACCTCTGATTGAGCAAGATTGAGCTCTTGCCTATTCTCCACCCATTTTCTCCCCAGAAAACCAAATTAAAACAAAAAAATCCAAAAGAACAGCTTATGTTCTAGAGTATATTTATGTTTAATTTTCTTTCTTGCTGTATTTTAGTGTTAGTTTAATTGTGTGTTTCTCACCTTTGTTGAAACAGTTTCCCAAACCTTGCTGTCTAACCTTACCCCCTGCTGCCATTGTACTTGGTCTTCCTCCCTCTGCAGTCAGAGTCATGAAGCTCCTCCTGTGGAGCACTCCAAGGCTTTACCCTCTACACCCCAGTAGTGCTGTAGTGCTGCATCTCTCTGTAGTCGTGCTACTAAACAAGGGAAGAGTAGAGATGTACAGCTCTTTGACAGGCCTCCATGAAGAAAACAAAGTGATTTTCTTCAAGAGTAGCTGGCCTTGTCCGTCATTACTCTGCTGCCTTTCTCTACTGCCTCCTATCCTTCCTGCCTCCGTTCAGAAATGCCTCATGCTTCTCTAGTACTGGGTTCGTTAGTGCAAATGTAGTCAACTCAGTTTTCTCATTCATTCCCTAATTGCTTGTAATGTGCCTTTTAATCACATTATTGATAAACTGGTTGCAAATTCAGGTTACGATTTTGTGGCTCTGCTACAGCTTCTTTTCCAAAGAATTCAGGTGGAAGTGGCTGAACTGGGCACTGAATGACAAAAATGTAGTGGTTAGCAGTCTTTAATGTTTGTATTCTTACTTGTCTCAGCACTCATTAGGTGAAGATTGTGAGGTGGTATCTCCTTTCTTTAACAAGTCTTTTGTCGATGTCCATGTAACAAAGGTAAAAACCTGATTAGAAGTGGGATGTGATGAAACACTTCGCAGAGTTAAGAGTTGCTGGTTTATTTGGATATCAAGAGTGTTCCTTTACAGACAGTATCTGGTAGCGCCTATTATTTTATAGATTGTAAAAGCTATATCATTAATAACTGCAGCTCTTCCTCTGGTACATCATTGGCAATAGTCAACTCCTCTATTTGGAGAGGGCTGTGCTCTTGGGAAACCCAAGAGCTGTTCCTTTCAAAACCTGCCTCCAAAAGATACTTCATATTGTACACAAGTCGTAGTGTTAGTAAATTTTACTATGATTGTCACTACTCGAAAGCTCTGCCAAGTGATGAGAATGCTTGTCTCTGGAGAGTCTGCAAATGTTCAGGCAGATTCTGCTGCAGTGAGACAAAATCATAAGAAACTTCAGGTAAAGTTATAATAAAGAATATAAAGTGCTGATATAACAAGATGCTTTATAAGTAGACATGAAATGAGTAGGGGAAAAAAAGTCTGTTGCAAAACTAAGCTTTGTACTTTTTATTTTTGTGCATAAATTAAACAACTGGTATTCAATACAGGAGAGCTGAATTTTGCACCAGATTTGCAGAGTATGTTTTTACACAAAAATATTGTTATATGCTAATATGTACAAGGATCTAAAAGATTAAAAGTAGTTTTTCTATCAGAGAAGGCAAAGGAACATTGTTATTATCTTGCTGGCATTATGTAATAATTCAGATGAGGAATGAAAATGGCACACAGTTTGTCAAAACTTGGCTTTTTAGTTAGTGTTTGCAGGTCTGAGAGAAAGGCCTGAGACTTTCAAGGTAAAACAAAGACTATTTCATCAGTATCATCATCCTGACACTGTCAGAAGGAACTGGCTGATCGTTAAAAATGTGTAAGAATAATGGGAGAAGAGTTGCACCATAGATAGTTCTGACTGGATGGGCTTGGGAAGAGATGTGTTCACCCAAAGCTTGTGCATCTGGGAGGAAACTATACAAACATTGCTATTCTTTCCAAGATCTCAAACCACTGCATGCACAAACATAAAACAAGTACTTTGAAGATCACTAAATTTCGAGTTCTGAGGAAACAATGAAGATTGAATCAGACCAGATCCTTTATTTACTATACTTTTAAGTAAAAGATTGTTGTGAGAAAGGGAGTAGAGCATTTGCCCTGATTCTGTCTGTGATTCTGTAGCACATGGCTAAGATTTGGAGTGAGACGTGCGGTTACTCGGCACTGTAGTGGTTCACAAGTGATTTTACCTAAGCAAGACAATATGACATGGTTTTTACCCTATTTAAACTTGTATAGATGCACATATAGATTAAAACGTACTTACTTTTTCCATTAGGATGTGAACAGAGGTTGGTTGGATGAGTCTGTGCTAAACAAACTCTAAAGGTTTGGTTTTTAAAATGTTTTTAGGTAAATTGGCATCAGCTTCTGTAAACATCCCTATTTCTAGAGGGAGGCCTCATTTACATATGTACTAGTTGCTTGGTTGAAATTACAAAAAAAAATTTTTTTAGAACAAACAAGCAACCCTATATTTGCCTAAAATGGCTCTAACAATCACCTTGTCCAGGAACTGAACATCTGAGAGACTAATCCCAGCATACCTACTCTGGAGCACTGTTTAAGCACTGTATCAGGTAAATACCAGAAAGCCACTGTTAGTAGTTGAATGGGACGAAATTTCCCAGCATAGTTTTTAGTGGCCAGATATCTGAGTCACTAGACCAGGCTTATAACTCGTAAATGTGTCAGAAATTTGATTTACCACACTGGAATTACTGGTATCCTCTGACATGCACTAGAGGGCTGTGCAGTCAGGATTAAGGGAACACACCAGACTTGTCCAGAGAAATTACACTGATCCTTCTTCTGTTCTGTCTTGCATGTATGAGCTGTCTGCTCTCAGGGCTAGAGACAGTTAATCATCTCAGATTACATCCTCAAGTTCAAACAGTGGCAGTAGAAAACTAGATGCTAATTAATAAAATGGAAATTGTATATAAAATTCATGAAAGAATAATGCTGGAAGGATGTTTCTGACAACAGACATTCTTCAAATATGTTTTTATTATGTTTTAATAAATTTCTCTAAGAACAAGACTGAAGAGACAGAAACAAGGCATTCAGAAAAGATGTCAGGAGCTAAATCCCTGAGCAGGACCACATCCTTAAGCCAATTTTAGTCAAACACAGGGATTATAATAGAATACGGGGCAGTGATTTAGAGTGCCTTCTCTGTGACTTAGTCTTCATTTCAAACCTTATATAAAGAAAGCTCCAGCTCATTTAGTCACAGATTTTCTATAGTAGTCATCTGAAAGGAAAGGAACAGATTTAACTGCGAAAGACAGGCAAGGTTGAGAAAATCAAAATAATGGAGGGGGTATATTCCAACACACAACAACTGCTTGTGCCATACTTAAGTGCCTGTACTTCAGCACTGGCACTCACTTAACATTTTCAGAACTCAAAATGTTTTTACATTTCACTAACAGTATACATTTCAGATTTAACTAGCAGAAGTGGAAATGTTGAGTGGCAAGATTAGGACCAAGAGTCGTTTGCTGTTTAGTAGCCAAAAATAAAAAAGACATCATTGGCAATAGAAGAGGTTGTGTCGATGTGCAACCCCTGGTTCTGAAAACAGAGCTTTTCTACTCCAAAATTATTGGATCCTACAAAGAAAAGAATGATGAAACTTAAAATAGGTACCATCAAATGTCAAATTTGGCTTCAGGAAAGAGCTGGTATCCTTGGCCTGTAAATGTCCACCTGCATAAATTTAAAGTTAGGCTATTCATTTCCAGGCTACAATGAGCAGTAGAAGCTTGTCTTACTAAAACAGGGGAAAACTGTCATTGCCCCGGGACCTTGATGTGCTTTTTCAATAAAAGAGGCCTTGTCAAGGTAACTGCTCAGGGTTCAGGGCACTAGAGCTATTGTGTGATGGACTAGATCCCCAGCTGCATTCATCTGTAGTCATCTGGTGCAGACAGCGTGGTGTAGGAATACAGACTGCCTCATGCTCTTGTTTGACCCTTGTAGCACTGACATATTTATCAAGAGCAGGGAATTTGCTGTAGGCTAGGCTTGCTCCACAGAGCCACTACACTATCTAGAAATAACAAAGCATAATTGGTGGACATGGTGTTGAGAAACACTCAGTTTCATTTTTGTGACATTTATATTGATTATCAGATGTTGTGCCACATAAAGATGCTGAATTGGGAAGGCAGTCTAACCCTTTAAACAAGAGATTTCTGAAATTGCTTTGAAATTCAAAGGGATTTAATAGCAGAAAATCTAGTAGCTGAAAGACATTTAAAGCACCTTTTACTGTTGTTAATGCCAGTATACCATTAAAATGTCAATATGCTGTTAAAGATATTTGAATTAATTCCTTTTTCTCATATAGGGTGTGCCTAATTTTAATTATTGTATTAATTAATAGGTGAGATGTAATGTAGTAGTTTTACAAAGACCTAAACATTGACAGTCCTGGTTCAGAGCACTTTTAATATGATCTATAGACCCTCAACTGTTTAATTACATGCCCCTGTACAAAACACCACCTACATTTTTCTTGTATAGAATATATAGAATACATTTTAGTTAATGGTTATCAACATTCCTTTTATTATGCAGAAAGGATCCCAAATAACTTCACCATTTTTCTTGGTTTTCTTTAAGACTGTAAAAAAGGCATAATTAATTCTTTGTGTCAGCTGGGCTGGTGCTTACTGATCAATAGCATGTAGTTAATTAAAAAATGAAAAACCTGGAGAGGGCATAATTCAGGTTTTGCTATCTCAATTTTATTGAATATTGACTACAGATAAAAAATGTCATTGTGTTTGGAAAGCAGTTGTTCCTCTGAATTTCCTTAGTTTAGTCTGGTGTTTAGGCACTCTTTAATAGTCCTTTAGTTAGATACGATATTCTCTTGTATCCAATTACCTTTGCTATTAGTTTTGCTAGACTTTAGTCATGTGTTCTAAGACTGTGCCAGTTAACACACTGGATAGGGAAAGGATAGGCAAAAAAAACCCTGTTTTTATTCTCATGTTACAAAAAAAAAGTGTCTTAAGGGCACTTTACTGAGAAATTTAGAAGCAGATAGTGCAAATTTATCATTGCATCAACAATGTGCATCCTTACATCCCTGTGAGGGAAAAAAATTAGTTTTGTTGGCAAGGCTGTAAGTTTTTTTAAAATCTCAATTCCTCATGCCCAGAAGAGACCTGTCACAGGCAACTAACTGCACAAACAACTCTGTATACATTGAACATTGGTGTTCTTAAACCACCAGCTGATAGTCTGACAGGTCTCCCTGCCCCAGCAGAACAGAATAACTCAAGAATCCCTGCTGAAGTAGATTTTAACAGCTCCATTGGCATTAGAAGAGCTTAGGGCAGTTTATAGAGTAGTTGCTCAGGAAGCATTAACAAGCATTTCTGGCACAGCTATACAATACAACAAACATTTGGAAATGGCCAACAGTACATTCATCACCAATTTTGTGTTGGCCAGGGTATTAAATGGTAGTTCTTCTACCAGCAACCAAAGATTGCTTATCTACTGTGAAATAAAATCTCAGCTGAAGGTGCAGCTTGATAGTATTGTCACAACTGGGCATAAACTACACAGTTCTTTCATATGCCAAACAAGGATTTTTTAAATTGGAAAATAACACCAGCTGCATGCTGTCCATAATATGCCATCTTGTTCTTGTTCTATCCCATCTTACCCACAATTGTGATAGAAAATAAAAGAACAGCTGTTATATAAAAAAAAAAGGATGCTGGGGAGAAAGCAGGCACATTTTTGAAGCCCTACAAAGCTACTGCTATTCACTATCATGTTCTTGTAGAAAGAAACAGAGGGGTGTTTTTGGAAAGCCTGAAAGATCTGCAGTTGCTGAACACAAACAGTACCAGCAGAGACAGGGAACTTAAGCATGTGCAGAAACACCTGACCAGCACCACACCAAAGCCTTCATTAAAAAAATTCCAAAAGTCTTTCAAGAAGCACATATGTTCTAGGTGTTTTCTTATTCTTTAAATCAGAAAACCATACTGAGTTCCTATTTGGAAGCAAGCAGGGTGAGTGCAACAGAAGCCATAGTAGTGCAGGGTGGACACTGAGTACCGCTGGTTTTTAAGGATGCTCACAGAAGTGATCTTACAATGTGATGCAGAAAAGGTCATTGGTAATTACTTTGAGCCCATGGTCAGTACTGGAAAAATTTAATTCCTGCTACCAGCTTATAGGTCTCATCAAACAGGTCAACAATTCTCCATGTGTATTCATTGCTGAATGAGTCCCAATGAGAACCTCTCAAAGGAGGGCAGGAGTGCCCCCTGTCCCTCCTGCCTGCTCTCCACACTAAACCTCCTGCATTCACCACAGCCTGCCCAGAGGTTTGTGCAAGCATGGCTCATAACAAGGAACATAAAAAGCACTGCTCTCTTTTTGCAGATAGCATTCAGCTTTATCTCTACAAAACAGTAGCCTCTCTTCAGTGTCTTAAAGAAGTCTCACAGTCCTGCAGCACTTCGTATGTTTTTTGTCTAAATATGACCAGCTACAGGCAATGTCCTGAGGCACTCATCCAGGAAGACCAATTAATTTTGCATACTCAGGGAGTTTTTTATATCTCAGTTTGCAGTTCACTTATTGAACTAAATTACTAATATCAAATCAGCAGCTACTTTCATATACCCAGCATCAAGACCTGGAAAGACAATACAGTTTATATCCACTTGCTCATGGCAAGACAACTTGATAACATCAGCTGTGCTTCCCTGAAAGGTTTGGTCTCACACTGTGTTTAGAAAAGAGAATAAATATATGTCACTGAGTGAAAAGAGATTGTCTTAAAATTTGATAGGGTTCCCATACTAGGAAAATAAATGAGGCTTTAACCTCTCGTGGAAGTTTGTGTATCTGTAGATTAGTAAACATACCTTGAGAGCTAGTCTACAAATGTGAAAAAGCCAGTCAAGTTTCTTGTTACAGCAGCTACCTTCATGTTAATTAACTAGCTATGTAAGCTCCCTGGTCTTACTGCAGTAGTGGAAAGTGCTGGATTGAAGAAGAATGAGCAGAAATTGAAAAAATTACTACAGTAAATACAGAAAAATGAAATTTGACCCAGTATCAGAACTGATTGGAAGGCTGGGCAAGTTGTTATTTGCAACAACACTGCTGTTTGTGAGATGTTTGGTAAGCAAACAGGTATGTCTGCCTGGCCTGCTGCTGGACAATCAAGAGGATGTCCATATGGGATTTGAATGGATGTTGGAGAGGATATTGGCTTGCCCATACTACTGTGATTAAATTACTGCTAGACTCACGGTAGCTTTTTTGGAGCTGGGGCAGGTACCTGCTTGCCAAAGTATGTCCTCTGAGATGAAACTCCAGGTTCACCTCATTCACGGAATCAGACTGGCCATAGCAGTTATGGAACATGTTAAAAAATGAACACAGGAAACATCAGTGAAGTTATGGCATTAAAGTATAAATGTACATGCAGTGTCTGCAAGGTAGGCAGGTGCTAAAAAAATTAGGTTAAAAAAAAAGCAGAGAGCTATAAATCTGATAGACAGAAAAATACATGAAAGAAGTAACCCATGGAGATAGAAAATTAAGTAAGTAAGAGAGCTCATAGCAGCACCAGAGCAAGAAGTCCATCAGAGAAATGCTGTCTTTTACCTCAGGATGTAGCTGTGAAGTAACTATACTTGCTTTACTGGACGTACTGTGGATTTGAATGAATGTAACAGAGGAAAGATGGGTTCTGATAGTTATACTTGGAGAGTAATGAGATATCAAAGAAGAACTAGCAATAAAATTAGTCTTGCTGATTGTTACAGCCAGTGTTTCAAACTCAGTGACTTAATGTAGTCAGAGGCAGATGAGGCTATGGGACTGCAAGACAGAGGGAAATGGTACACCTAATATCAGACATGTATAAGCTATTTTTTTCCTACATCACAGGCCCTGAAAATATTTCTGGAAGAAGCAGTCTTGTCTTTTACTGATCACTGGCCCAGGCATGTTTAATTCTTAAGTCCAGGCCTTTTGACTACACCTGCTGTGTTCATGAGTGTAGGAGAAATGAAGAGTTAATCTACAGTATTTGTTTTCTGTCACATAATATACAGTGATAGTATTGTACTGACAGAAGAGGTTTCATCCTTCCTCTGTGTAAAAGCAGATCTAACAAGGGGTCCAATCGCATTCCTAATATGCACCAGCAACCCAGCTGTGGGGAGAAGGACTGTTCCTAAGAAATACAGTCTATGTGCTTGAATAAACACTGTTGGCTTGGTCACATAGTTGTTCAACAGTTTAATTATAATTCCCAGGGCCTCGGGGAATAGGAAATATAGGGTACTGTCTTATTGTCTTTGAACGTTTAATAGATGACTCCTTTGTTAGTTCAGCTGTGATGTGTTCAGTTGCACTAGTAGCTCAAAATAGCATTTACATTTTTGTGTCTTTAAAGAAGATCAGAGCTGATGAGGAAACAATTTTCGCTTTTAGGTTATATGCAGTGTTTGACATTAAACCCAAATTCTACCATAAGGCTGCTTTGAGCTTCAGCCTGCTATGCAAACCTGCTTATGTTGGTATTCTGCAAACTTCACTTTTCCCTGTTGTGCAGAAAGGCCATAGTTCAAAACAGGCTGTATAAAAGGAGAGGAAAAGCCACAGAATTTCTCAGTGACAGCTTCTTTTTCCTTGACACTGTTCATAAAAACTTCTTCCAGAAAGGCACTGGGCTGCTCAGAATATATAATGACCACATCAGGAAAAGGAAAAAAAAAAAAGAAACCCCCCCCCCCCCAACATTTGTTCTGTGCCATCAGAGGAGCTCCATGCAGTGAAATGGGAACATGGATATGAGAGATTCACTTTGCAGGCTACAACGACTTCTCTGGAGCCCTGAAATCATGCATATTCAACCAAACATATGTAAATCTCTTTTAACCCAGCTGTGAAAGTTCCCCTGAAGTAAGCTAATAAAGAGCAGCTGGATATGTTTAAGCTCATCCCAAGCATAGTAGAAAGGTCCCAGAATGTGCACTGAGCTTTTTTTACATAATTAGAGGAAATGCTACAGACTTTAAAAGAATTTTGTATTTTAAGATGCAAAGCAGCATAAAGTTTGTCTCTGCTGAGACAAGCTACAAAAGAATTAATTTTCCTTGACATTTAGATTTTATACATCATGTTTTTAACTACTGTGAATGCCTGTGTTTTATTTTTTTTAAATGACCTGCTATGTCTGCTTATTCTCCATCATACAGAGGCATCTAAAATTATCATTGCTCACTGAAAAGGGTAAGAGGTGAAGGAAAGTACTGAAATCAGGAAAGTTCAAAATTATCAGCCACTGCATACCACCTGCCAGTGGGCAAAAAGTTGTCAAATGCCTTCTAGTGCAAGAACTGGCCCTGAACTTAGCCTCTGGGACAAATAAAATTGGGCTGGCTTCAGGTCTGTAATGAGTTTCATCATTATGTTATATATTCAGGAGGTTGTGTCAAACAAACCTTCTCCCATACGTGCAAATTTAATAAACTGGTTCATTTGCAGAGATACTCCTTGGAAGTAACACAATTAAAAAAGCTTTAAGAGCTTGCTATTCCAGCCTTTTTCAGGTCTTGTCTCCCCTTCACTTCAGTGGGGGTGGAAGTTGTCTGAGCATTAATTTTCTGGTTCAGATTTTGTAATTTCCATCTATCATAATCCCTTGTTTCTAATCTCTCAAATTTCATCAGTGTGAATTCACAAGGGCATGATGTGAGTTTTGTATGGCCACTGTGGCCTGCAGAAAAATTGGATTGCAGGCTCGTAATCAAACTAAAAACAGATAACTCAAATCCATTATGACAATGTTACTTTAAGAGTCATAAGTTCTCTCATACAGACAAGTTGATCTCCCCTCCTTTTGTAAGTTACAACCATCCTTTTTCTATAGAGTCATGTTGGCAGTCATTCATGAAAAGTGGAGAGAAGTGATACAACGATGAACCAACTGAAAGAAGAAATTAAACCACTGTTAGAGATCAATTGATAAACCTATCCTGGAGGGATTGTTTCTGATATAGGTCTGATAAAGAGCCAGAAAATCCTGACAGAGTCCCCTGTGGCTGATCTGATTGCTTAGATTCTTTTCAAGACTTCGTTGCATGTTACTTCAGTCACATTATATATTGATTTTGTTTTCATAGTTCAGAAGAATGACTTCTCATGACCTCCAATGATTCCCAGGCTTCTTGTAACTGAAGGTTTTTTCTTTAACAAGTTCATTCTCTCTCCAAGTGCCTGCATTTACTTTTTCTTTCCTGGATACCTCAGTCTACTAGCTCAGGCAACACGCTTTGACAGCCCTAGGGTGGAGTATGGGGGAGATGGATTGCTCTTCTCAGCACAGTCACGCAAAACTTAAGAGTTCCGGACCTTTATGAGTCAACAATACTGTTTCACTCTGAGGGGAGGGGGAAAAGAGCATTTTCCAGCAGATTTAACTATGAATGTTTGATCTCAGGTTTTTTCCTCGCTAGTGACACCGAGAGTCCAGAAAAATGAATACTGGGTAGTATTGCACCAAGTTAGCAGAATGAGTCCTTGCAGCTGGAACAAAGATGAAGAAAAAAGCTTTCTTACTGTTTTCCACAAAGCAATTCCATTGAAGTGGCAAACACCAAGTCATTGGGATTATAATGTGGTTGGTTTATGTCAGTCTTGAAATTACTCCTTCAGGAAAACATGAGATAAGATCTCAGAAATACATGGTAGACTGTGGTGATTCCTCTGTTTTCTGTCACTTGAAATCTCAGTGTCCAGTCTAAATTTGTCTGCTTGCCTTTTTTTTTTAATGATTTTTGCTAGTTAAAATAAGAGGAAGGAAGCTTATTAATACTTACAGGGATTTTCCAGTCTAAAATCTTTTAACAGCATGAGACTGCCTGTAAACACATTTCTAACACCTGCAAACACATGTTGAAAACCTATTTAGTGGTATTTAAAAAATGTATTCTGAAGCCCGTAAAAACCTCCATTCATCATGGGTTTTTACCAGTGTTTCTTGCAAGCCTATGGAGGGGAAGATGTATATCAGACAGAGAAGTTTGCAGTGAAGAGTGAAATTAACTGCAGAATTTTTCCCTTAAATAACAATAGTAAAGAAATCATTGTGCCTTTCTGGAACAATTACTTGTTCTGTGGAAAGTCTCAAGTAATTTTGTAGGTGTTGGAGATGGAAGTGGGCTCATTCCCATTTAGCTGGAGAAGTGAAGTTTAAGACAGCAATGACACTCATTCCCTAACTGCTCTTAATGTGTGGTCTGGAGATATATATATTACCTTATTTGCTGATAGTTATTCCCTCATTTCCCTTCCAAAACATCATTCTTCATTTCACACTTCAGTGTTTCAAGTTTTGTGTGTGCCGTTTTGGTTTATTACTTTACCAACTGTTGCAGGCAACTTTGGAAAGCAACACAACGACAGCTCCCTGTGGTTCTGATCACAGAGCAATCGTGGTGCGCATGGCCCATAGTCCTCTCATTGCTCAGGGTATAACTCCCAGCCATAAATCATTTCTGGGACAATCTGAGATTGTCTCTACACTGCAGCTGTCTGCAGTGCTCTTACTGAAAGGTGTTATTTTTATAACAGGTAGCTGTTATTCACACCTGGGAACTTGTAGTGGCTGGGGCAGGTATGGCTGTCTGTCTTGTGAGTTATCCTCACCAACTCCAGCCTGGTCGTGGAAGAGGGCAGCATTAAACTAAACAGCCTCACATTAAGCTATTTGAACTGGGAAATCATTTGCTCTTTGTTTTCATTCATTGACCAGTTGTGAAGGTTATAAGCTGGAATTTCAGTTTGTACTCACTGCAAAGCATACGCCAAAACTTAGACTGAAAGGAATGTGACTGTGGGGCTTTTCTTGATGTTCTACCATTCCTGTCACATAGGGATCACAGGTGAGACATGGAATTTAGACTTCATCATGAGATGTTTCTCTTTATACTGTACATGCTAAAAGGACACAGCACTTTTGATGGACCTCTAGAGTTGGGATCTCCTTTCTGCAGATGCCTATTAATTGCTGTTCTCCTGAGACAGACACATTACTTCAGATCTCTTTCCAGGTAGACCTTTGATCCAGGTAGACCTTTCAACTGAAGCTTTTCAGCAGGTTTTATCTCACTTTCACTTACTTCTGGGAAGATAAATCAAAGGCTTTAGAGAAGTCAAAGGCTATCATACTTACTCCTTCCCCACAAAAAGTAAGCCATTTATCCTGTCAAGCATGGAAGTTTATCTGGTTTAATGTAAGTTGCTATTGGAAAATTTGCTTTGGCTTTTTTTTTTTTAAGTCCTTTGGATGCTCATAAAATTGATTCTTTTATTACTTGTTATATTGTCATCATTCTAAAAATTGGACTGGCAGGTCTGTGATTGTTGGGTCCTCCCCTTGGCTATTCTCAAAGGTAGGTAATATATTTGTCCTTTTCCAGAGCTCTTCATGTTTGTAGTTTCTCCAGTGTTGTCCAAGATACAGTAAAATGTCTAGAAATGGCTTTGGCTAGCTCCTTAAGCCATTGAGGACAGATTTCTTAAGACAATTTAAAAATGTCTGCATTATCTAAATATGTTTACCTCTTTTCTCTATCATAGCCAACACTTACTCCCTAACTTTGTTACATTTCTGATCACAGATCAGAGTGGGCATTTTTGTTGAAAACTGCAGCAGAAAAAGGACTAAATAATTCAGTCTTCATGTCTTTCTTTATCTATTCTTCTTTATTGAAGTTTTTTTGTGTTTATATTCTTATTATTATTCTTATTCAGTTATGCTCACGCTATATATTCTTTACAATGATGAACTCCATTCCTTTATTATTATTTCATCTTAATTACATTTCTGCCCTTGGAATTTCTTTCCAATTAGGAGGAGAGCATCTCCAGAATAGCTTCATCAGCATTTTCAAACAGTAATCTTTTCAAGACTCTGCACATCTTGCTTTTTAAATTGTTTTTTTAAGCAGATGTATTGTCCAAACCCCTGAATACTTTTGTTAATTGGTGAAAAGAAGCTGCCTCACCTTCCTGCTTATGATACTCTAGCATGCAGGAGATCTATATAATTGTATAACCTCTGGTCTTTTCTGTTCTATTTTTACCCAGAGATAAGTCTGCTTTTCACATCTTCCAGAACTTTAGCAAAAGTATATGTATTATTGACATAAAATTTAGTATCTCCTTGCTCGTTACTCAGCTACCTTTAGTGAACAAGCTAGGTCAATGCTCTACTCATGTGATTTATCCAAGCAGTGGCTCATTTCAGAATTGAATCACTTGAAAGTTTGGAAACATTCTTCTAAATGTCTTCTTAACCAACCAGAGAGCCAAAACGGCGTACCTTACCTACAAGCTCTGCTGGAAGAAGGAATTAATTATGTATAGCAGAATAACACAATACCATGTCAGGTCTTCTCTCTCACTAGATGAGTAAGAAGAGGTGATTTTGCATGTTCCACACCGTTACAGTACAGGGTGTACTGACTGAGAAAATTGTGATTTTAGAATATGCAGACCAAAGGACATATGATGAAATTACAAAAAGTTAATGGAGGTGGAAGGATCAGGTTGTCTATGTGAATCAGAATAGCCATGGAAAAGAGAGAATATTGGGTGACTAGACTGTCTCTTTTAGTAGCCAGAAATAAGATTGCATCCCATATAGGGAGACTCTGAACTTGTAAGTCCAGCTGTGATTTGTAAGGGAGAGAGCTTGACTTAAATGGAAGACTTCAGGGTGGTCAATAAGTGTCAGCATGTGTGTGTCATTAGTGACACAACATGTGAGATCTCATCCTTGAAGGTGCAAATATTTAATGTCATCTATGTCTTTATAATATTTTTGGGTTTACTTTTTTTTTTTGCCACCACACATCTCTGGAGTATAATTTGTTCATACAGGTATTTCTATCAACACTGTCTCTTTCAAAAGAATAGTTTGTTGTTACCCATAGCAATAAGTCTCCATGCACTACAGAAAATAGTCAGGAGTATGGATGAGCCATTGAGACCACATAAATGAAATAAGCAATGTATTTTCACTTTTGAAGATGATATATTGCAAACAGGAAAGTGCTAGACATAACACTTTAAAAGTATTTCATTCAGAATAATAATTTTATTATTAAATAAGTATAATATGGTGGTACTTAAACATATTTTACAGTCTGGGTCCATAGCATTTTATGCAGGCTGCCCACTCAGTTTTCCAGTACATGTCTTAAAAGTATGTCAGATAATATATAGCTGTAAGATTTTTTAATAACAGGTATTTCCTCAAAGCTGGGAGTCCAAACACTTTACTTGACTTTCAAAAATACAGGCCCTACATTTTTATGCTTATTTTCTCTATTAATTTTAATTCCTTGAATAATGAGTGCAAATGAATGATGCTGGACTGTGCCATGTGAACTGTGCTGTTCTTTAAGAATTGCCGTATAGGTAAAAGCACACATAATGCAGTCTGTAAATGACTGTAAATGGCATGAACACTGTCCTATCTGTTTACTTCAAACTTGACAAGGTTGGGATCACACATTTCCTTAGTCATCCCGGAGTAAGACTGAAGACAGTTACTACTGATGTTAAGGGCTTGACATGCTGATAGACAACAACTGCAATTATCAGGCTATATTGTATTAAATTACAGACCACCCCCACCCACCCTTGTAGTCATGACAGTAGGATGCTGATCATTCCTTCAACTTTTTTATTACTTAGTTTTATCTATTCCATAAACATTAATGCAGGGTCAAATCTTGCCCATTTAGTTTTATTTACATTAAAGTTAGTGGGATTGCTTGCAAAACTGACACATGGATGCAATTCCTGATTTTAAAAAAATTATGTCATTAACCTGACATTGTGTCCAGACAAGATCTACCTACCTAAAGCAAAGCCACTAATGTTAAATATCCCTTAGATATATAGATAACATAATAAACATCAGGAAGGTTTGAGTTCACGAGGAAACAGCTGGAATCAGGTACTTTAAGACCATCATAAACTTCTGCATATGAAACACCTGCAGCATGCACAACACCATTTCAGCTACCATGAACACAAATGGTCACTCAGTCTGGACTGTGTAGTAATTTTGTAATGTGAGTGTTAATGTTTTGATATCTGTTGGTAATCTAAAACTGACCATTTCATTGTTGTTTTTGTATGCAGTGATACAGGTTTGTGCTTAAGGCTATCACTTGCAGAGAAGGATTTAGCCTAAAGCAGAAGTCTGTAGAACTTGAAGTTTCCCTCAGCCAGTAGGAAATGACAGGCATGAACATGACTTTTAAGGTGTTCCCTTGCATCCTATCACCAGATACCTGAGAGAGAACAACATTTTCCCCTCCACTCATCACCATGAGGAACTTTTAAATAGCAATGAAGTTTCCTCTTTAAGCTGAACAAACCAAGTATCTTCAGCCACACCTCATCAGTGATGTCCTCTAGTCTTTTCACCATTTTTGTTTCCCTCCTTTGGACACACTCCAACATTTTTATATGGTTGGCCCTTTTTTCCACCAGGGCACATTGTTGGCTCATATTGAGCTTACCAACCAAAATTGCCATTTCTCTTCCTGCAGGGCTGCTCTCCAGCCTCTTGCTCCCAGTCTATATGTAAAAGAATATTAGCGTCACAGCATCATAGAACAATTTAATTTGGAAAAGACCTCTGAGATGATCAAGTTCAACCTTTAACCTAGCACCACTATGATCTCTTCTAAACCATGTCCCCAAGTGGCGCATTAATATGCTTTTTGAACACCTCCAGGAATTATAATTCTACCACTTCCCTGGGCAGCTTGTTCCAATGACTGACCACGCTTTCAGTGAAGAATATTAAGTTAGTAAGATATGACTTTCCTTTCATGAATGCATGCTGCCTTTGACTGTAGGTACTTACACCCTTAAGTAGGCACTAAGCAGGGATTTTGAGACTTTTCCATGCAATAAACATTGGACTTAAGTGCTCAAAGGGATGTGTCTGAGATGTTTGTGCACAGAAGTTGTCAATGACATTAGACTTTTA
The DNA here is from genome assembly GCA_013400975.1 of Atrichornis clamosus. NCBI lineage: Eukaryota > Metazoa > Chordata > Aves > Passeriformes > Menuridae > Atrichornis > Atrichornis clamosus. The sequence continues at coordinate 99,326 of WBMZ01010270.1, forward strand.
AGTTGAAGCTTTTCTTAACTTAATGACCATTCCTCCCACGCATTTAAGATTCTGCTTCTGATGGTCCAGTTAATTACTGCAAACAGTTTTACAAATGTAAATAAATTTGGTCTCAAAATGCTGGAGAGTCTGGCATGTAAATAGCAGCAGGTGAAGGTCCACAAGAGACCAACACCTTTGCAGTGAAATATAGTTCTTGCTGATTGTGCTGTAACCACTAGACTGTGCTTCTACATACAGCAATTTTGTACCTGGATTTAAAGTACAGAGCTAGGGTTTACTGCTACTTGCTAAGTGCTGATGACAAAGAATAGAAAAATCTGCCTCTTAAGAAGCTGCTGGGATTTAAAAGAGGGTTATCTTAGAAACATTTAATTTGAAGATTGTTTCTAGTTATACATTGTTTTCTGAGTTTTACTTTCCTGCCCTTACTTTTTTACTATGAAGACATTTATATGAATACCGGATCTTACTTTCTTAAGTGATCATCTGCTGTTTCTATTTATTCTTGTTATGAAATCATAATCTTCTGTATTGTAGTAGCACAAGAATTTCCATAGCAACTAGCTGTGATGTCACATGCAGATGCTTATGATTTCAAGAGCTGTTTTGCTTTTAAAGTTCCTGTCTTGTAAGCAAATATATCTTGTCCACCTAAATACTGCAATTAATTTGGGACAGAAAAGTGGGAACAATACTATATCTAGCCTAGGTTTCTGTGAGATAGTGGTAGCTTTTCAATATTCTTTTAACATAATTTGCTGAGGAGCATTTTGGTTCTAATTCTGGATTGCAGATATCTTCTGTGCCAAATACATGAAAAGACATTATTTTAGAAAGAGTTGATTTACAATGTGAAAGTTTTGTATCTTCATGAAGTCTCTGGAGAGCCTTGGAATTACTTTTTCTGCCTTGCTTTCTCTCCTGTAATAAGGACAAGTATTACATTTCCTTAGAACATGTGGAGCTTTTAATCTCCTGGCACTTGGGCCCTCTCTGGAGAAAGAGATGGGAGGGATGTTCCTTTAGTTCCTTGTCAGACTGTGGCTGCTCCTTGTAAGCAGTAAGATCAAAACCAGAAATGAAAAAAAGCAAACTACAGGCTTTATGCCTTGTTTTTCATTAGTGCTGCTGGTTTGTTGTCAACCATATCAGGAAAACACAACTATCTGCAGAAATTCAGGGTATTCATTAATGCTGCATTAGGGACTTAAGATGGAGGAGGTGCGCTCTGCCAAAGACACCTTTTTAGACAGCGGATGCGTGGATGGCCAAGTAGGATATGACTACGACCTTTGACCACAGTGCAGGATCACAAGATAAGGCACTTAGTTGGGCTTTTCAGAAAAGAAGGCATAGGCTTCAGCACAGAGGTCAACCTATTCATGTGTTCAGAAAAGAGAGAGCTTTTAAAATTAAAATAGCAAGGACAGTCATCTAGCAGGCTCAATAAATTTCAACGTTGTGCTCTATCTTTCACAGTTACTTAAGCTTCCCTCTGAAGCTCAGGCATGTGACATTGACGTATAAAACACATGACAAAGATAACAAAATGAAGAACAGGGAAAGAAGCCTCAAACAATGTGGGATACACTTCTCTGGTATTTGCCGAGATTCTATCTCCTCTCCTCCTTTTAAAGGTTTTTCAATGTGAATGACTTACCACAGTAAAAATAAGAGGGTATTAGCCTAGGAGAGATCAGAAGGAGGAAGGTGAGGAATGATTGGTATGTCAGAGGAGGAGAGCTAAAAGCTCTGATCTGCTGAAGTCAGTGTGAATTGCCCAGGGCCAGGATTTCAAACCAATTGCACTTGCCCTGCAAGTAAATTCCCTTTCTACTTCTGAACTTTGTAGTCTTCAGCTCCAGATCTGAAAGCTGTACTGAAAGCTGAAGGCTGCACATGGAAGATGTAGCTGGCAGGTACAGTATGTCTTCAAATTTGGGCAAGCTAATAAGCAAAATCACCTTGCAAAACACAAACCAACCTCCCAGGGGCATGCCTTTGAATAAAGTAGTAATGATAAGTAGCTTCCCACACCTTCCGACTCCTCCTTTGTCCTTAGTTTGTTTAACCACTGTATGCTGTCTGTTGCAGGAGTGATTCGCGAGAGTTACCTGAAAGGTCATGATCAGCTGGTGCCAGTCACCCTGTTGGCCATTGCTGTTATTCTTGCTTTTGTCATGGGAGCCGTCTTTTCAGGAATCATAGTGTACTGCATCTGCGACCATCGCCGCAGAGACATGGCTGTTGTGCAGAGGAAGGAGAAGGAGCTGACTCACTCCCGCCGCAGCTCCATGAGCAGCGTTTCCAAGCTCAGTGGCCTCTTTGGGGATGCTCAGTCCAAGGAGCCAAAGCCCGAAGCTATCCTCACACCTCTGATGCACAATGGAAAGTTGGCTACCCCAGGCAGCACTGCCAAGATGCTAATCAAAGCTGACCAGCACCATTTGGACCTGGCTGCCCTGCCAACCCCTGAGTCCACCCCAACCCTGCAACAGAAGAGAAAGCCTAGCCGAGGCAGCAGGGAATGGGAGAGAAACCAGAACCTAATCAATGCCTGCACAAAAGATATCCCCTCAATGGCCTCACCAGTGATCCCAACTGACCTGCCACTCAGGGCTTCTCCCAGCCACATCCCCAGTGTTGTGGTCCTGCCCATGTCCCAACAAGGCTACCAGCATGAGTACGTTGACCAGCCAAAAATTAGTGATGGGGCCCAGATGTCTGTGGAGGACCAGAATTCCACCCTTGAGTATAAAACTATCAAGGACCACCTCAATAATAAAAGCCCCAGCCACGGGGCTAACCTGGTGGAAAATCTCGACAGCATGCCACCAAAAGTACCGCAGCGGGAAGCTTCCCTTGGGCCCCCAGGTGCCTCACTGTCACAGAGTGGCCTGAGCAAGCGGCTGGAGATGCATTCATCTGCTTACAACGTGGACTACAAGAGAAGCTACCGTACAAACTCGCTCACAAGAAGTCATCAGGCATCAACCCTCAAAAGAAACAATACTAACTCCTCCAATTCATCCCACCTCTCCCGCAATCAGAGCTTCGGCCAGGGTGACAATCCGCCACCAGCCCCGCAGCGTGTGGACTCCATACAAGTCCACGCTGCTCAGGCGCAGGCTGTGACTGTATCTCGGCAGCCAAGTCTCACTGCCTACAATTCACTGACAAGGTCAGGTTTGAAACGCACGCCCTCGCTAAAGCCAGATGTACCTCCCAAACCTTCCTTTGCTCCACTTTCCACGTCCATGAAGCCCAGCGATGCATGTACATAATCGGGGGCGGGGGGGAGCAGGAGGAGGATGGCAATTAAGCAGAAGTTGCCCTTGAAAGCCAGTGTTCTGCAACTGTTATCACTCGCTCTTCTGAGAAGATGGTTGTTGCAAGCTGAAGATGTGTTGAATTTCTGCTCTCTGGGAAAAGTGGAATATCTTTTTAAACCTGAGCCATATGACCCATGGTTGAAGGTTTGCAATTGTGGGATTCACACCCACAACTTGACAGTTTTTTGCTCAAAAGACTAACCCTCCATCACAAACATTGAGCCAAAAGCACACAGGTGAAAGATGACTGTGACATTTCACCCCTTGCCCCAAACTGCACAGTGCATTCCTGAACTGGGAAAGAGTGCTCTGAAAAGCAAAACAAATGTAAAAAAGAAACAAACAAATACTAAAAAAATTTTTTTTCAATTAAAAGAAATTTTAAAATCAATTGATAAAGCTAGCTCTAACTTAACAAAGGCAGAAGTTTACTACTAGCAGGTACTGTGAAACAATGCCCGTCAGTGTTACAGTCATTTGCTGACAGCAGTTAAATGCCGGGTTGGGCAAACTATGTTATAGATTTCTGCTACCCTTCTCTTTTAATGAATAATGTGACTGTTAACACAAGTAACTCCTCTTATTTATTGTTCAACTTTTCAGCTTTTGTTTTTCCTAAGGAACTGCCCTGCATTATCATCCTGTGAGCAGCTTTTCAGAGAAGTACTTTGAAAGTTATACTTATTTAACGTGAAACCCATTAACTGGAGTAATTAGAACTCTTTTATTTTTCCAAGAAATTGACTGAGTTAGATAAGTTGGAGCTGGATTTCTGAACTTTGTGCCTGGACTGCCTGGTTAGCTGAAAAAAAAGGGGATATCTATTTAAATCTCTCAGCTAATTAGCTGGCTGGGCCTCTGACCTAAGACAGCAACAAATACTGCAAGTTCGTAACTTCTAAAGCAGCTGCAAGAAAAACTTAAAAGCTGCACATGTGTGCACCATTGCTATCAACATGGCTTTGTCAGTAGCTAATACTTTCTGTGAAGGCACCAGCTTGTGATGTGCCATCTCATTTCACCTTGCATGTGAGACGGCAAACAAAATCCTCAAACAGTGTGAACTAGCTAATATGCCAGCTGTTACCATGCATAAATTATGGTCTTATCACACGGGTTTTTCGTGGGAATATATCTGTGAATAGCCTGTTTTCTTCCACATGTAAATTTGTGCCTTACACCCTCAGTTGTGTATATTTGTGAGCTGTAGTATGTAAAACCTTTTTCTTTTTCCCCTTTGAGTAATGCAAATATTTATTGATCCTTGCTCCTCCAAGTCCCTTCAAAAACTGGAGTAAAAGCAATGAAAGAAGAATTTGGTGGTTATTGTCATAACTCCACATCCCTAAAGAAATTCGGATAGCATCACACCCTCCAATTTGACTTTCTAGCTGTGCCAAGTCCTCTCTCAAAACTACCCACAAGTGGTGATGCTCCCAAGGCACCTTGCTGGGGATTCTGCCTTCCCTCACCTCCCGCTCCCCCTTTAAAGCATGTCAGTATGGAGATAATTCTCACTGGGCAGCAGGGAAATTATTAACACCCTTGTCCATGGAGCTGGTATGTCTCCTGGCCAGAGATGAGCACTGGTGAGAGAGGCCAAGCCCTGCAGAAAGCCCAGCTGCATATCCTGCAGCATGAAGGACACACAGAGCTAGGACAGGCAGGCAGGCTCCTGCTGCAGCTACCTGCTGCTCCAGAAGGATGCTGCATATACTTCTTTGGGGAAAAATGTGGGGTTTTTTTCCTTTGTTTCTTTTTGTGTGACTGTGCACGTAGCTAGTGTGAGAGTGTGAGCACGCACAGGTGTGTGCGTGCATGTGCGCGTGCAGGTGTGTAAGTTCCTTTCCAGTCTTTCAGTTTATGCAGAAACGTAGCTGTGTTTTAAATCTGTTACAATAACTGTGTCAACATACTGTAGAAAAATGATGGGGATTGCTTCTAAGCTTTTTATATATATATATATATATATCTACTGAACAGTATGTTTGAGTAAGGTGGTTGTTTCTGTTTCAATTTGTTTTTTAAAATTTTATACTTCCATTTGTTTTTCAGGGTTTTGGTTTTATTTCTGAATGATTGAAAAGACAGATTTTAAGTCCATTAGCTTATAGATGGGATATATAAAGTCTGGATGGTCTACACCAAAGTGTGTAACAAGGGTGCTTGCATGTTCTTTCATTTCATCCTGGCTTCTTTTATGAAACAGTTTTGTTCACCCATAGTGAACTATGCAGACTGGAGTAGATAGATCTGCATCCAAAGCAATGCTGTTGTTTTAATAAAAACAAGCAGAAAACCCTTTGAAAACAGTAGGTAGCAAGGTAAATTTTTTTTTAAAGAACCAACTCACAACCTTTTTACCACGCTTTAAACCCCAGAAGCAGGGTTCCCTTGATATTATCCCTCAAAGCATTCTCCCAAAACATAGAGATGAATAATCATGGCAACAGCTTGTCCAGTGATCTGCCTTCACAACCTACATCGCAGTTACTGGGTTGACTTTGAAATGTTTATTTTGTATTCAGTGGGTCTTCTGTTTTCATCCTTTTCCAATCCCAGTTTCCTTCCACCCTCTGTTTCGAGGGGTTCATGAACCTATGTGTGCCTTTGCTTTCCACCCTTGCTATACACTTGTAGATGCCACAAATTCAGACTCTCATTTTATTGTAAAGTTGTAAAGTATTGTGATGTCACCAGTTTCCCTTCATTTCCACATCCCCCTAACATATGACTCACAACTTAATGTCAGTTGCAAAAGAAAAACAAAAAAGGCAAGAAAGAAAAAGAAGAAATGAGAAATAAAAGCTCTTGATTACATATGGTAATAAACCCACATTGTCTACCTTGTTTCTTGTTTCCTGGTTCTGTGGTTTCTATGATGATTTATCCTTTTCCTTTAAAAAATACAAATAAATGCAATGCTGATCATTTAGATCAGGTTTTAGTGAGGAAGAAATTTGTTACTTTCTGCCTCTTACAGAAGATGAAGTGTAAGGTACTGGTAATTAATTAAAAATTAAATCACACATTTGCTGTCCCACTATTCATATTTTGCATTTTCTTTTTATAAGCTTGTTCCTAATCAAGTATTTATGGCAGATTTAATAGTTTAAAAGATCAAAGCTGGGATTTAAGCTCATGTGTTCCCCCAAAATAGATCATCATACAGATGTGACTTCATCTCCAGACTTTACTTATTAATAACGGAGTAGCCTGTGTTTTCTTTTTGCAGTTATAAATCTGTTGTGCTTCATAGGCCTGATTTAGAGGATGTTGTCTGAGACTAATACTGCAAGAAAATAGTAGTAAACAGATAATAACAAAAGAGTGTAAAATCTCCTTAGTCCTGGGAGTCATTAAAACATACTTGTGTTCTCCACATTGATTTTCTGTAAATGGGATCACTTATGCACATTAGCCATTAACTACAGTACAAATAAATATTGGTTATGTCCATTACTGGACTTGGTGGGTTTGTTTTGTGAAAGGGGTAGGCATTCTTACAGTAGGCATTCTTACAGACCCCACAGAAACAATGGATTGAATCCAATTATTTACCCTTGCTCAGGTCATATCTGGGCTTTTCTGCCCTGCCAGTATACCCTGTTCAGAATCTATTGCCTTCCTGATACGTTCAGCATACATGATACGCAAATGCAGAGCATTGCAAACATCATTTTTCAGTGCCTTGCCCACATACCTATTTTCTTCTCAGTCCAGGCTCCCTTCAAGTTGGGCATGTAGATGTGTGGTGTGAATGCAGGGAGGATGTCTGCCAGGATTGGGATGTGCAGCAAGTAATGCTGAGGGACTCCCCAGCCTGGGGACTGAGAGCACTGTATGGTCACACAGTGCTCCACTCTCTGCTGTATTTGACCTCCACACTCCCAGATCTGCAGCAAATGGGAAAGTGAAAGCTCTCCAGGTGCTTAGGGACCTGTATGGTTTTCAGCCCTGCAGCCAATCCTTTGTGAAATTCCTTTGTCTATAATTGTTTGAAATGCTTCGTATCAGCAACACCTACAAAAGCTATTCAAAGATTAATATATCTCTGTTTTAGAATTAATATAAATATCATCTATAAACAATCACAAGCCTGGAGGAAAGGGCCAAAGAAAGGCCAGCAGTGGTGCTGGATGACTCCTTTTTCGCACCTCCTCCACCTCTTGCCGGTGAAAGGAAAATCCATTTAAAACCTGGGCATGAAGGAGGGAGGGTGAGAAGGTGCCCTGATGCACGAGTATGTAACTGTTCTGCTCATGTGTCCAAAATCTGCTGCCAAAGGAAAGGTGTGAACTTAGCCCCTTAAAGCACTATTCCTTTGCAACACTTTCCCAAAGGTGCACTTCAAGATGGCATGCACAGACTCTCTGTGCAGGAAGGACCAGGAGAGGAACTGAAGGAAACCACTGCCCTGCTGGGGTCTTGGCCAATCAGAGTGCAGGCACTCACAGAAGCACCCTGCCAAGGAGTGGTCCTTTCACTGAGAACACACAGCTCCCCACTCCCTACTCCCCACTGCCAGAAGAGGCAGTGCTACTATGGTGGCTTTTGGCAGAGGAGGAGACCACTGAGCTACCTACTGCCAATTTGAATCATGAGATCTGTCCCCTACAGGGGCTTCTGGTGCCACACTGCAGAGCTCCCTGGGGCTGAACAGTGCAAAGAAGAAAGCCAAGAGAAAGCAAGGACACTTTGAGCACTTCAGTCAAGATAGTGTCATCTTTTTCATCATATAATCAACTCATGTTGACCTCATTTAGCATGTCATCGAGAATGCATGGAAATTCCTTTCCAATCAGCATTAATTTGCATACATATTTTTATACAGAATGGAACCCAGCTGAATGACTCAAAACAATAGGTCTCTTTAAATAAATCCTGGTCCACTGCCTTGTTCCTCCCCTCTCCCTCCAACAGACATGCATTTTCAAACTACACAAGAGTGTCATTTCAAAGATAACTGAAAATTCTGCCCCACTGTAGCTTCTACATCAGGGAATATTTTGCATCTGAAAGCTTCTCATGTGAAAAAAATTTAGGCAGTCAGGAAAAGCATGTGCTGTTCAGTGCACTTTACTGCCAGCAGGATGGCAATACACAGGGCTGATTTGCATGAAAAAAGTTGCCATAATAAAATGCCATAACAGTAATGCATTGGCACTAACAGCAACACAGTGGTCACAGATGATGGCCAGAGTAATTTCTGGGATGCAATTCCAGATCATTCTTCTGCCACAGAATTAGCAGGATATTCTATCCCTGGTTTGGGCATGTATTTTGGCTCTGTAAAGCTTGCTCATGAAGCTTGTTTAAAGCAATGTGGAGGACCTCAAGTGGAAGTCTCATCCACCCCACTGCACTGAGGCAGGATCAAGCAAACCTAACCCATTCTAGGTGACCAATTGTCTAACCTTTCCTTCTAAATTTTATTTTGAGAATGGAAGGTCACTCGGCATCAACATCAAGCTTTTTCGAGTGTCTAAAGAAAATAACAAGCTAAGAAAGCAGGTTGGACTGGCTTAGTTAAGGCCAGTTTTCTATTTATCTGAATAAAATTAATTTCCCAGAAGTATGGCTCCTGCTCCAATGAACAAGTATTAGAGAGACATATTGTGTGTGTAATAGTCAAATGCTTCCTGCTGATGCATGTGCTTGCTAATGAGTCTCTAAGTAGTCCTTTTATTACTATTTTTCCTTTCTTTTAAAAAGTGGAGATACTTTTCAGAAGAAGTACTAAGTCCACCTTCACATGCCTTGTGCAGAACAATGATGTGTTAGACTTCATTGTATGAACAAACAGGTAAATAGTTATCCATCCCCTGACTAATTTAAATAGTGTAAGTCAGTAGGGAAAGGCTATAATTGGAGTCGAGTAAGTGAGGTGAAAATTGCTAGGTGGCAGTACCATCTACATCTTGTTTTAATGAACCAAGTTTATTGTCAGAATATAAAACTTCCTGCTATTCAAGTCCCTGGTTTATTTCAGCCATCAGTCCAAAGTGGTTGCCACATGTCTGGGTAAGCACAATTACTGATGAGCAAAGGAGAATTATCCTCCCTGCTGATCTGGCTAACAGTTACCATTTCTAGGAGTAGGGACAAAAATATGACTAACCAAGATCATTGTCACATCTGCTTAATGTTTCATGACAAACTCTATTAAGCCTAACAGAACCACTGTTCATTCAATTAGATCAGTGTTTTCCGTGATGCATTTGGAAGACCAGCAACTGTATGCAGAGTGTGGCTGGCAGTCCACTGCAAGGAATAATAGCATCATAAATAATATATTAAGACAAAGACAAATCTAGTATGCTGCAGTCAGAGAACATCAGCCTTATAGATGAATCCTGCAATATCACAAGGAATTGGGGAAGTAAAAAGTAGCTGTGACAGGAAATTATAGCAACTGTAAATGACAGGGACTACCGGAGGGAACAAAATTCTTTGGGTCAGCTCTTTAAGCAAAGTGCTGGAGAAGTACAGGCCAGCCTGTTGGCAGCCATGAAGGCCCTGTGAGCCCTCACATTTGTCCTCCTTAAAATGAAATAACAAATGTTGAGTGCTGGATTTAAAGGATGATGATAAATAACAGAAGATAACTAGCAAAGACCTCAGTGGAAACCCATCTCTTTCTCTGGCCTGCAAGCCCTGCTCTAGTATTCAGGGCTTTCACCCTCTCTGCAGAGTGGGACTGTGATGGTGGCATGCTCCAGAACAACCAGGCTGCTCCTCCTACACAGCAAACCCCCCCACAAACATCAGCTGAGAAACTGCCCTATTTTGGGGAAGCACCTTGCACAGCCTTGCGGGAGTGAAGGTATAGGTAGTACAAGACAGATGAGTCCTTTGTTCCAGCCTGCTGGATTTGGACTAGCAGGTGGCGCACATCAGCAAGTGGGCACCGCCACACACCAGAGAGTAAGAGCCATGATTGCGGAAATCCTGCTCAAACGTCTTCTGTTTTCAAAGGAAGAGAAACCAAAATGTACTTTTGCTTCAGTTAACACGCTAGTAAAAAGGTGCTGATAAGAGCGTCCCAAAGAAATTTCTGCCCTTTGGAAGTTTTTTGTTCTTTGGGTTTTTTAAATATATACTGCCTTACTGGTAGAGAAAGACACTCCATGTCAGAAAAAAAGAAAAAGAAAACTAGAATATTTTGATTCTTTGACTTTTGGAAATTATTATATAATCTAATCAATTATCAACAAATACAATTTAAAGTATTCAGACTGCTGATAGAAATATTGCTTCTGGTGGTGAAGCAAACTGCAGATTGAGCTTTTATTAAATGCTGCGTAAATTGTCTGTGAAGCAACCTTTTACGAGACATAGTAGTTCAAAAATTGTACAAAGAGCAGGAGACAAAGAGTTCTTTTTACACTAAAATGGTTTCCTAGGAAACACTGCAAAATGTAACATGATGTCAGTTTGTGGAAGTTCAAGGACTTGTGTGCTCTAGTGTGTGCTTCTGACCCTCTTTTCTTTTCTTGGTCTGGTGTATGGTATCACTGGCCAGTTTTACCTCTTGATGGTAATACAAGAACAAAATAGGCCTGTGTCTTAGTTTGAAAGAC
>WBMZ01010271.1:0-48071 GCA_013400975.1 Atrichornis clamosus
CGGGGCCCCGCCGCAGCCCCGCACCGCGCCCGCCCGCAGCCCCGCACACGCGCCGCCGCGCGAGGATGCGCGCACCGAGGAGAGCGGCGAGAAGCAGACGTGAGGTTTCCGTAGCGGATTGAACGCTTCGCTTCACTTGGCGTGTTTTCCTTTGTTTAGATGTCAACATTTGTCACAGCTGTCCTAGAAGACTGTTTTTACTTTAGTTATTTGTACAGCTTGTTTATACAGAACTCTTATTTCCTTAGAAGTTCAACTACTGTGGTATATTACAGTAATTGCGTCTTACGTTTGTAGCAAGCAGTTAACTTCCCATTTGAGGTTTTGGTTTTCTTTTTTTAAATCCTGTGACACCAACAACAGGAACCTAATATAATAATGCAGAAATAAATTTTAAAACTTTTTCTTTTAAGAACATTCATAAATAATAATTTTGACAGTATATGTTTGTTCACTGCAAAGTAATTTACATCTTAGTTGTATCTTTTGTGCAATTTAATTGAATTATGCGTACTTTTTGGTCTGTTTTCCCCCAGCATCATATACTGCATGTTTGGTTTTGGATTGTGGATAGTTTCTATTACAGCTAAATTACAAAAGCTGTTACATTTTAGGTTGTCACTTACGATTTTTTTTTTTCTAGTTTAGACTGTATCCACTCTTCATCATAAATATTGATTTTCTAGACAATGGTATTATTACTTCCCATGTTGTAGCATAGCGTATATCCAAAAATGAAAATGTACTTAAATTTAGTACTTAGTGTCAAGTTATAATAATTTGTGTTCAAGTCAAAATAAAGAATATGCTGTGGAATAATATCTGTATGCATATTGACTCTTTTAAGCAAGTAATAAACTTTCTTTGAAGTGTTGTCATTCTGACATGACTTGAAACTTTTCATAGCTTCTGACATGAACTCAGGATGTTCATTAGTTTCTACAAATCTTTGAGTGATTTTGGGTTTGGAGCATTCGTCATAATCCTCTATTTGGGCAGCATTTGTCAGGTTCAAGCTAAACATCACACATATAAATGAATAAACAATTCTACTAAAGTTTGCTTTCTACCAGATCTTTTCCTTGTCTTTTGGGGTACAACACGTGTATGTACTTGGGTAGGTTGGTGATAATACTGGGACTTTGCAGTAGTGGTAACTCATCTGCTGATGCGTGAAATCTGGAATTCTTGTGTCACTTGTCCGTTCATAATATATAACACTTGCACAAAAATATAATTGTTCAAAATAGGTACAAATTTCACTGCCTTAATGAAAATGAGCCTGCGGGAATTTCTTGCGGACCAGGAATACCTGAAAAGCTGAGTTCCATAGTATTTTGTAGAAATTTTTTTTTGTTTTGTAGTGCACAGCTGTAGTATGTATTGATAGTTGTGATTTAGTACAATTTTAGATAAATCTTGTTTTTAAGTCATTCTGCTTTAATAGCTTTACTGGATTCATGTTTTATAAAAGTAAATTCCATCATGACGTTGACAAACAGCAGATATTTGTGTGTGGAAGTGGGCAGCTATGGAAAACAAAGGAAATGTTTTCTGTCTTGTGCTGGTATTCTTCTTAATTATGCCACTGAAATCCAAAGTACAACAAAATGTTTGCATTTGTATTGGTGAGTAGTAATACTTCTCCTCTTCTTTTCCTGTAGGGTGCTGGAGATCTAGAAGATCCGTGGTAGCCTTACAAATCTACTAAAATGCTTTTGATTCTGAAAGGGGGAAAAAAAACTTTTAAATCTGATTTCTTCAATACAAGGGAAAATTTCTGGTGGATTTCCAACATTTTATGAAATGGGCAGAAAGATATTAGAATTTTCCATCATTTGTTCATTTTTGTGTTTTCTGATATTGCCACTCTTAGCATTGCCTGTACTACAGTATTTTTACCAGCCTCAGGCATACTGGTTACATCTGTAATGAACTTTGGCCCTAAAAAGGAAGGAAGGAAGGAATATTCTCTCAGCAGATCGGTGTATGTACCTGAGGTGCATGGGATTGTAGGTGTACTCTGAAGATACACTGGCTCAATGAAACGTGCAACACACAAGTGTGAGAGAGTACAAGTAATTGTTTGAGACGTTACTTATTTCACTTTACCGAGTTGGAAGGCTTTGCAGCTCTGTGGCTTGGAAGTAATTTCAATTGGGCAATACGCTATCAGATGTGTATTTTATTTTATTTTTTTTTTAATTTTCCAGTTTTACCTGTATTACCAGACCGTTAGGTTTCCCTGCGGTGTCCAAATTGTGATACGTTGCCTACTGCTTGCTTGAAGATAAGTGTATTTGGCAATAATATATGAAGATTCTAGGCATCTAAAACCAGTAAGAATTTTACGCATGTGTACAACACACCCTTAAACTCTTGCTAGAGAAAATCTTTTTAAAAAAACCAAACTGGTGAATTTAGAGTTAGTAGTGACTTGCTTTGACATCTCTCACAGCTGCAGGTTTTTTTAAAAATGCTGAAAATTTGCCTTTATTATAATGTAAATTGTGATTATTTTTTTGTTCTATATGTGGTTTTCTATAGTTTTTTGATTTTTTCAGCTTAAGATACAGACAGAAGTCTTGTGTAATATGGGTATAATTTTTAATTGTTTGCATTATTTTCAAAGTTCAAATTATCACTTTGAGATTACTATAAATACACTTAAAATTATCTATTTTAAATTAAGAAAATATTAGAGATATTTTCATGGGTTCAATGACCTTTCATTTTATAAGCAATGGGCATGGTACAGAGTGGCTGTCATGTAAGGTACTTGAAGATTCTTAGTTTAATTCTATTTTTGCAATAACCTTGACTTTTTTTCTGACTTCTTTGAGTTGTGCATGTAATGAGTCCAGTAAATGCTGAAAATGGGGAAGAGTAAAGTATTTATCTAAAATAAAAGCTATTGGGGAGGGGAAACAATGAATGTATCCATCTGTACATGATTTACATGCTGTGGATGCCTTGTAAACATTTTCCTATTTGTTTAAACTGTGTTTCAGCGAGGATGTAATTGCCCTTGTGTGTAGTTTTAAGCTAATGGCAGTCATCAACTGGTTTTGTGTGAAATTAAATTCATGGTATTTTTCTGTAACTTTATCCCCATGGTGAGTCTGTAAAAACCACACGCTCTTTCATACTGATGCCGAAGGCCAGCTTTTCCAGTCATTTTGATTCACTGTGTACCTGATTTTATTTTTTTTTTTTTTTGGTCTAGAGAGGATTATTGCCACAATATATTAAATTTATTCATTAGATTTTAGCCTTGTAAGTTAAAGTGTTTTAAATGATGATGTTAACAGGTATTTGTCCCTTTACTGGTTTTTTTGGGGTTGTTAAAAGATAGGGAATGAAGAATGCAAAATGGTTTATTGTTCAGACTGTCCGCTCTGGTCCAACCCTGTACTGATAGTACCTTCCCAGTATGATATTGTGATGTTTCATACAATACAGTGAACATAACCAACTTGTTATCTTCAATAAAGGATTGCTAAAACAGTGTGACATGCTTTCTATTTTCTTGAGAAGGACTTAGTAAGAAGATGCAAGTGTTCCATATAAAAAGATAACCCAGTAGGATTTATGAGGTCTTTTAGTTGATGGATTTGTGTTTGTTCTGTAGCAAATGCCACCCTTTGTCACAGAAAGGCAGAAATCTCACAGTGGGCTTCTCTGTGGGGGACAGAAGAGTGCAAACAATGTTTCGTGCTCCTAGGGCAGATTCATCCTAACTTCAGCTGGAGTCTTAGTCCAGCTGTGGGAGAGCAGTCATTTAAAGTCTAAAGTCTGAAAATTTAGACAGACTAAACTTGACTTTTTAGTCAACTCATTTCTTGAAGTTTCTTAAAGTTCTGAGGTTAGACCTATCGAGTTTCACTGTTGCACAGTTTTGAATAGAAATGTCTCCAATGTTAATGCTTTTGGATTAGAACTTCTACAGATTTTTTAACTCTTCCAGCTTTTTTTCCAACTTATTTTCTTGGAACTTTTTTGTTGGATCTGCTTATACAGCATAACCCTTGCATGCTTTCCTCGTGAACTTTAATGCCTTGTTCTTGTACTCCATAGCCTTCAGTTCTGTAAACACTTGTGTAGATTTTTTTTGCATTGTGTGGATAGTGTCCCTCAAGTAAAAGGGTTTACGCTTCATTGTATTGAAGTGAGGCACGCATACAGGTATTTCAAAAAGATGGACCTTAGCTTGCACAGCTACATCAACATGTAAATCAAAATAGCTTTTTTCCCCTCTAAATTGGCACTGCTTGCCATTCATGCATCCACTTGGTTACAAATTCTAGTCAGGTTTTTAGTTTAATCAAAATACTATGCAGGTTTCAGCAGCCCGGGAAAAAGAAGAACTATGCTTGTTGACTTTGTATTCTTAGAAGTCTGACTGTTTGATAAAATTTATTCCTGTATTTGCTGTAACTCACCACCATTTCTTTTAAAATGACATTGTCTTAATTATGTTGCCCTCTGGTACCTAACATAAAGCTGCATATGTAGATCACTGAGAGTGGGAAGGTACCTCTTCTACTGCATGTCTTGCTCGTGTGTCAACTTCAGCTTGATCTTATGTCATCTCCTGTAACAGAGACAAAGTAGTCCATGTCAGTTGTCAAATCTGCTCTCTAAGCAAATTAAAGATTGGTTTAACTGCTCTTCATTAACTGGTTAAATGGAATAGGGGATAACAAAATAGATGCAAATATAAGTGCTGTCACTCTGACCTCAGAAGTCTTGTATTAGGGGTTAACTTCTATGACCGTGTGCTCTTAATAGGTTGGATCTTCATGTGGTTATTTAAACACATATGCAAACTTCTGCAAGACTAGGCCAAAATATCCATCTTTTTCATGGCCCTAAATGTGAATCTGATGCTGATGTTGCTATTTGGGTGGATTAACAAAAAAACCAAACAAACCCAAAAAACAAACCAAACCACAAAAGCAACAGCAAAAAACTCAAAACCACAAAACCAAACAAACTGTTGTCAATTCTTTTAGCACATTCCAGGCTAGCTGTTGGTGGCTAGTAGCTTCTTGTTACCATGTATAAAGTGGAGTTCAGTCAGCCACTTCATCTCTGAGTTTTTGTATACTCTCAGCTATAATCACTAGCTTAAAAAGCAAAATTAGCCCCAGAAAACCAGTCAATTTTGTTTGGCACTTTGAGTGGAAATCAAAATAGGAACTCGGGATTAGTTACAGCATTGAACCAAGCTGTAAAAGCTGCAGCTTTGACCTCTAGAAGATGAAGCAAAAAAACAATGTTGCCTAACGTTAGGTATCAGGTCTATACTGGCAAGAAAAAGAAAGAAAAAGCCACAGTGCTAGGCAGTTTTAAATCTATCAACTAAGTTGGGTTTTGTTAGTCTAAAAAGGAAATTTTAGATTTAAGGCTTGTCTATGGAAGGCATGTTGCTTTTAGCTCTTTACAGTTCTTTTTTAGCTCTAAAATGAAAACGAAGTCAGAGAGAGATAGCTACACTGGTGCAGGTAAGCAACTGGATGAGATGCTCCCAGAGATGAAAGCAATTTGACAAAACCACAAGAAAATACCTAAAGTCACTGAATTTATGCAGTACAATGCAGGTAAGTGTGCAGTTTATGCAGTTGAGGCTCCACCTGGGGTCTCCTGTCTTTGCAACCTGTTTTCTCTGCCAATCTGGAGTTGTCCTGCTTGTTTTTATTTGTTTTATATATAACAACAGGGCTGTTGCTGTACAGACCTGACTTAGCTCTGCTTGGTTTGTACCGTCTCATATTCCTACCTGGCTGCTTCTCTTGATCAAAAGACAAGCAGCTTTTGCATTTTAGCATGACTGCACCTCCTGTTTGTGTTCAGCTTGTGCTCATCTCTCGTTTCCATCATTCACTCTGTCACTTCATCAGTGCTGCTGTGCTTAGCTCTTTGTATGTCTGAAAGGTCATGTTCCCCCAAAGACCTTAGATTTCCTTCTTCAAAAATCTTAAAGGTCCCCTTTGCTGTGATGCCTGGGTTTAAAGACTGACTGGGATTATTGAGATCTTCCTTCTCCTGCTTCTGCCCTTGGCTGTCTGTATTTGTGCAGCTTGACTGAGAATTTTCACAGAAGTCCTTGCTGTGCTGATACTGTGATTAATGACTGTGAATTAACATCAAGTAATGATTGTATCAGCACCTGCTTTTAAACTTAACGAAGACTGATAGGAGTTCCGGTCACGGGGATGGGCAGATAGGAGAAAAAAATGAACATTCATCAGTTGGGTAGTCTTTGTCTGAAAGCAGTTGTCCCTCCTAGTACAGGAAGAAAAACACTAGTAGGAATGAATATACATTCTGAAGACTTGCGGCAACTAATTGAAACAGTCTTGTTGGAAATAAGTTTTCCTATTGTGTCAAGTCTGCTTCAGAAATAACTTTTACTGTGGTTTTCTACTTTCTCAGCCTTTTTGGAATTTCAGGTGAGTTGTGGGAAAGTTGAGTCCATGTTGTAATACTGTTTGGTGTTGTAAGGACTGTGTCTTTAACCTTTGAAAAACTGAAAGCAAGTTCATGAGACCCTTGATGACTGAGTTGGAAGTTTGTTTGATCTTTAACTGTAGAAATACTGATTTTTCCGGTCTTCTTCAGGTGGATTCTGGAATATGTTGGGTGATTATGGGATATTTTAAAACAAATATTGTTCAGAGAACTTATATGCAAGGTTCTGTCAGAAGGTGACCAAATGTGATCTGCTTTTATCACTTTGAAAGAGCTGCAAAGCTTAAGTGAAAGAAAATGGACAGAAATTCATAGAATGAAAATTCTGTCTTGTGAGATAAAATACTACTCTTAGGAGTTAGTGTCCAGGACTTAAAAGGGAAACCCAAAAATGCTTGTGCATATTATATTCCTTGCAAGAGCATTTTGTATTTTGAAAAAAGAATCTGAATTGTCTTTTTAAAAAATGTGCTAAAAGAGAAACTGTGGTGAAAACACACCATTCTATACTGATGTGTTTTAGCTGCTTCTTTGAGGGTATGAACATGTAGTTCAGTAAATAATTACATTTAGAAGTTAGTTGGAAACTTTCAAGAAAATACATTTTAACTTCGAAGTAAAATGCATATTTAAGTCTGCATTAATGAAAAGATATTTCCCATGATTTTTGTAAGGAACCTACTTAACACCCTCCCCATCAAATGCATTCTGTGAATATTGTTTTTGTTTTGTTTGGCAGGTTACTCAGATGCAGAATGGTGGATGTCTGCTTAACCTTGGACAAACAACTTGCAGTATTTAATTTGTTCTTAGGAGAAACTGGGTAATGTGAGGTTTCGGGGTTTTTAAAAATCCTTTATCCAATGGTCATCTTCATAAACATATAAGTTTAATGGTGCAATAAGGATTTTGGCCTGGGTATGTAAAGCAGATGTGTTTTTCTGGTGTGTTTAAAGTAATAGTTTTTCATCTTTGGGAGCAGAGAGTGTATGAAATGAAACCAAAATACTTTTCTAACTCCAGTAAATCTGCATTTAATTTGAAAGGATATAGTTTTAGGAAATAGGTAACACAAACAGTGTACAAGGTGTTTGAAAATTTGGTGCTTTACATGAACTTGTCAGTGTCTGCTCTTAGTAATTTTTACATTATATTGGCTGTGAAATTTTAAAATGGTGAAATATATTTTACATTCTTCTCTTCATTCCTACTTGTCCTTACCTTAAAAACATGTAGCAAGTTCCATGCTACTGCTTCAGAGATTACAGTTATTGCATTTAACTTCCCACTCAATTTATTAAAAATCCCCAGAGGTCCAAGCATGTGAGTAATTGCAGCAACTTTTTTATATGCTGTTACCATATTTGAAGTGCCGTTTCTGTGAACTGAATTTAAAAGAAAAAAAACCAAAACCAAAAAGTTACATCTTGTGGATGGAACTTCTTGTATGATCTTAGTAGCCCCTATGATTTGAACTGCATTAAATAAAAGCTTTGGTATTAAAGGAAATAAATGAAAAGAAATGAAAAAAAATGTACCAAATGGTTATTGTGTTTCCACTGACTTAAAGATGTGGGACACCTGTCTTCCCATTCAGCCTTCAGTATTCAAATATTTGAAAGATCTGTCTTTGAAATGCAAACACGACATCCACTCAATAAAACCAGTTTGCACTGTCTTGCTGTACTTGGTACAACAGACTCCCAGAGAGCAAGGCAGAGCTAACAGCATGAGAGCCATGAGAGACGGCCTCATATACAAATATATGTATGTGTAATGAAGAGCAGACACTTGCTTTAATTGTCCTTGGGGTGGGGGGAATGGATATGTGTGATAGTTAATTGCTGCTCTGTTTGAGTGAAGGGAATGGAGCAGGGTGCTTACATGCACTATGTGAACGCTTCCAGGATGTGGGATTACATTTTTCTCTGGTTCACTAGTATAAACAAGCTCGGTGCTCAAACTATTTCATGCAGATACACAGTGTGAGATCTGGGCACTGAAGAGCCCACACAGTTCAGTGGTTTCATCAGGTTCAAAATGGAAAGACTGGTATTTGCTGCAGGTGATGTTTTCTTCACCTTCCACCACACAGTGCTTTCACCCAGATAGCTGGATCTTTGAATGCCAGGCAGTTCCAAAATAAAACTTGCTTTAGGCAGTGTTTTGAGGTTAGTAACTTAGAGTTTTAGCAGTTCTTCTAACTTTCAGGAAGTAAGGATTGTCTTCAGTTTGCAGTCTTTGTGCATTCAGGCGAATATGAAATTTAAGATGAAGTCCTGCTACCTGTGTCCACACTGAATAGTATGTGTACCTTTGGAAAGTACTTCTTATGGCTGTGGAATGTTTTCTTGGTGCAGAGATAGTTTGTGCTGGTCAGAGACCCCCTTCCCTGAGTATAGGCCCTTGCATGTGCCAGCTCTCGCTGCGCAGCATTCTAAGTCCTGAATTGAAGAACAGATTTTTGTTGGTTTGGGGCTTTTTTACAAAATATGTACTTTCAATTCTTTGGTTTCACTTCCAGTGCTCACACTGATTTTTACACAGTCACACTGCTGCTGCCGGACTGTTACGGTCTGATGTGGAATCCATGAACTGCTGCTCAGAAGCAACCATTGGGAAGCAATTCAGTACTAGAGAGTGAGACTTTCTGTACGAAGACTGGAGATTTTTTATATGAACTGAGCTCTTTTGGCAGGAAATTATTTCACAGGAGCACAGCCTGAGTAAGTTTGATCATGAAATGTCTGCCACCAATTCGATATATGTGAAAAAGCAAATTCTTTGCAGGAGGGCCTATTTAGATGCACTGAGAGAGACAGGAAAAAAGAGTAAATTGATATGGAGTACCATATATAACTGTGATACTGTGTGTGTAATTCCTGCAGGTGGGGAAACTGAAACACTCTGAAAAGCAGCACAATTTTTACAATATGGCAATAGGTGTGCTCATGTAGTGACAGCCCTTGCCTGACAGTCCCTTCCTATAAATCATTTCATCCTTCCACAGGAGGAAGTGCTTTGTGCTCAACAGACCAAAACTCAGTTGGTCCTCCTCAGTTCCTATTCAGTGAATGTAGATTGTTGTCAGAGATAAGCCCTAGGAAGGATAGGTGTAGTTTGTGGGGTACTGTCTTTCGGGTAACCCGAAGGATAGATGTGGTGGTGATGTAGTGCAATGCCATTCTATTTTTTTGAGCTTCTCCTTGGCTTCATGTTGGGCTGCTTGACTGTACTCTCTGTATGGCAGATCTCCCATTTCAGGGATGTTTCAGTGACACAAAGTCACTCTTGAGTTTATAGCTTTCTAGACTTCAACAGCAGTCTGCCACAGTTTAATACTATCCTGAACATCCTCAGCTTGTACAAGGGTAAGATCAAGGTCTAGGTCTCTTGCTGGGAAAGGTTTTAAGGAGTAGGCTGGAAAAGAAAATCCTTTGGAAGTTGTCATCCTCTAGGACAGAAATGTGACGGATGAATGCCATAAAGGGAAGAGTGTAAATTGAGACGGGTGCAGTTAATGTGAATGAGCTTTCTTCTGGAGAGGCAACAAACTTGAAGTATGTGTTTCTGTGGATGTGTGACAGTAGTGTTTGACCCTCTGTGGGGGATGCATCCAGAAGGACTCAGTGCTGCGTCCTCTTGTTCTTGCAGCTATGATAACAGCAGGAATTAGTGGATAATTGTTTTCATTTAAAATAGTGGGAGAAGCCAGCCTTGCTCATCAGCCAGGGGGTGCAGGGGCTGGGTGCCTCCTTCTCCTGAAACCTACCCCTTAAATGTCACATGAGCCAAGCAGTAGCTAATTACAGCATTTATAATGACATTAACCTTTAATCACATAGTCCATTAGTGGACTAAGAGCATTTAAAAAAGTAACAAAGCCCCCACCAAACTGTGTCATGGTGTCCTATGCAATTACATTTTGCCACTCCCAGGAATTCACACTGATGGCAGAAACTTCAGACATGCTCATGGTAGAAGATACTGTGTCAGAAACTTGTTCCCCAAGACTCTCTCTCTCTCGACGTCTGCCCTTCAGGTCAAGGGAGGATTTTCTTAGTGCTGAGTGAAAGGCAGCTGTAAAGGTCAGATTATCCATCAGTCTTGTGGGGGCCACTGAGGTAACCGACAACCATCGTGTCTGCCTTTTTACATACGTGTAAAGCTGGCCCTGATTCTTTAAATAATGAGGTTATATTTAAAGTGCATTATGTCAGACCTGTTCCAGTGGCAACAAACCTTTTAATGAAAAAGCATAAAGCAAGAGAACTTTCTAACAATAAACGTCTTTCTACACTTAGCACATTAGGGTGCATAATCACCCCTCTGCATGGTTTTCAGTGTAATATGTGTGGTATTGAGGAACTGGCAAGCTACTTGGCATTTGTCGAGCATCAAACAGTAGATGACTAAGTCAGTCAGTGCATCTAAATAATTATATATAAGAAATACTTGTGAAAATTAACCCCTCCATCTTATAGAAATAACCATGGCAATCTGTGTGAAGATAGCAGCTATTACTGCCCACATACTGATTGGTTTTGTTTCCCTACCTAACCCTGAGGTAAACAGAGTAACTGGCACAGAATATGAAGTGTTTTCTTTACTACTTAATGCCTTTCACTGGGTTCTGCTAACGCAGTTGCACTGGCTAGTTACTCCTGCTCAACTATAAAATAGCTCAGGAGGGAACCATTTCAGAATTGCTTGAGAGCAAGTCAGAAGCATAATGCCTGCATACATAAAATGTATTTTAAAAGGAAAAAGTTAAAGCTCAGTGGGAATTGTTGGTGATCTGCCTCTCTGAGATGAAGTTTGTGGTTTTTCCTTTATCAAATAATTTTAAGGCAAGCAGCTCCTCAGGATGAGAAGAGGAAAAAAATTAGGTCTGTAATAACAACAAAATACCTGTGTGTTTTTAGTGTGTGAGGAAAATCATACAGGAGACAATACCAGATTCTTGGGCTTGTTCTCCTCAGGCTGTGGTAGTTGATCATCCAAACCTATTTTAAGCTCCTTGACTATATTTCCTCCAGGAAGTTCTAGAAGAAATTTTGTGATTCAAGGCCCAGGTGTCTAACCTAAGTGTACCTGTGTTCCGCTGGTACCTGCTTGCTCTTCAGCTCTTCTCACGTAGCAGCGTGGCGTTGGTCTGAAATACGACTGCAGTCTGGCTGTGAGCCCCCCAGTCCGACTCTAAAAACCTTATGTTCACGAGGACTGCCACTTGGTAATTTCCGGGATGCCTTATGTTCTCTTTTAACCTTACAGAGGTTGTGTCTCTGTATCTTTGCACGCCCTGCAGCCAGCCGAGGTAGCGCACATGGATTCATCGGGATTCATCTATCCATGGCCTCCGCCTCCTCCATGATGCATTTACCTACCAGAGCAGTATAATCCTCCTCTTTTCAGCCAGACGCTTGGCAATTAAGACACGATCTGTCCTACTTAAGGTATAAATAAGCCTTTAATGTTACTTGGGGATTACATCAGGACAAGAGGGCCTCTTTCGAAGGCACGGCTTTCGCACAGCGGGATTCACAGAGCAGGCGTGTTCCCACAAGATGTTTGAATGAGGGAAAAGTAATGGTTTCCAAACCACACATACAGAGAGCAGTGGCAGCTTCTGACTACTGAAATGCTCAACTGGCCTTTATCAGTTGTAAGAAGTATGCAGGCCAAGGGCAAGCTGCCTGTATCTTTAAATCAAGCAAACATAATCATCGGGAAGTTTACTGGCTTAAAGAAAAGAGATGGGAGGGAGCTGAAATACTCACTTGGAACCACAGTTTCCCATCTTCAATACCAGCAGTGTTGGTTGGTGTAAGATTTAGCTTCTTTCTACTCCCAGAAGTGAAATGATAGGGCTATCTCTGAGGGACAGACCAGAATGTACTGAAACAACAAGTGTGAGACATGAAAGCTAGGATTTCACTGAAGGGTTGCTCAGTGGAGTAGTTGTGCTTTGTGTCCTGGCCCCTCTTCCTGCCTCCTGTGCTCCTCCTCTCTGTGCTTGTCTGGCTGAAGCATTGGGGTGGTCTCATGGGAACCATGCAGACAAGGAATAGAACTTTCTGAAGAATTAAGTTGGGGTTTTTTTCAGCCAGATCTGTTTCCCAGTCTGTCTCACTGTGAACCTGCCTAAATACTTCTCCTGGCATGAGGCAAGCAGTCAGGGATAAGAGTTGATTAAATTAGTACTAAATGCTAGTGAATTGTACACAGAAATTTAACTTCAGTCACAGCCATGTAACATTGCCTGCTATTTAGCAGCTATTTGTCCTGCTAAATTACGTCTGTGTCCCAGTGAAGTGCCAGGGATGCTTTCTGGGACTTGCAGAAGTGCTGATCTGTATCTCAAGTATGTAAATGCGCTGACACCAGCCTTCTGTCACTGTATGCCCATGCTGCAGCATGGTAAATGTCAGGATCCTCATTTGGTCTGTATTCTTCAGAAGAAATGCTGACCATGACATGTGGCAAGCTTTGCATGATGCAGTCGGGGTGTGGTACCAGGCAAACTGATACCACTGGGTGCTACTGTGAGTCTGTTCCCAGACATTCCTGGCGCTGACACAAAGCCCCCTCTGCACCTGACTGTCCTGAGTCTCCTTGGCCCCTGAGTCTCTGTGGTAGATGGCTGCGTTTTGGTCATAATTTGCTCTTGCCTCTGACTTCCTTTGCTGTGGTTGGGTGCTTGAAGGAGCTTTTGGATAGTGCAGGAAGCTATGGGCATGTTTAAATCTCTGAGTTTGGGGGGAAAAAAAGCAAGGTGGGGAGTACTAGGCCTTGAGGTATATTTGATGCAGTCTAAAAAAAAAAAATCTATATTTGCACTTTTCCTACTTTAATTGAAAGTTAATCATTGAAACAAAACTATCGAAATGGGGTGAGGAGTCACTGGCATTGTACTGAATACAAGTGTACACCCTGAGTGTACAGTGCCTGCCTGGAAACTTTTACAAGTTACTGGTATGATGATGTTAAGACTAGAGTCATTAAATGGGAGTGAGACTGATTCAAATAATCTCCTACTTCTGAATTTCCTGGCAATGCTGAGTTACAGGCACTGACACTACTGCCGTTATCTCAGATGCTCTGGCAACAGCCTGACGCTGCACAGGCTGAGGTTGCTGCCAGGCACTGCTATTAGGAAGGGGAAGAAAAGGATTAAATCTGTCAGCATCAAATACTTCTTCTTAGCTCAACTACTGAAAAAATAACACATTTTTGAGTAATCTGAATATTGCATGCTGGACTTTTTACAGTCCTTAGTTTATAAACTTGTTTCATGGTTTGAGGCAAACATAATAAACACTCTTTTTGAGTCAAAACCCAACATCTTCTCCACTGCGGTTACCCAAGAGAGTTTCCCTGGGACGCTGACCCTATGTTCATGGGTAGGTGTTTGCTTTTGCAGGTGATAAGGCAGCTCCTTGGCAAATCTCTATTGCTTTGTGTGTCCTTTGGTATGCCTGGGCAGGGGGCACTGATGGCAGGGAATGTCTTGATGGATGAGGGCTCACTGGCTTCAGGTCAGCTGGGGCTTAGGGCACACAGATGTGTACAGATGTGCATGTTTGTACAGACTTTGGGCAATGCTTGTTCCTGCAGACAGTAGTAGAAATGGATGAAAGAGGGAGAAGAGAAAGGTTCCTTTAAACATTTTTTTTCTTTTTTTTTTTCCTTTCAATGAGGGGATGGATTTTAATAGTGGGCAGTGGGTTTTTCTCTGGAGTTTTGCTTGTGCCTGTGCAGAGCTATCCTGTCCTGACCCGGGGCTGGCTCTGGGTGTAGCAATCTGCCTCATGTATTCTGCTGTGAATGGCAGGATCAGTATGTGCCTTAGACTTGTTAATGGTTGAGAGTTGTGGGTGGGCTGGGGTGGTTTAGTTTGGAAGGAGTTATCTAAACTGTGAAAAAGAACCACAACCAGCCTTTGTATCTTTTCTTCTTGGTTTGTATTGTTGTGTTTGGGCCAGAAGTTGCCAGCGCTCCATTCTCTTGCTCTCTGTGTTTAAATTACCCATATTCCGACTGCTTCTGGCCGACCAGTGTGGAAAGCTGCATCTTTACTAGATCTTTTAGTGGTAAAACCGGAATTTTCCCCTGCTGTCGAGGGAAGAGACGTTTGGTGTACTGAAGAGAGCAACAGTAACAGAGCTCTGCTGAGCTGGTATGAACAACAGGCTGTACTTCCCTGGAGAACTGCCCTTTCTTGTAGCATTTTGTTATCTTGCTAAAGATGCCAAATATGCAGAAAATCTGGAGCACTTTGCCCTTTTTGTTTGTTTTTGAACTTTGGCCAGTTGGTCAGGATTGATTATCAACCCAGGTGCTAATTGCACTGCTTCTCATTTCACTGAACAAAGGTGCTGTGGACAGAGTCTCCAGGACAAGTAACTGTTCCAAGTAAAACAGTTGAGGTGGAAGCTAGGAGCTTACCTATGGAGCTGAGTGAGAAGGGAGGTGTGGAGAACAATGGATTTGTTCAAAATGAGGCTTTTGATGACAAGGAGACAGATACCAGCAGCCAAGAAGAGATGCCAAACACTTGCACTGTTGATGTGGACCCGGTGGCTGTGGAGGAGACAGTGTTGAAGCCTTATGCTGGGATGCCAAAGGAAGTTTTGCTGAAGTTCTCCAGCCAAGCCCGGTACAGAGTCACCAGGGAGATTCTCTTCTGGCTCATAATTGCTGCTTCCATTGCGCTTGTGTGCGCTACGATTGCCATTATTGCTCTCTCTCCAAAGTGCCTTGACTGGTGGCAGGCTAGTCCTATTTATCAGATCTATCCTCGTTCCTTCAAGGACAGCAACATGGATGGGAATGGGGATCTGAAAGGTGGGTCAGTTTACATTCTTGCTGTGTGCAAAGCTGTGCAACAGTTGTCTGTGTATGTGTGTAGCAAAAAACAAAACCTGTAAAAAAGTACAGTCCAACAGACAAAGCCACCCTAATGGAGAGAGGAAAGAAAAGTTGTCTGACAACATTAATAGCAACTCACATTGTCGTGAATAAATCCAGGAGTTGCTTGCCCAAGTTAAGTCTAAGCCTGGAGTTAGAAGGGATGTTGAGAGATGGGGCTGAGAACAAGCAGCAGCGCAGCTGCCATCAGAGTTTACCTCCACAAAACAGGTCGGTCAGGACGTGGAGTGGTGCTGAGCATTTTGTCACTGGTTGGTTGGCTGCTTTTCCTAAGGACGACTAAAATTGACAGAGAGGAGAGAAAGATGTGTTACTTCTTGTTTTGTTCATGGTCTAGATGTGTTCAGCTCTTAAGAATGCATGGACATGGGGCACCTGATAGCAAGGAGGCAATGCCACCTATCAGTAGCTGAGCTCAGTCTGCCTTGCAGGAAGGGGAGGCTCAACACCAAAATGGACAATACATTTCTAAACAAGAAGCGTTAGCCACACCACACACTACTGGCAAATGAAGAGCAGAAACTGTTCCTGTAGTTGCATCCAGTAGTAACATGTCAGAAGATGGAAAGATTTGGTCTTAAAAAATACTAAGGGGTGCTGCAGTGACGTGTCCTTACGGAAAACAACATAAAAAGAGACATTTTCTAATTCAGGAAAAACCTGGGATCTTTGCATTAAAACTGTGTTTCCCTTTGGATAGTCTGAGGATTATTTAATGTTCTTTGAAATGGAAAAGGAATGCTGTTGCTGCTTTTTAACAAAATATAGGATCTTATTTTCAGAAGTGGATATTAAATTTATTAAATTGTAAATATTTTATCATACAGAATATAAATTTGTTTTGATCTAACTTAATTCCTGCTGTATTTTCCACATAAAATTGTCTTTGAATTGTTTCTGTTCTGTGATCTCATGCGATTCCTGAAGAAGTGTCAAGACTGTCCTGCTACCTGAGATCAGTGAAAAGAAAAGAATGGTTATGTATTGAAAGGACCTGTGTACCATCTTTGAGAGTCCGTGGTGAACTCAGTTAAATAAAAATCTTTTGTCTTTTCTAAACAGATGATGTCCTTTTCTTTTAAATAGGTATCCAAGAAAAACTGGACCATATTACATATTTGAATATAAAGACCATCTGGATCACTTCTTTCTTTAAGTCCCCTTTAAAAGACCTTGGATATGGAGCTGAAGACTTCTATGATATTGATCCCATTTTTGGATCAATGCGTGATTTTGAGAATCTGATTGCAGCCATACATGACAAAGGTAGGCTGCCAGTCTGACCAAAGTGACTCTATTGAGAAGGGGTACCTTGTAGCACAAGGTTAAAGGTGAGATTTCAGTTTGTGCACCTGGCAGTCCCCCTGTGGTGGCATTGAGCAGGAGCAGAGGGAGGTGCCAGCGAAGGCTACAAGGCAGCTGCACAGCAACGGGAGCTCGGTGATGGCCATTTCCTGCCCTTGGGCACTGCAGGAGTGCTGGGAGCAGGGCGGGAGGCACAGCGAGCTACGGCAGCAGCTGCGTGTCCTGTGCGAGGAGGATGTTCCTGGGTGGTGGGCTGGCATGCTATCCGTGCTCCCTCGGGCACATGTCACGGGCACTGAGAGCCTGGGGATCAAGGCTGAGGTGCAGTTGTGTCCGACTGAACATGTGGGAATATACTCTTCTTTCCTGCGATTTTGATTTCCTGCATCCTTGATTTCGTGCCTTCGTGCCTCAGACCAAGTGTTTGTTGAGATGTTTCTTCTTACAGCTGTTGAGCTGAATGGAAAATGGTTTGCCAGTCCAAAAACATTTGAGATTTCAATAAAAAGCCTAGTCTTTAGGAAGGGTGATGAAAAATGTGTGTTCACTGATGCTAGACTGGGGAAGTGCCTTTCCCACCTGGGAGGTGTGAGACAGATGTCGAAGTCAGAGTTGGTGGAAGAGGTTCATAACAGCCAGAAATGTGTTCTGATTTTATCTTCACCCCTCTTTCCCTCCCAAGCTGTGTTCCAGCTACTTGCAAACTCCAGCTAGTCGAACTGTTTTGGTAGTCTGCTACTTTTTGAGGGGGTTTCTTTTGCCCCTCTCCTTCACCAGA
The DNA here is from genome assembly GCA_013400975.1 of Atrichornis clamosus. NCBI lineage: Eukaryota > Metazoa > Chordata > Aves > Passeriformes > Menuridae > Atrichornis > Atrichornis clamosus. The sequence goes on from WBMZ01010271.1 coordinate 17,489, forward strand.
TCTCTGGCATAGAAGAAGCACAAACACCTCTGATACTGCATTAGAAAAAATACGAACTTTGTCTTAAAAGGCTAAATGTGGTGTTGTGTGTGGGGGTGGTTTTTTTGTTTATGGTTTTTTAATGTTTTTGTGTCAATTTTTAAGGGCTAAAAGTGATCATGGATTTAATACCAAACCACACAAGTGACAAGCACCGATGGTTTCAGCTGAGCCGCAATCGGACTGGGAAATACACGGACTACTACATCTGGCAGGACTGCATGCAGGCTGCTGGCTCAGTCGTTCCTCCAAACAACTGGGTAAACACGGGAAGGGACACTTGGCAAATCCCAAGCTGGATGCAGGCTGCCACAGAGCAAAAGCAGCTGTAACATGATTGTCCCAGTGCACACGGGGTTATAAATGGCTATTGAGAGGTACAAACTTGTTACTACATGAGCTAGTGCAGATTAAGATTTAAACCAGGTTGGAGGGCTCGGGGGAAAGCCCTTACTTCAAATGGAATTTTAAAAATTACTTTTGTTTCTTAGTGTTAAATCTTCACTCATTAAACAAACTCAGAAAAAGAGTAGTTGTGCACAAGTTGTTCACGCATTGCCACCATCTGTATATGGGTATTCTGCTCTAGAAACTGCATGTCAGCTCCTCTGAAATCATAGTTAGTGGGGAAGGAAACTAAACAATGTGATCTTGGCTTTCTTCCTTTTTTTTGGAAGGTGATTAGGCCAGAAAGTGTGCTGCCTATTTCAAATAGATTTATTTTAAATTTGAACTGATGGGTGCATGATTAGGAACTTGTATATTCTAAAAACTTAAGGTGGAATTAGTACTAGTTAGTATAGTTTCTCTTTAAACTTAGAGTCTTAAGAGCTATCTTAGCTTTTGGAATCTTTTATTACAGAGATGGTGATAAAATTTAACATTTTTAAACATGCTGACTCTTGTTGGCACTTCAAAGGGATCGTACCGGATTGCAGAAAGCTCTAAGTAAACTAAAGCTATTTTTAATGAGTTTTAGGAAAAACAATTCCAAAAAAAGTATTTCTATCCATGTTTTCCCCTCTATTCCAGATAATTCCCAATGAAAGTTAACTTAAGAAAAAACTCCACAAATTAAACAAAACCCACAACATTGAACAAGAAATACATGTGGTGAAGCACAAATAAAGGGAAAGCAACTCCCTTTAGAGAGTGGGAAAAAGAAATGAAGAACATCAGTACCAAAATCTACTCAAAATGTAGTCTATTCATTAGGCATTTTGTGCTTTATTATATGGTTGTAATGTCCCACATTTCAAAGTATGCATAGGAGTAAATGTGTGTTAAATTAGTAGTTCTGATTATCTCCTTCCCTTATATGAGCAGGTGAGTGTCTTTGGGAATTCCAGCTGGCAGTATGATGACGTGAGAAAGCAATGTTATTTTCATCAGTTTGGGAAAGAACAGCCAGACTTAAATTTTCACAACCTTGCTGTCCAACAAGAAATCCATGTAAGTATGTAACCCAAGACTAAAGTCTGTCTCAAAATTGCTTTAATGCTTCAGGAGCCCTCTAGTTTTCAGCCTAACCTTATGTGCAAACTGTTCATACTTTGCTCCCCATGAATCATACCTGTCCTCCAGCTGAAAGGACTTTTCCCACCCTTGTTTATGCTTATTTAGTTTTCAGCTCTTGTGAAGGTAGATTAAATGGGGTGGGCTTTTTCAGTCTTCCCTGGAGGGAGAAGGTCTCTGTCCCTTTGTTTAGCAACTGCTTAATCCTCACAGCATTTCCAGCCTGAGGGTTTTCTTGAATGCAGATGGCCAGAATTTAATGAATTGACCAGAAAAGATGGCTGGGCAAAATCTTGTACAGTGGTTTAGGTGCTTCTCCCTCTGTGCCCTAAGATTTTGTTACATGTTTTGAAGTTGGTGCTGGTACTCAGACTATCCAACGTTGACTGCTGTCCAGAGCAGTCCTTGTTCAGCTCTACATCAAGAGCCAAGGATGAAGGCACTTAGTACTCTTGGATGTTGTATCAAGGACAGCAATTAATGGAAGGATTGATGAGAAAGGTAAAGCTGCTCTTACACTGAGGTCTGTGCAGAGCTGACTTACTCAGGTTGAGAGAAGTTTTTGTCTCTCTTGATACAAAGAGCTGTTAATTAGCCAGTCATGTCGGGATGGCACCTTGTTTTAGCAGAGAGATGGTTGCATTTTCAAGAAAGCAGAGGCAATGCTGATTTGAATTACAAGGAATGCCTGGGCTCGTGAACAAGGGGGAGATAGTGAGTTTTGATCTGTCTACAAGTCTGATGACTTTACAGGGGAAAGATTGGAGTGTTTTCAGTGGGAGTGCTGCCGGTGGTGGTGCTCAGATGGAATCCCATTCCTGTCTGTATGATATCTCCCAGCAGGCAATGTAGAATTCATTAAAATACAGGGATATGGGCCTGAATATCGGGAGTCTGACAACTGCTGCTTCTTTGTCCCCCTTCCTTAAAGTTATATCTCATCACGTAGTACAGCTACTTCAAGTGTTTTGGTTTAATCCTTAAGTGTTTCCTGCTCTGTAGTGTTGAACTGTGGTGCATTTCTTTGGCACTGTTCTTCACAGCTGCCCAGTCCTACTGGCATGGTCTCACTGGCTCTCTGGGGCCTGTCCCCTCACCACGTGGGTACTGCATGAGCTCGAAGAAACAAAACACTTCTGGTCATACTTTTAAACTCAAGCATGAAACGAGACTGGTCCCTCAAGAACTCTGCTAGTAACCTCTCTGTGTCTTGGTGCTTCCCTTAATGCCACATCTGACCCTTTGCATCTTTTTGTCCATAGCATCACACATGCTTTGTAATGGTTTTCGCTAATTACTTTTTAAAAATTGTACCTGATACATTACTGAAGCTGCAGTAGCAAAGAGATGCTGCATTTCCTATGGAAAAAGATTACATGAAAGCTAATAAATTTGGCCTGGTGATGCCAAATGAACATCCCGTTAAAGAATAATCTTTGTCTAGTGTTTTAATTCAAAATCCTGTTCCGGAAGGTTTAGGAGGACTGAGCAGGAAGCAAAAGGACTTTTGCAGAGAAGCCCAGGTCTGTGGTTTAGCCGTGCAAGGGCACTCAAGAACAGCCAAGCTCAGCAGCCAGCATGTTGCGGTTTTCGTGTGTAAATAGACGTAGATTGATCTCAGTGAGAACCATGTCACTGCTTGATGTTTGCCCTGCTGATACCCAGTGCTGCTTTTGTGCTGAGCACAGGCATAAACTTGAGTATTTTCTGGTAGATTCAGTACCAGACAGACACCAGATTGAGAGCTGCTGCTTTGAGAATGGCACTACGAAAAGGTAGCTCAGTAAGGTGGAGTCTTTATTTGCCGAACAAAAATCTGTAAAGCTCGAGTGTAGACTAGTTCTACTCCAGCCTATTCAGACAAGTGTACTTCATACATTTTTAAAAAGGCTATTCAATAGCTGTCTTTAAAAAATTACATAAAAAAGGGGTTTTTTTTCTCAGATGAAGACTAGTATCATGTTTAAAAGAACATTTGCAGAAACCTCTTTAAAGTTTTAAAGAGGTTTTAAAGTTTACTGAACTTTTAAGTTTTTTGTTAAAACTAGAACAATTAAAACTTTAGTAATATGATAGTTACTGAAGCAGGATATAATTTTACTACTAGTAACTAACCTTGGAATTGGGTAGTGAAATTACAAATCAATAGCATTTGTAATTGTTATATAACAAATTTTCATGTTCCTGCAAATCAACAAATAAGCCTGAAAATAAAATAAGAAAAATTACATCACTCAAATAAGAGAGAACAAATGTTTTAAGAGCTCTATTGTGTAAAAGAAAATGGGTGGCAGAACAACATATTCGTGTATATTTGAATCAATGTGTTCTAATTGTGTTCACCAGCAACAGTGCTTAGCATGAGCCCAATTGTTTTGATGGATGAGATTAGAAACAGCTTTTAGCAAGTCATGCCCTGGCTTTGTCTCCTGAATTATGGGAGAAGTTATAGCCCAGTCTTTTTCTTTTTTGTACTGGATGAAATAATAAGACATGCTTTATTTAGCGATCAATTTGACCTTACACCAACATGATTCACTTCAGCTTCTAGAAAAATCTGAAGTACAAATTTAAAAATTAATTGTTTTGTCTTAACTCCTCCTTACAGGTTTCGTTTCCTTTTTAAAAATACACTATTTTGAATGGGGTGGGCTCACCTGGACTTTTCAATTTTTATCTTTGTCTAGGATATTATAAAATTTTGGCTCAGCAAAGGAATTGATGGATTTAGTTTCAGCGCTGTTAAATTTCTCTTAGAAGCAACACATCTCCGAGATGAGCCTCGAGTGAACAAGTCTCAGAGTGAAGTAATGTATATGTTCTGTCTTTGCTTTTTTTCCTGTGTTTTCTACAGAGAGTGTCTGGTTCTACTCTTTTGGGTCTTAATTGTGGCTATAGGAAAACCAGGTCAGCCGTGTCCCTCGGAGGGCGGCTGGCCCTGGCACTCTGCAGAAGGAGCACTCCCCAGAACAAAGCCCCTGGGCTGGGGGTGTCGGTCAGAGAGAGACCTTCAAGCAGGAGCACTGTGGGTGGGAGAACTGTCCACATAAACTTTGTATTTCTGTTCTGACACGGTTGCTTTGAATTCTCTCGTTGAAATAATTTGCTTTCAATTCATATTCTTAAAAAGCCCAATCTTGTGACTTTAATAGTTGATGTCTTTGGGGAGCCCACTACAGGAGGTAAGCTCAGAGCTCTTGCCTGCTTGGGATTCCACAGCAGTCACTAGCATAGATTTCTTCTATGTTGCTAGTAAGAATTGGAGCAAAACTAAAAACCACTTGTATTGGCAGTGTGTCACAGTGAGAGGTGACCTGGCACATTACAAAACATGAATACTGTTATGTATGCTATTTGCTTTTGCCCTGATAGTGAACCTGGTGATTTTCCCAGCACTAAGACACTGTTCCTCTGGAGCTGGGGATCACATAAAACTGGTCAGCTCCACGAGTAGTGATGGTGTGGCTGTTGTGTTACCTCATCAAAGCGTTGTCCATCTTTCCAGCCTGGTGTGAGGCCACAGCACCTGCTGTGCTCACTGCCCCAGATGGTCTCTTGTTGGTTAGTGCTCTGGGTGGGCTTTCCTTACTGAAGGATGGGATCCAAAATAATCAGTTCTCTGCTATTCTGTCTTTAGAGTTCCTCAAGTGCAGTTCAGCTCTGTGCTATTGGTGTTAGCATGCTAAACTCATTTCAGTTAATATTTATGTGGACTGGTGCACTGTCTCAGGAAAGGATGGGAAGATTTTGGACAATTCTGAAATCTAAAATATTGGTGAACTAATGGGAAATACTACTGTGCCCTGCTTTAAGGAGAGTATCACAGCCTACTCCCAGCTCTACCATGACTACACGACCACACAAGTTGGTCTGCACGACCTCATCCGCAGCTTCCGTCAGACCATGAATGAGTTCAGCAGAGAGCCTGGCCGATACAGGTAATCAGCACAGCTGGGGAATTTGTCTCTAATATTCATCACCCTCTTGCTAGCAATAAAATTTTTTTTAATAGTGTAATATGCCTCAAAAATGCAAATCCTCAAATGCAAATAGCAGCACATAGGCTGTACTAGCTCTTCCCCAATGTATGAGGAAAGAAAAGGAAAGGAATTGGCCCTGTTAGCTCTGCTCAGTCTGTGGACTGTACAAAACTAAGCAGAACAGGCAACCATTCTAATCACAGGGATGCTGTAAGTCATCAACCCTGTGCCTGATGTATTGGACAGTTTTAATAGTGCAGTTCAAACGAGACACACAGTCAGAGTGTTAAAATCACAGAATGGTTAAATTTGGAGAAGTTCTCTGGTCCAAAGCCCATGTTCATTAGGGCCATCTAGAGCCGGTTGCCCTGGAATGTGTCCAGACGGCTTTTGAACGTTTCCAAGAATGGAGACTCTGCAGGCTCCCTGGGAAACCAGGGCTCAGTCACCCTTGTAGTGGAGAAGTGTTCTTAATGTTCATAGGGAAACACATTCCCTGTGTTTCCATTTGTGCCCGTTGCCTCTGGTCCTTGCACTGGGCACCACCGAAAAGAGCCTGGCTCTGTCAGCTCTGCACCCTCCCTGTATTTACATACATCGAGGAGATCTCCCTGAGACTTCTCTTCCCCGGCTAGACAGCCCCACCTCTCAGCCTTTCCTCGTAGGAGAGATGTTTCAGTCACTAGTGGCCTTGGTGGCCTCCTGCTGGACTCTCTCCAGTATGTCCATGTCCTTCTGTACCAGGGAGCCCAGACCTGGGCACCATGGTCCAGGCGTGGCCTCACCAGTGCAGAGTGAAGGGGAAGGATCATCTCCCTCAGCCTTCTGGCAACACTCTTCCTGATGCAGCCCAGGGTGCCATAAGCTGCCTGTGAGGACACACGGATGGCTCATGGTCAGTCTGGGGGGGACCTCCAGGTCCTCTTCTGCAAAGGAAAGCATGGAAAATGCTGGAATGGAGTGTGTGGATGTGGATTCAGAAAGATAAGACTTCAGTCAGATACTTCAGCCTTGTGTTGACCCCTGTAGGTTTTTCTCCAGCAATTTCCAAGAAGTATTTCTCCTCGATTCCTTGTCAGCTTTACAAAATATTGTTTTTCTGTATTAATCTTCTTTTGATAGGGAGAGGAAAAGTGAACATAATTCTTAATGTTCTGTGTCCAACCATTTATAACTTTATTCTGTTCTGTGCAACCAAAAATGAGACAAAAGAGATATTTGTGTACTATTTTGTAGATTTATGGGTTCTGATGATAATGAAAAGGAAGACATTGAAGCAACAATGATGTATTATGGCAAGACTTTTATCCAAGAAGCAGATTTTCCCTTCAACTTCAACCTAATTAACATGAAAAATCTATCGGGCAACAGTATTTTTGAAGCTGTCGACTTGTGGATGAAAAACATGCCTGCTGGAAAATGGCCCAACTGGGCGGTAAGCAGCTTAGACCAACCCTCATAGAAAGGGCTTGCTCCTGCAGGTGACAGAAGCCTCACACACACATCGATTTCAGTGGGACCTGCAGCAGCCTGAGCCCGTGGCTGAGCTATAGTTGCTGTCCATGTGAAAACTCTCAGCTGCTGTAGTTGGAGTCCTTGGCACTGGCAGCTCTCCTGCCCTTCAATAACAGTTACACTCCCCATGCAAGGACAGAAAGGAATTTATCATCGTGCCTCTCCCTCAGTGTCTCCAATGTACTATGGAGGACTGGGCTAAAACACCAGTGAGAAGAGAATTAGGATAATTATCTTTGACCATAAACTGACTCATTGCAATGGATTCTGGAGCCCGCCCCAGGCCAGGGCAGAGCAGAGCAGGCGGCTGAGAGCAGTTAACTTAAAACATTGCTCCTCTTGGCTAGGAAGTACTTCAGAATGTGCAAGGGATCTTTTCAAAACAAGCAGAGCAATCTTCACACAGCAGAGAAAAGAGCAGGAAACTGTGACTGGGGAGAGTTGTTATTTGTCATCTTTCCCTCACTTCTGCCTCATGTGCTGCTGGTGGGAATTCTGTGTACTAAATTCTTTGGGACAGAAGTTTGTAATGGCACCAAAATAAAGATAATGGACCTCACAGCCCTGGAGGGGAAAGAGGAAAAAACTCCAAAACATTACTACCGTGTTAAATTAATCAATTTCATATATACATGAAATTTTATAACATATGTTTAACAGAATGATGGTTCTTCTTAGGTTGGAAGCCCTAATGCTGCTCGGATTTCAACTCGGATTGGTAAGGAGTATGTCAATGTCATGAACATGCTGCTGTTAACCCTGCCTGGTACTCCTGTAACTTACTATGGCGAAGAAATAGGCATGGAAAACATTGCATCAGAAAATGTAAGTGAAGAGCATGTAAGGTCTGATCCTGTTGTTTAGTTCCAAGTAACAGAATATGAAAAAACACAGGTACTTTTGTTTTGTTCACCAAACCCAGTCCTTCTCACTGGTTAAATGGTTTTCCATGTTCCTCATGGAACAGCATGCAGAAATGGCCAGGCCAGAGACCAGAACCAAGGCCTTGATGTGTGTCTGAACTCCTAGACTGCAGTTATGGTTCCTGATTTCTGTCCTTCTCCAGATAAGTCTTGCATGGTTTGCAGCAGTGTTGCTTTGCATCCCTTCAGCAGAAGGGACAGCAAGTGCCGACACTGGGCCTGGGCTGGTGATTAGGAGAGGTGTGTTGCAGTCACATGAGGGAGGGGAACAGAGTCACTGTCTCCTTCCTCTCATGAGGAATCATTATGTCAAAGTCCATTATTTCCTGACTGCTATTTAAGGGGAATCAGAGTTCACGAGGGACAGTAGCAACAGTCACATCTCCTGCAGATTGCTTTGCTCTGACTGTGCAAGGGCGCCTGTCTAAGCCACGGCCGTCTCCAGTGTGCCCAAGCTCAGAAGAAGAGATCTGCACAAAAGGGAGGGTGTCTGGTGGCAAGCAGGAGTGGCTTTTGGTTGTCACGCACAGTCTGTCCCAAACGGGAACAGCTCCTCTCTGCCTCTCCCGACATGTTTGAGCACCATGAGAACGTGGCCCCTAGGGCAGATGCTGCTTTCACTGTGGAAAGCCTCTGTCAGGGAGTGAGACAGCCTCTGACGGTGTTACAAATGGTGTTGGCTACTTTGTACCAAAGGGAAAGAGGTACTTGAAGCACAGGATCATCTCCAGGTTTGTCTGATTCAAATGTGAGGAAATGACTGATTTAAAAGGAAATCTCATTTCCTCTGAGAACTCCTAGATCAAAGTATCTCCTGCATTTTCTTGCTGCTGCTGATTACTGCTGACTGAGTGATTCTCTTCAGGAAAGTGGCTCGCCCTGAGCTCCTCAGGGTTCACTCTCTTTTAGTGGCTACCCTGTGGCTCACGGCTTTGGAACAATGCAAACCCACCCTTCACTCGGTCTGGAGAGGAAGGTTCCCTGATTAATGGGTCTCTTAGAAAGATGGAGGGTATTTGCTCAGGATATAGTCTTTAGCCCCAGCATTTGAAACACTTCAGGAGACATTGAAAGAGGTAAAGATGAGAGGCAGTGTTACTAGTGTTGAAAACTTAGGATTTTTTTTCCCCTTGCTTTTCAGAATATGCTAAAAAGGAGAAACCCATTATTTATAATGTCACAAAGCAAAGTGACAATTTCTTTTGTTAGGCTGCTGTTCTGACAGATTGTATTGAAAAGTGTCCTTTATATGAAAAACAGTTTTCATGGAAAACAAACACTCAAAGCATGTGCAAAATATTTTATGCCCTCTTATATCATTAAATTTAAGTGTCAGATCTTTTGGCAGCTCTTCAATAACAAGGAGGAAGCTTTTTCAGAATTTTTCTGAATTCTTCAAAATGAGAACTTCAGACTTTTTTTCATCCACACTTTCTAATCAGCTAAAAGCTGGTTTTCAATAGTTCTGCACTTGGAAATAATAATTTTACCTTTCTAACACAAACAGTCCTGTCAAAATTGTACCCCTTGCAAATGCAAGCTTGAAGAGTTCTGGGGTGAAAAGTGCGATAGTTACAAAAGAACAGACACTGAACAGCATTTACTGCTTGTTTACTGCTATTTTAACCACATCTCTCCTAAGGACTCATTACCTCATATATTCACCCACTCCATGTCTAGATAATTATCAGAATATCCTGGCTGACATTAGTAAACTTTTATCCAACCATCTGTTGCAAAGGATGACAACTCCAGTAGAGTCATTTGGGAATTCCACAGTTTACCCAGTGATGCTATATCCGAGACAATCCACTCCCCTCCATTTCAGGAACTGCCTTGGTTCTTATCTCCTCCTTAGATTTGGAGTACAATTACAACCTCATTAAATTTTAACTTAAACCACTGAAATGGTGATAATCTGGGAGATGTGAGAACATGCTATTCAGAGAATAACTTTTTAATATGCTAATCATCACTTTATTTTCTAGGTGACCTTTCCAGAGAAATCCCCCATGCAGTGGGATGGACAAGTTAATGCTGGTTTTACTGAAGGCAACAGTAGCTGGTTACCTGTTAACTCTGACTACCAAAGTGTAAATGTAGAAGTAGGTATCTACACCTGTGACAAACTGATGGTCTAAAAATATTTTAATGTGTGTATTTTGCTCTGGCTTCCTTTTAGTAGTAGGCATTGGCAGTAAGGACAAACTCAAGGGGAAAAAAAAAAGCACTGAATCTTCACAAGTTTTATCAGCAATCCTTCCACCAGCAAGGAGCCTACTTCATCTACACTAATTTAAGCAGAGCAACTACAATTATGATGTTGATATGGCAACTTGGCTCTTTAACATCCTTTTAATATTAAATTGAAAACTGCTCTTTTTTTCCTCCCATTTCTATTGCTATAGAAAGCACTGGCTTTGCAACAAGAACTTAACATAGACCATATCTAATGTAAGTAGAGCAGTGAATCAAACAGATTTTGCTGACCTACAGTGCTGACCAAAATTAAAGACAGAAAAAAAAATCTAAGATAGCAAAAATATAAAACATGAAATAAACCCTGTGACTTCAGTAGATTAAACTCAATGAAAAAGGTTCAGTGTCAAACTTTGAAAGGCTGTGACTGCCTCCTGAATCAACAGTACTAAAAGGAGGCTGTGAAGGGAAGCAGTAGCATTAGTGCTGAGGAATTTTTATGCCTCTGTCCCTGCCACTCCACAAATGCCAAGCAAGCGCACGAGACGGAGCAGTTTTTCAGTGAAATTTGCAGACGAATTTGAGGAGGGATAATTGTCAGAAGAGAATTCCGGTAAGCGCGTTCTCAGCAGGCTGAGTGGGTGTGAGAAGGGGGAAGTACTTCCTACGTGCAGTGCCAAGAACTGACCCTGCTGGTGCTGGCTGTTGCAGATCCAGATGACCCGGTCCAACTCAACCCTGAGTCTGTACAGAGCGCTGACCATGCTTCGCAACAGCGAGCTCCCCATTAACCGGGGGTGGATGTGCTACCTCTGGAATGACAGCGACGTGTTTGTGTACGTGAGGGAACTGGATGGCTTAGACAGAGTCTTCATGATGGTTCTCAACTTCGGGCAGGAAGCGACAACAGACCTGAAAGCCATAGTTCCTAACCTTCCATCTGAAGCTGTTGTAAGACTCAGTACTCATTTTAGCAATACTGGTAAAGTTGTCAATACCAAACTAATTAAAACTGAAATGGGAGAAGGCCTGGTCCTTGAATATAAAACAGCAAAGCCTGTTCATACTATGGAAGCTTTTCAAGGTAAATGTTTTGTGGCAGAAAAAGCTTGTTATTCCAGGGCCTTCAATTTACTTTATGTCAACTGTTAAGTGCAGCAGTAGAATAACTACACTTTCATGTTAATTTAGAAGATGTTTCAGGGAAATGCTAAAAATACTTAAGTTTTCTTTGGCTTTTAAAACTTTTTTAGTGTACAAAATAAACATCCTGAAAAATCAAACATACGTAATTATCTTGTATCTGCATTCATGATGAAAAAGTGTGGTATGAACTCCCCTTTAGGGTCTGTGGAGAAGTAAACCTGTTCTAAAAACTGTCCTGTTTAAGCATGTGTTTTTGGGAGGAGAGAGAACAGCTGCTTTCTGGGTGCTGCCCCTCACAGTTGCAGGTTTCAAAGTGCTCCTGGAGAATCCCAAAACTATGGCGGTTCACTATAACTTTTTAGAAGTTTGCAGATTGTAAAACTTTCTAAAGGCAGGGTCTTGTGTTTGCTGAAACAGGTAAATGCAAGGAAGACTAATATTTATTGTTGTGATGTCTTACCTCTTCTTTCAACTCTAGTAGCTCTGATTGTCCTCAAAGTTAGTAAGAAAAAGAACAAAATGCAGCTGATATATCTAGCTCTACACTCAGGAGTGCATTTCCAATTGATTCTCCCCCTCCCTGCTGAGTTTAGAATACATTTGTGTTCTCTTTTCCTCCCCTAAGGCTGAGGTGAGGGGTGTGTACTTCAGCTCCGAGTAAGCAGGTGAACAACCCTACTGAATGGCACCCTTGTGCACGTGCTCTGATTTGCATTTGCTGCACCTGCAGTGGTTGATGTGGCCCGAAGGGAGGGTCAGCATTTGACTTGGTGCAGCCTGTTGTGGACACCAGGGTCATCAGGGAACTCTTTTGGTTTGAGGGCTGCATGGCCACACGGTGTATTTTCCACCAACTGCTTGTACCAGCTGCTGGCCCTGGCTGTGCACCATACACCTATTTCAACAGGCACAGCAGGCTTGTGCCTTGCTCAGAGGGCAGCTAAGCTATGAATTGGGCTGCTTTAGTGGGGGCATTCTTTTTGTTTTATCCTCTGGAGATACTCTGGCATCTCCTGAGACATTAATCTTGTCTTCCAGAAAGACTATGGCATCTCTTCTTTAAGATAACCATGCTAGGTAAGGTAACTGCAAGATTTCTAATCTACCTAGATCAAAGAGTTCTGCTAAAATCCCAGTTCTTGAGAGTCCTTTTCTTTGCAGTTGGTGAATCCCACCATATGATCAGTACACTATGGCTGCTGTGTAGATAGGAAGGGCAACATTCATCATCACCTCCATACGGGAATTAGTTTTAGAAGTAATGAGATTTCTGCACCAAGTACTTCACAGGAGTTTTACTGCCTTGTGTAAAATGTGGCCTTGCAAGAGATGCCTTAGACAGAAAGGCTGCCTGTACAAAGTGCACGTGCTTCTCCTGTGAAGCTTTGAGTGCCACTTTTGTGCTCCAGCTCCACTCCTGCAGCGCTGCTCTGCTGCTCACGTGAACAGAAATACTGAACAAACTCATTTCTGCTGGCAGCTACTTCTGCACAACCTGCCAGGGGAGAAATTCAGTTCTCGGTCTGTATGTTTATCAGCCAGTGCCACACCTGGCTTTGTGTGCTTACGCCCATAAAGCAAGGATCCAAGAGGAAAGATCCTCTGGAGAAGGTGTTTGCTTTCCATACAAGTGAAAATCTGACCCGAAGTTCTTCCGGTGGTCAGTGTGTTTAGTAGCTATTTGCAGGATTTGCTAGGATGTTGGGGATGGCATACTTCCTCAAGCTCTTTGTTCAGAAAAGCAAGGTGTCTTGCAACCTAAAACAATGAAAATATGTTATACAAAATAAAGTTCTTTCCACTGTAAACCCTCAGGTTCTTGTGCAGCTATTCTAATCTTCTTCCTTCTCTGTACTAATGCAAAGAAATACCTCACCCTGAGATAGCATGATGCTTTTCCTGAAAGAATTCATCTTGGGAATAACTGTCACAACAACAAAATTAACTTTTCTAGGATTTGTTAAAATTAACAGTAATAAAATTTGTATCCAGCTGTGATAGCCTGAGACATCAGTAAGAATATGTCAAGGTCTTGGCAGTATGTTGCTTTTAACATGCAGGCTTGTATAACGTGCAAAATCTTGAAAGCTAATTGCAATAGCTTTGATAGCACAGATCACACATTTCAAAATGCAAAGATCAAACTCATCATATATGTTTTACACATGAGGAAAATGGAAGTAAATCATATGACACTTTTAAGCACTTAATACTCTACAGTGCAAGACTTTTCCTGCTGGAACAATGTTTTGCACAACTTGAACCTTTCATTCAAAGCTCTTAGCACATTACAGTGGGAACTGCACACTATTTTGAGGCTATTTCAATAATCTGGCTCTGTCACTGTCTCTTTTATATCTACAAAAGTATATAGATATGGATAAATATATATAATTATATATAAAAATTGCTGGGTTATATATATAAATTCAGCAGTTGCTCTTGCAATTTTTCATTCAATGACTGCACGACTACTGAGGCTGAAGTATCACTGGAGGGGACACATCCCTGCAACACATTAAGGACCTGTGCAATAAAGGGAACATACCTCATTCAGTGAGTGCTCCCAGGATGAATCACAATGACTGCCATTTGCCTGGATGTCTAAGATGATATTAGGAGTCCAATTTCCTGGAACAATGAAGCTAGTCATCACTTTACATTGAATGAACAAGCAAGAAGTTAAGCGGGGATGTGAGTGGTTTAAGGATCAGTAATTCTGCCTTCTGTCCTGACAGAATTTCTGTTTTCCTTAGAACAAAAGAGAATCATATAGGGACTTTCTGAATGAATTATTTGTGTTTCTAATAACTACATATTTGAAAAATATTAATCTACTTAGTGTGTTTGTTCTCTCTGAGTCTTCTTGGAAAGACATGCTTTTTTCTTTCTATGCAAAGAGCACAACAGCAACCGCAGGACCTGCTGTAATTTCTCAACCATTGCAGTTGTGCTGCTCAGAGAAACAGGGCATAATGAAATGTAGAAAAAGTTACTCAAGGTCTCTTTTGGTAGTGATGGTAAAAACCTCTCCCCAGATTACATGGTACTAGAAAATAGTGAGGCTTGAAAGTACCTTTTGCTGGAAATGGTCCCAAAACTACTGTTAAATTTCAGGTATAAATGCACCTGTGCCTTGGCCTTGTTTCATTCTAACTTGGACTAAGGATCTGCAGCTTTAGCAAAAATAATATTTTAATCCAAGTGTTGCTGAGAACTGCCCCGTCAGTAGCTGGGCTGACAGGTGTGGGCTCACCTCCCCCTGTCCAACAACTGCCATAGGTTGAGGCCTAGGAAAGAGTGAGTCCCACTCACATGCTCCCAGTCTTTATTTTTTTGCATCTCAGAGAGTGTCCTGAGCCTGCTGTGGAGCTAAAGATATGGGTTGTGTTTGAATTCATTTAAGGAGGAGTCAATCCCTGTGGTGTTTAATTACATGACTATTAATATTTTGGTTCAGTTAACTCCATTTATCTGCAACATTCTTATCCTTACCTTTTTCCCGTGTTCTGCTGGCATGATCTAGTGCAGCCTTCCTGAGTTTCTGAACATATTGTAAAACTCCTGTTAGTGGTATCCGTTGATCATTTTCATATGCAGTGATAAAAACTGAAGGGTAACACTGAGATTAAAAACCAAAACCAGTTAAATACTTGACCACTGTTTTTTCTCACAGAGTAACACATTTTTCTCTTACTGTACAACTTATTAGGGTTGATCTAAAAACATGTCTATTATATAATTAGTGTATTTTAAAAAATTTTATCACTAACTGCAGAAGATATTTTAGTCTGAACACTGACTTCATAGTAGGAGATAGCCTACTTGCAAAAGGTCATCAAAAGCATCCTCTCCCCACTGATAAAGGTCTGATACTTGTCTACTTGCTGAAGATAGCAAAAAAAAAAAAGAGTAATAATCATGGAATGGTTCACCTTAGAACAATACTTTTGCAGTATTTCTGCACAGAAAAAGCTGTTGTTTTTAAATAGTAAGATTTAATTTAATGAAGCTATGCAACACAGCTAACACATTATTTCAAATGCAGAAAGATTTCCTGAGATGACAATGTCAAAGCTATAGCTCCTTTTCCATTTCAGTGTTTGTTTAAATACCTCCAGAAAGGCATGAAATCAGTGGAAAATACCTCCTTCCTCCTGTGTCAAAGCCTGCAAAACACAGTAGAATGACAGAAACCCCCCACAAAAGGCGGCACTTTGCATGTTAAGATTTGTTATACGAGAGAGAAATCTGTTACTTCCTGGAAGTGCTAAAACAAAGTAAGTTTAGAAAGCTCCATCATTTAGGAGAAGGCACTGGGTTAATTTCAGTAGTCACTTGTGACTCCAAACATTGCTAAGATTATTACTGAAATACATTATATTGGAGGTTTTTAAAAAATTTCAGTTATACACTTGTTTTCTTACAAACCACTATACTTTATGACTGTAGTATTCTGCACAGAAAGCATAGTTTTACCTGTGGCTTAATATTCTGGTATGGACAATAGCTTTTGATATACTTCATACATTTTTCATCTTCTAATGGGTTTCCCCATTCTTCTTGTTCCTCAATTGTCAGTGGGAGATGAGTTTTCATCATTGTATTTAGAACATCTATGAAAGGAGCCTTAGAAGTCATTAAAAAAAAAAAAAAGTTGGCAAATAGGACAGAAAACCTTGAATACCTGAGTCACATTCCACACAAATGAGGAAGGTGAATTTTGAATTGGAATGTTTCCAATTCTGAAACTGGTAGAATGGAACAGAAAATACAGTTTAATGTTATAATACACAAAAGGTCTGCAGCAGCTCACCTGTAAAACCACGGCTCTGAGCAGTTGTGGGTCAGTGTTGCACAGGGCTCCCGCAAGAACCCCCCCGGCACTGGCAGCTGCCAGTGCTGTGTGTTTGGGCTGAGAAAATCCTAGTTGATGCAGCAGCGTGATGCAAGCCCTGAGGTCATGGAGACCTTTGAGTTTATTATGCTGACATCCATCTCTGTGCCAGCTAAGGCCCTGCTCTCCTCCACCCCTGAAATTTAAAGCAATACAGGTTGGAGTCTCTTTGGAAAACACTGCACGGCAAAGCTTCAGATAACGAAAGAACAGCAGCAGCCACAGAGCTGCAAATCACAGTTTGCTTTCCCAATTAACTCTTCTTTTCTCTGTTTTTGTCTTTACCCTTCTTTAGAGCTAAAAGACACAATATGAAGTCAAAATACATCTGTGCATGGTAACTGGTGAAAATACTAACTGTATAAGGGCGCTCCATGCCCTTGTGCTTGTGTCCTGGAACTCACAGGAAAAGCAATGTTTAAGGAAATGACATCTTCATTATAGGCAATACAAAATCAGACAATAATATTATCTTTTCATACAGGAAACTATGAAAATATCTAAACCACTTTCAATACTTCCATCACTAACACTAGCATTTATTAAAAACAGTAAAATAGTATTTCTCAGCTCCACACCAGACTCTCAGCATTTGTCTTCTGCTTAGCTTAAATTCTGAGCCTGTTAGAAAATTGGGGTTTTTTCCCTAGTTTGTGAATTTAAAATACTACTTGAAATGTTATATATTGTAATACAGAATTATAAAAATAATTTATATTTCTTTCTACACAACCACAATTTTGGTTCTAAGTCACCTAAAGCTTCTTTTTCTGGTTTCAAGTTTAAAATGAATTAATTGATAGTCTGCCATCATTGGATGAAGAATCCATCTTCATGTAAGACTGACTTGCACCTTAAGATACTTAGTGGGGTGGACACAATGCTTGCCACTGAGTACAGCAGACTGAATGTATTTGCTGAATTTGTTTTAGGACTGGTATTTCAAACAATTACTCGTTCCCCCCCTTCCTTGCCCTCCCTAAAGTGATTCTTTTCTTATCTTCCTTACCTGCTGAGGAAAATTCGAAGCCTATTGTACATTGCAGTTTTATAAAACTGGTGCATTTGTAGCTAAACTGGAGACAAGATTTAGCCACTAAAAGAACAAGAGTTGCAGGTTAAATGCTTAGTTGTTGCTGTAGAAGGTAAATGGCTTTCAGAAGACACAGACTCATCATTAGCACACAAAGCTCTCAGAAAGAGAGGGAGGTAGCATGGCACTGCAATCTGAACATGTTACCAAAATTTCTCTTGAGCAAAGATGAGACAAGAAGTAAAGAGACTTGAAAAGATTAAAAGTTACATACAGCCATCACGTGGACTTAAGAAACCTAAAACGCTGGGTGCTCTTGTAGTTCTGTTCCCTGAGGCAAATTCATTTTTTGCTAAAAACTGCTTTAAAAAATCTAAAAAGAAATTAATAACTAGGTATAGCTACATGAAAAAAATTATTTCTGTACATCTTCAGTTGTACATGAAGAAATATCTGTATATCGTGCTGATTAAAATCTTAATTCCATTTTATATCTGACTTACCTAACATGGCAATATGCTAATATCCAACCCTCTTCAATTAACATCAGCTTCTCTTCTTTAAAGCTCATGTTCAAATCTATGCCATAAGCTCCATATACATGAACTAGAAGTGGTTTCCTGTGTAGCTCTTTAGAATTTGTATTATGAAAAACTGTAAGTGGCACCAAAGTTTCATCCTGGAAAAGAAGGAGTATTTTTACAATAAGGGACATTGCAGGAATCTCAATGACAGATGGCAATGAAAACTTCAATTATTTATTTTAAAATGTGTTTTTTTGATTACAGTAATTTTTTTTCACTTAGAATATACAAAGCACTCTTGAAAAATAAAGCATGAGACGGAACCTCTGCTGTGTGGGCTTATGGATGCAGAGTATAAATTCATTTAAGTACAACACCTGAGGAGTTTTTAAACTACCAAAGCACCCAAGTCTTCCTTCCCCCTTTAACACCAAGAATATATGTTATTAACAAAACAGTTTACCACTTACCACAGTACAAACTCTTTATTAACATCTCCAAATTTTTAAACTCAGGCTGTTAAAACTTTCCTTTCTTGATCTGCACTGTGCAGCTGGTTGCGGGGTGTTCTTTTCAACAGCTGGCACCTTTTACATTTATCATGCAGAGTACAATACCATACATCAACTAGCAATTCTAACTTATACTATACTAAGATTCTTGACTCATCGTGTGCTGTTATCTCCTCTGGAATACCCAGGTTAATGGAAAAAAAAAGATCACGACTCTTTCTTGTTCTTCTCTATAGCACTGAAGAAAACACCCACTGTTTAGTAACTATAGCACCAACTGCTCTTTACATTTTTTAATCTCTATTCCCTGCCAAATGCATTTTCTTTAAATGGGTGGGGAGGAAGGAAAGAATAAAAGGAATGGGAAAAGGACTGAAAAATCTTACCTTGCTTTTAGCTAGTAAACGTGTAGTGTGACAATTCGTAATAATTGGTACCTCTTGCACAGCTTGTTCAATGAGATTATTTTCTTTAAATGAATATGCAAAACGCTTAGGGGGGTGTACCGGGGAGGAGAGCTGAAAATAGCAAGTGCTGGTGGTATGTTCAGGATGAGATTCCAATTCAAATTCACAGGCCCACGTAGGTAGCTGAGAAAACATGGCATTTCAAGTGAGGCCCTTACACTGCTTCTGTAAATTTTGCTTAATGAGTCCTTCAGAGTGAAAGACTTTGGATATCATCTAATTATCTTCAGTTTGTGTGTAGCACATCTGTATATCTTTAAAATTCAGTACTGAAACAGTCAAAAAGTGAAAGATTTTGGTGAGCTTTTCCCCTGTGGCCATTGGAAAAAGTTGAAAAATGAAATAAAAAAGTAAATTCAAATTCAGTTTAAAATGGGCATTAGTGCAGAGCTTTTTAAAATAAAACATTTGAAATGATTCTGCATTAGTTTTATTTTTTAGATCCTATTTCTCCTTGCACTTCCAGTTCTACTTCAACACGTTACACAGCCAAGTCCATGTCAGCTATTATGCTTTTACTTTGAGTTAGCTCAGTAATGCTAAGCCACTGAAAACCCCTGCCTCTTAACTTTGTTCCTAGTGCCAGCCATTGTGAAGAACAAAACCTTTTCCTGGCACATTCACCCTCAGACACTTACTGTTATTATATTTAAGGTTTTTACCTCTGCTAAGAATGAAAGAAATCAAGATTCATTCTTTGGGAGCAGCAGGGACATAGCCAAACCCTCTGCCAGACCATTACTTACTTGGGTTAGGTTGCTAGAGACTTCTGAAAAGGCAGTAAAAGTCCAGGTTCTCCTGAGTAACTGCAGACCCTTTCTGAATAAATAAACTGCAACTATTTTAAAAAATGAAGATTTTGGAGACCATACAGTGTACTTTGTTGAAAACCTTTTTCTGTAGCAGTTTTATAGAATGCAGCATTGGCAGCTTGTTGCAATAAACTTGCGAGTGGTTCAGATTGTATTTTTCAGGAAAACAAATCAATTAAATATTTCATTTGAACGGCTCCACAAATCATGGATTTGAACTGAATCACTTTGCTTTTAATCCATAAATATTTAACAGCAACTAGAGAAAGGAAGAAGTACTTTGCACCAACTGTACTGCAGTATCAACTCTTTCTATTTATTATGGGACAGTGTCCATACTTGTTTTCTGAATGTTCTTATCTTTTTCCTGTGGGAGGAGCCTTGCTTACACCAATGAGTGTAACCAAAAATAGGGCCAGTAAAACTAAGTAGAGGTGTTTAAGGAAACCAAGTTCTGTTTTACGGTAGAAATGAGCTGTATTGTGAAGAACTTGACTGTAATACGTTGAAGAAGAACTGACACATAGGACAGCTGCTCTTTAACTTTCTAAATGCTGCAATAAACCACCACATGAAATCCTGAAGAATGGCCACAGGTAATACAGTTAGTCGTAATGATGAACTTGGCAGTATGAATAGTTCCCAAACCACTTTTACTTTTGGAATTTATCTTTGTTTTCATTATAATGTTGTGTTAAAAAAAAATGAACTAGTGCTGGAAAAATATTATGCTGCTTAAGCCAAGCTAAAACGTACCTTTATTGACTGAACTGAGTGTGAAAAGAAAGAAATCACAGTTAAGTAAAGATGCCCAGCATTCTTCAGGAACAGAACACAGTCATCACTGAACATCTCAAAGTCTACTAGCTTGGTTTTCTTTTCCAGTGCATAAACTAACTGCCAGTTCTCCCTGCCACTGGCAGCTACTGGTGCCTTCATCAACTGTAAAAAAAACCCCAAACAGCCTTGTATTACTACAATGTAATAAGAGTTACAAATGAGAGGTACAGACTTACAGGGGATCGCATACAACATTTTCATTGCAAAAAAGACTAATTTGTATTGGGGGTGTTTGCCTGTCTAAAACTGGAGATTTTTACTTAGGCAAAATGGAAGAACAATTCAGTAGCGTCTGGAGAAGACCAAGTCTCAAAGATTAATCTATAGAAGATTTTAATGCAGAAAGTGCTTCCAGCATGGCCAGCAGAATTGTAAAGGGGTTTTGATTATATAGACTGAGATCACCAACTTAAATTTTAATATAGGAGAAATGACTATTAAAGCATACACATTTCTTGATGCTGTCAAAGGAGTTGGGATCAAACTGGCATTCTACAGGAGAGACTCCCATGCAGCACTACCAGCCTTTCAATCCATGCAGCTCTCTCTCTTAAATTATTTCAGTAAGCTGTGAAGAACAGAATTAAAAGCCAGCCTTACTATTTCTATACGACCTGCAATAGGTATCTAAATTGATCCTATGAATGTAATTATCAGTTGAAATTGCCTTATATTCTGCAGGTTCTCCATGTGTAGTAAGAATATATAACTGGTCATTTCTGTGCTCGACGTGGTAAATCACCCCTCTGGTTCGTGCTTGTACAAGAGCAGGTGACTCAAAAGGACATCTACAGTCAACCAGCCAAACTTCTGAGGTTGTCTTGCTGTTGCTGTTGATGGTGAGAAAACGCCTGTCTTTAGTGCAATAAATGTCTACAAAGAATCTGTAGGAAATAATTGGAAAAAAAAGAGAAAAAGAAAAAGCTTAAATTTGATTAGTATTTTAAAAATACATCAGTTGTTTCAGAATCATGGACTTCCACCTGCAAGGTAAGAAAAAGCATTCCTGTAAGTAGAATGGAGAAATTTCAGGCTACTTGGCTCCCAAAACTACTACTGCTACGTTTATCCTGGGATTTAAAACCCCGCATTCTTGTCTGTGGAACCTGAAATCTGCAAGGAAAGCAGTTCATTTGTTGCCCAACTGAATTCAGGTTTCTGCATCACTGAACTAGATGGGAAGCTCATTGATGTAGAAAGGCTTTAAAATTCAGGCAAAATGTAGAACTTTTTACTGAGCTTGTAATCCTATTTAAAATAAAAAAGTAGCAATGGATAATTAAATTAATAAAGGAACTCATGTGGGAATAGTAACAACAAAAGTAAGAGCTATTCTAAAGATAAATTGATAAAATGTCTGTGTGCTACTGACCCAACTTTGTCTGAAACAAGTAAGACAAAAAGAACTGTTCGTTAAAAAAAAGCACAGAGGCCTATATAAGGCAAGACAGACAGTGTTGCAGTGATAAAGCTGGAAACTAGGAACTATCTACTGGTTTTAAAAGCCTCTAAAATCTAGAAACAGAAAGCAGAATGATAACCAGTGGCTGGATGCTAATATTAGAGAAGTTCAGGCTGAAATTCAGATTCAAATTTCTGTGAGTCATCCTTATTAACTGGAATGTCACATCTTGGGACAGAGCAGTTTCCTTGCCATTTTGAATCTGTAAGACTGGATGTCTCTAAAAGCAAAATTGTCCAACACAAAGATCCAGATTCCATCAAGAAAATGCATGGTTGAGTACCACGATCTGTTCCATACAGATCAAATACAGATCAGATATGTGTCTGCAATAATGATCTCTCTAGAATTCAGATTATTTGACTGGTGAAGAAAAGGATACTTTAGATAGCATCTCCAGTGCCTTTATTTATTTGCAGGTGGAGGAACTCCAGATTTTTTGTTACTATTGTTTTTTGTAATTGTATCCTCTTGACATCTTTAGGAGGACACACACAGAGGGGGACCTAAAGTCTGCAAGAAAAATCAGTCTCCTGCCTTTCTAATACCCATGAATTTGGCAAGAATGTGGCACTGCATTCAGTAGAGATTCCAACTGTTCAGCTCTGCTGATCCTGCCTCTAAGAGGGTCCAGCTGAAATGCATGTTACACTTCTCCCCAGGGACTCTGACCTTGATATTACAATTTTTTTATATCTTTGTAGCTTTTTTTTTTTTAAGGAAGTCAAGAAATTTTCAGCTTCTAAAAAAATACTCGATTGCATCTGGAAGAGGTGGTGAGATGTGGAAGAGAACTGCCCAATGGCAATACAAAAGAATGTCTTGCCATCTCCGATGGAGGAGTTCAGCCATGAGCTGCAATAGCACATGAACCTTTAGAGTAAGTTTCTAGTAGATTTACTGTAATGACTGTGACCTTCAGAATTATGCCAACAGTTTCCCTGTGGGGAAGTGCCAGGTCAGTGCAACTTGATTTTCCAAAACTATGCATCAAATGCAGCTGGAAAAAAGGGATCTTATTTATTCCATCTCCACTGCAGATTTTTTTTTCTGGTTTTTTTTTTCCAGATGAAAGTATAATTGAAATTTCTTTAGTGAATATGTAACTTGAATTAAGAATAATCACAAATATTTATGGAATGCTGTATAAATATACCACATGCTACAATGCTGAAAAACTAGTTCTGCACTCAATTTAGCAAAGAGCCTTCTTGTCTTCCTAAACCACTGCTTAAAGAAAGGTTATTGAGAGGGTATTCAGTCAACAATAGTTCTATCTCTTGGAATGTTGCAATGCTTTTGCTCATCCATTACCCAGAGCAAGGATTAGCCTGAACTTATGTTTTTTTTTTAGAAGATGTATCAGACATCAATAGCAGAGAAAACAAAATGAAATCCACGGTCTGATTTACCCTGTATGAAACTGTCACACATTCATTAAAGGACACCCTGACCTGAGACTGACCTTGACATTTATAAACTCAGCTGAACTCATGAGGTAAGAGAGGAAAGTTAAATCTCTGTTGATCACATATCAAAAGGAGAACAGAGCACATTCTCAGACTGTATAAGGCACTGCTGACAGCAGAACATAAAAATCCATTTTACCATTTGAAATATTATATGGAACACTTTGTTTTCCAAACCAGTTATATTTTACATATAAAATACTCTAAAATATGTAAAGGACTTGTTATATTTTAGATAAGTATTACCTTGCATCTTCTTCTGTATAAACTAATTTAGTATGTTTCTGATAAGTGAAGGTGGTCATAAACACATTGTGGCATTTAAGGTTCTTCTGAGTCGTGTAATACAGAACATCATTTGCAGCCCATTCTGGAAAAAAAAGATAAATACATTTCAAATTCAGAGCAGTGTTTAATAGAACTGAGAGAAAATGGAGTTCCATGAACATTAGATGCAGTGCTCAAAAATGGAACGGAGGACAGCACTTCTACGTCCTCTGGGGACTGAGGTAAATTTCAAAAGGTTTTTCCATGCTTTCTCTGAATATCACATAACAAGAACCTGATCGTGTATTTAAAAAAAATGGCAAAAAAAGCAGAGGAGGACAATGGTGCAGGACCCAGTAACAGGAAGCTCTTGACCCTGTGTGGGTTCTGGAGGTAACAGGAAAATAGGAGACATGTGGCTGTTTAAAACAGAGCAGAGAAACAGAGGTTTACATAGAGTCAGCAAGATAATAAAGGCATCATAAGCTCTGCACTGCTGCA
This sequence comes from Atrichornis clamosus, assembly GCA_013400975.1. Lineage (NCBI taxonomy): Eukaryota > Metazoa > Chordata > Aves > Passeriformes > Menuridae > Atrichornis > Atrichornis clamosus. The sequence continues at coordinate 41,590 of WBMZ01010271.1, forward strand.
TGTGACTGCACACAAACCATTTAGAGAAAAGAGATGATGCATGTGCCCCATGGGTACTGCTGAGATAAAAATTCTCCAGTTTTCTATGCCTGTGTATGTGTTCACCAACATTAGAAAGGTATAAACAGAGGAACCTTGTTATTCTGAAGTTCAGTAGTCTGACTGATCCAGCCACATTACTGCCATCTCTGGTGCTCCTTACAGCCACCAGAATGATGTTTAACACATGCTTTTAAAGGTTACTGTATCCTGTCCTATGCATGAACACTAATCTTCAGTACAAAACCCAAGGAAGTACCACACCAAACTAACACAATTTGCTTTCTGAACAGCAATGTGGCTCCAAAGTGCACAGGTAGCAGAAGGTTCACTATGAAGACAAACCTTTAGAGGGGAAATCCAAGTTCTTCTGCAGCCAAGCATTAAAAAAGAGCAAGATGTAAATTTTCAGGAACTTCAGTCTTCTCCCTGCTATTGCTTATCACTCAATACATGCACATAAACTTTACAAGTATGTCATAAGACCCAATTCTCTTGCTTATGATTGAGGCACGTGTGTACTTCATGATATCTCTGTACCTCACTCACATCTAAATTTACAGAATTTAATGTTCTGATAGTCATCTTTTATAGTCTTATTACGTGCCATAATCTGTCACACCTATGTAGGCAAACAGGGAGTTTTGGTTTCTTAAGTCTACTGATTCTTCTGGGTCAACCTAGATAGATGTTCAAATCAAGTACAGTGTAAAATGCCATTGGGAAATTTGCACTCCTAATTTTCAAGAGGCATTATAATCTTCAATTGTGCAAAAAATTCTTGCTACTCCTCATTTTTATAATGAGGAAGTTTTACCTAGACTTTTAACTTTTTGCCCTGCCCAGGCAAATTGCTAACTTCAGTATATATACTTGATGACATCTATCCAAAACACAAGATGAGGAACTTGCCATTATTTTTTTGCTATATTCTTGAACATACTATAAAAAAAGAAAGATTTCCCATTCACTTCAATTTACCTCTGCTTCTTTAAACAGCAATGTAAAACTTTGTAATCTATTCTGAAAGAACTGCTTCAAGGCCTGGCTGACATCATTGGCTCTCAAGTGTGACCCACATCCTAGATGCCATTTGAAATTCCAGCCAATACTCACTAGTAGGTAGTACTTTCACACTTTTCCAGCGAAGCCAACTGTCTCCAGCTACCAGTCACTTGAGTTGTAGCTGTAAGGGCTTATTAACTAGAACATTTCTCAAAAAGATTTTTATCTGACAAACAGTCATGTCACTATATTTTTAAAGCAGCATATTGGATTCAATAGAAAAAATTATACACGTAACTGTTCTAACATATATATATGCTTACATGTACAATGAAGGAAAACTTGTATCCAGAAAACAGTCCCTTTCATCCACATCAGGTAACTTGTAATTGTGAAGCGTTAAAGAAACCATAAGTACGAAAAAATTCAACATCTGTAAGGATTAAATGTTGCTTTTAAAAAATATTTTAATATTATTTGTAAACTAAGAAAAATGTTGTCTTGACAGCTTGTGTGATCCACAGATATTTATAAACAACTTACCAAAGCTAAAGACACTTGGAATTACTTTTTCCACAACAGGAATATGACCAAGTTTCATAACAATGCAGGTTGCCTCTTCAGAATTCTCACTTTTTAAGCTGATGGCCATATATCTCTGATCTGGTGAAATTCTGATCCGTTGAATAAAGGCATCAGAAAAGCCAAGATCTTCAGTACTGAATAAAATGTCAGCATTTCCTTCATCTCCCACATAGAAAAAAGAGAGCAAAAAATCCTGTAATTAAGACACTGTCAAAATGGAGTGCTTTTTAATGTCTGTATTTATCAAATCTGCCTCCAATATTCACAAATATCCTACTGGAATTTATCAACACCAAATATCTGTCTTGGTATTTGCAAATGCACTTTGTAAAAATAAACAAAAAATTACAGTTCCAAGGCAAAAAAGTCCTATATTAACTAAAAATATTTTATAAGTGTAGATCCTGGCTTCTAGTAAATGTATTGAATTTTAAAGCTCAGATTGCTAAAGTATGGTTGTTTTTAATAAATAGAATTTGTAATTTTTTTCCCAGCCCCTCAGAAAAAAGCATGGATGTTCTTTTCCTTTTTTCAAAATGTTAAATTAGGGCTCTGAAGAGAAGTGTCTTCTCTCTTTTCTCTCCAGCAACTTGCCTTAGTAGCAATATATCCTATTCTTTCACTCTTTACCTCACCTTTTCAGATTCAGGATTCTAGAATCACTACTCCATTACAGAATTGTATAAAAGTATTTTTAGTTAAGAAACAGAGAAGTTAAGCTTTAATGCAAGAAAAGAACACTAAGTAATACATGTGCACCTTTTTGAAGAATCCTGCCATATTAGGAAGAGAAATCCCTTACCATCATCTGCTTTTGAAAGAAATATGCAGCCATTCTCTTCAAAGTACACATTCTCTCCAAGCCTCATCTGTTCAACACAAAACAAACATATTTCAAGTCCAACATATAGTTAGACTATTTCCTTTGAATCCCTGTATTCAGTCATTTTTCTGTACAGCAGAATTGTAACATACACAAATGACAGAACAAATATTTGATACTGAAGAAGGAATTGCACACATCAGAAAGGTTTTTTCACAGTTGGGGTACTTCAGCTACCTCTACCTACTCTAAATTTCATGGAAGGCTCAGATAATTTACAATTGTTCTTGCAACTTACAATGTCTTGTATTCTTTATCAAAAAGTCAGATAATTATTTTATCTTTACTTGCTTTTGCCTATGGAGAAATGAAGATAAATTCACAATCATAACAGATAGAAACTGTTCTAAACACATGCTGTCACTATCCACAATTATTAAAATATTCAAAACTTCTAAAATAATCAGTAAAACAGCATTTTATAGCAGGAATGGCTTCCCGGCCTTTTATTTGTAGACAACGATGGGAAATGTTTGTATTTTTTGCCACTTACCCTTGGGCTTCCTGAACTGAATACATACATGTTGTGCAACTCTTCTAGTTTTTCTTTGATTCTCTTTGTCATAGATTTGTATATCGGTGAAATGACATTCCAGTTTTCCTGCTCTGATTTCAGAAGGTTCTGGTGCAAAAGCTCTGAAGTTACTGTGGATGTATTTTGCGTCCTTTTGGAAGTGACTTTTGTTCCTTCCTGCTAAGTAAGGAAAAGCAACAATGGCTACAAGCCAGCACCCTGCACACCAGTATGAATACATGAGGCAGCATCTCCTGAGCTACCAACCCAAACCCAACTTTGTATTATTACAATAGTACATGCCATTAAAAACTGCAGTTGGAATATGTTTTTATTGTAACTCTTCCTGATCTTTTGGGGACGCACTTTCAAATGAGCTTTACTTGACACATTTATTGAGGTGTTCTCTTAAAACTTTAGGATACTATTAATGTATGATATTAATTGATTGTAAGTAAATATGTCTGTCCTTGTTCTAGAATTAGGTTTTAGTTTTTATAGAATTCCATTAGTTTTCCTTCTTCACATGTTTCTTTCATAATTTCCTGTCTTTAGAGCGTAATTTCTCATTTCCTTTCTTAGACAACAATGCCACCCACACCTCTGTCCCTGTACCTAGGAGTCCTAGCAGCTTGTTCAGGCTCTTGCTCCACCTCCTCAAAAGTGCTAATATAAATGTTCATTAGGTGCAGAATGAAGTGAAGCAGTGAACTGATACGAGTTCTGCAACAACTTTATCAGGAATAAGCTTAAGGATATGGTTTTCCATGAAACATGAGACTGCTACCTCATTGCCAACAAAATTGCCTTCTATTGTAAAAATGTTAAAAATGTGTTAAAACTGCTAGAACAATGCTAATTCCTCTTGCATGCTGTGAAGTCTGTCTTGATCAAGTAATAACCACGTATTTTACACTACGTAACACTGCACGGATCACACAAAGTAGCATTTTATAACATTCAATGTATGGTGTGGATGCGTCTAAACCTAAAAAGCAGCCTGTGCTTTATATCACCTCCTCCCTTCCCATCAAGGACTGTTGATTTGTTCCTAGTTTGACTCAGAAATACTTGAGAACCAAAATGTGAATGTTACAGGTAGACTTCGAAGGGAAAAGAAACCATAAGAATGGGACAAGCCAGATTATTTTCTCCTATGTGTATTCCCCCAGCGTTCAATTATTTTAGCTCAGCAAGTTCCTGAGTTGAACGTGGTTTCTGGTATTTAAAAAATCTCTCTCATACACGCACCATCTTGTATCCTGGAACCAGTGTCACAGAGCAGCATTTGTAACTGTTTAGTGAAGTGCCAATGAATGAAGTGAATCACACATTCTCATCCATCAGACCTCCTATGTTCTCCTTGAAACATTTGTTTATCTTTGAGACACAGACTTAGGAACTGTTTATGGTGACAAATAAAAAGGCTACAACAATATGAACTTTGTGTCACCTCTAAAGAAACAGTGTCAATTTGAAACAATGTTACAACAACCACACATCCATCTGAAAACATGTTTAAGATCAAATTATCCAAACACAAATCTTTTTAAACAGTAATTATGCATATAAATCAGTTTCCAGGCTGTCACACTGCAGTAAACTTTTATAATACCTTTAACAAAATCTGTATTAGAAACATTGAACAGAAGACCTGAGATTACTTCAGATGATTTTCTGACTCTGTGCATGATATACTGCCACCCAATTACACAATACGTATTTACAGAAGTCAATGCAAGTACCTTTTAAACAAAAATATGAGAAGTCAATATTATATTTTAATATTTAATATGATGGAAACCATGACTTACTGGTCAGCATGAAAAGGTCAAGTCTTTTTGAGCCAGCTCACACTGGTTAAGTCTGGTCTCATCAGTTTGGACACTATGCCTCTACACTAGCTGATCTCTGCCTGCAGTTTTCTCCTGATACTTTACCTAAATCCTTCTGGAAGACACCAATTTTTTCAAAATTACTACAGCAGGAAAATCAACCAAAATGCAGCTTTACATCAAAACAGCATGGGAAAGTTGAACAATGGTACTTGTCCTTGAACATAACCTATATCCTGGTATTTATCCCTCTGCTTCAAATTGTCTGGGAAAAATGTGTTTCTTCAACACGTGAAAATTGCCAATGTGGTTGTTGACATTAGGTCTGTACATAAAGAGCATACCTTGCAGGAAAAGAATCTGCATGGCAGGATGCTTCCAGGTGGGGCAGTCCTGTATGTGCATGCACTTTCTGAACAGTCCAGGATGTGGCATTTTTTCGGTTTAATTTTACTGCAAGGACACATTGTTTGAAGATGGTTATGCTTAGAGTAGTACTTGACAGTGAAGCTCAGGCCTTGGAGAAGACTTCGCAGTCCAGCGCAGGACATCCTAACCTTCATTTCTTGATAGCCAACTTGAAATTTCTGAAAATCCCAAACTGCCGATCATTTACACTGTGTGTGTGAAATATACATAACATAAACTCCAGGAAAAACTTCCTCTTTCAAGGAAATGCGATTGATTCGTTAGGTAAATCAAATGAGAAGACACAGTAAAACTTAGACAGTTAACAACTGGTACCCGCATTTTAACCTGCACAGTCCTGACGGCTCAAAGTTTAACTCCAGTGGAACTATGAGAAGGGGAAGTGCAACTGCACACGTCCAAACGCTGAAGAACAAACCGGAAAGTTTGGAGAATCGTTCCCCCCGCCGCCTCCCCCATCACCTAACACCGAACCCACGCTCTCTCCGGAGGGTCCCTCGGCAGGGGAGCTGCAGCCCCGCTCGCAGGAGCACTGCGCGGCACCGGCCCCACCTGTCCCGCCGGGGCCACAGCGGCCGGCGCTGCCCCGCTCCCCTCCAGCGCAGCCCCTCCGCCCACGGCCCGCGCAAGGACTCGCCGTGCCGCTCCCGCTCCTCCTCCCGCTCCCGCTCCGCCGGGGCAGCCCGGGATGAGACGCCAGGCGGGCGGCAGCGCGCCCGGGGGTCGCTGCCCGTAACCAAGATGGCGGCACGGCACTCAGCAGCCGCGGCGGGCGAGCGCCGCTGATGTCAGCTCAGAGGGCGCGGAACCGCGGCGGGCGGGCACGGTCCCTGGCGCGGCTTTCTCGGGTGGCTGCCGTGCCACACCCAGTCCCGTCCCCGGGCGCGGAGACCCCAGGCGGCTTGCCTTGAGGCGCGCCCTCGCCGTGCCGGGCCTGAAGCGCACCGCGCTCCTCGGCCGCCGAGACGGCTCAGCGCTGCCCTTAATAAAGATGGCAGCCCACCTTCTCCCGCTCCATGCCTAGCCTGGCCGGTCCCCTAGCCGCTGAAAGCTCGGCGGCGCGTCCCCGCCGGCCAAGGCAGCGCTCCCTCCCGCCGCGCCAGCTCCAGGCGCTCCCGCCGCCGCATGGCCGAGGCTGCCGGCTCTCCGCGCCGCCCTGCCGCGGGCAGGTGCGAGGCGAGCGGGGCGGCGG
>WBMZ01010272.1:0-182615 GCA_013400975.1 Atrichornis clamosus
CACCAGCACCCCCTGCAGGTGCAGCTGTGATACTGCAGCCTCCCTGCCTCACCAGCGCCCCCCGCAGGTGCCAGGGTGGTACTGCAGCCTGCCTGCCTCACCAGCGCCCCCTGCAGGTGCCAGGGTGGTACTGCAGCCTCCCTGCCTCACCAGCGCCCCCTGCAGGTGCCAGGGTGGTACTGCAGCCTCCCTGCCTCACCAGCGCCCCCTGCAGGTGCCAGGGTTGTACTGTATTCTCTTTTCCTCACCAGCGCCCTTTGCAGGTGCAATGGATGTACTGCAGTCTCTCTGCCTCACCAGCCCCTCCTGTAGGTGCCAGGGAGGTACTGCAGGCTCCCTGCTTCACCAGTGCCCCCTGCAGCTGCGAATGAGTTACTAGAACCTTCCTGCCACACCAGTGCCCCCTGCAGCTGTGAGTGAGGTACTGCAGTCTCCCTGGGTCACCTGACTCATCAGCACCCCCTGCCGAGTGTTGTTGCAACTGCACCACAAGGAAAACCACGTGACAGGAGAGAAAAGTTTTGTCACTGGTTTCTGTTGTTGTTATTGCTATTGATGATTCCACTGTGTTATACCTTTTATTAAAGAACTGTTATTCCTTCTCCCACATTTGTGCTCAGAAAGCCTCGTAATTTCTAGAGGTACAGGAATTCAGGGGGAAGGGGTAATTTCTCCCCTTCCAGGAAGGTTCCCACCTTCCTTCGCAGATATCTGTCTTTTAAACTAAGACATGTGTTTATGTTTCTTGAAGGCATCTGCTTCATATCTCATTGAGGCTACTGCAAAATTATTTTCAGCTATAAATTTTGAGTGACTTTTTTTAACCCTGAAAATTAAAAACATAAATGGCAACATGGTCTAGTGTAAGTGGCTAGACTGGAAGCCTCAAGTTTTGCTTCTACTCCAGGGAATCTGGAGAGGTGGGGAATGGCTTTTACAAGGAAATTCAGTAAAAATACTTCGAGGTTAGTGCAGAGACCCTGCCTTGTGCACAATTTCATCCTTGGCCAGTGCAAAATGCATTTTGTTGCAATTACAGTGTGTGAGCTACTGATGCACACTGCAGGGTTTACTCGACAAGGATGTTCCAAATGGAGTCACCTTGTGCAGTTTCTCTGTGTGCTTGGAGGCACTTATTCAGGTTCTCCCCATCTGGGAGAGCAGCCAGGTTGTGCTTCTCTCCAACCATTTTTGTTTGAACTTGACTGGAAGACCTTCAGACAGGTTTTGATACACACCTAGCACAGGGCAGTCCTGATTCCTACAGGACTATCAGTGTGCCTGTGATGTAAACAAGTTCTCACTTGAAGAACGCAAAATAAATATTCTTTCTCCACCTAGGTTCAAAGAATGCATTAATTTATAACTGAATTTAATGTAGGTTCTGATGAAAAATCTGGCTTAAAAGGAACTTTACAGGTTTATAAGTTACAAATTGCTGCTTTGAAGTCCTTTGCATGTGCTGTGGATAGCATACTCCACAACATGTTGGATGCTTTGAGTTATGCAGGGTGATTCAGACCTTTGCATTGTAGAAATCAACAGATTCAGAAGAATATACTTAAAAATAAATTCCCATGAAGATTTGACATCCTACATTTTCAATGGGACTATGGTGAGTTTTTCATGCCTACATTATGAACAGTCAAAACTAGACACACCATTTTCCCTTGGTCTGAAGTTTTTGAGAACAGCTGCATTTTTGACACAGTGCCAGCCCACAATTTGTGTTTTCCTGTGTCCTTTGGAGCACAGTCTTGACTGATATTATGAAATTTTGATGCATTGAAATTACTGTTCCAATTAAAGTAGATTTTTTCTAGCCAATAATATTATTTCTAAAAACTTAAATGATCAAGAGATATTAAACAAGAAAGAGAGACCTCACCTTTTGATGGAATATGGGTGCATAAATTCCCCTGACCTAATCTCCAGTACATTCAAATATGATAGAGTTCAAAAATTCATCTTGGGTTTAAACTTTGTTGAGTTTATGTCCTGTTTGAGACAGACAGCCTGAAAAAGATGGGAGGAATCCAGTGAAGAACAGAGGGAAAGGAGCTCAGTGGTCAGGATGGAGTAAACAGAACAGCTGGGCAAGAAAAGTCAAGAAATTCATTAAAAGAATGATATTTTGTACAAAGTCTCACCTTGGTGTCACCAGCTTTCACCTAGGTTGTCCTCTGAGCACAGACCAGAAAGATGCTGAATAGATGGAACCTGATGAGCATCACTGAATGTCATCAGCAGCCCCATACATGTAGAGCAAAGTCTTTGTAGAGCAAAAAGTGAGCACCAGTGGCAGCAGTGCCTTCACTGGTGTGAATGAAACTATCCTGCCTAAGTGTTACTCCCAATCAGGAACCAGGATATCCTGGTCTAACTGTTCTGGGACAATTCTTATTCATGGGACAAGATGGATTCAAGTACTCAGGCTGATCTGAAAAGTATCCAGGATCATTAGTATTGTCTCAGAAGTCCTGATTAATTTGCATTTCAAAATCTGTAAGCTCAAACTGATGGGAAAACTCCCCCTGCCTTCCTCATGCATAAAGCCCCTTCCAGGAGGCAGACTCTGCTGGATTCCCCAGGTTCAGGATTGATCCCAACATACATTTGTATCTATGCCACCAGTGGGCTGTAAAACTCCACCTAACATTTGACTTATATTTTCTGTGTGTTTCTTCCTTCTTCCTTGTTGATTCAGCATTTCCCTTTTTGTTTATATGCTTCTATTCTCTCCCTTCCTCTGTGAATCAACTCTCATAACCTTTCTGTAAAAGTTTTTCACACCTTTCCGGTTGCTCCTGGATCTGCTCTGAACTCACTCACAGTGCCTGGCTGGAAAACTTTGCCAGGTTTTGTAATCTTATGCTTGAAACCAGGGATCTCGAGGAGCACACCTGGGAGCTCTGTAAAGCAAGACAGCACAAGGTAAATAGGAACAGCTGCCACAGAGTTGTGTCCTAATAAATTATTCCTAGTCAGGATATTAATGATACTAGAGATAGTCTTAGCCTGTTTCATTTTTCAAGTGAAACATGAAGATGGTTTAAACTACTTTACAAGTAAGGAGAGGTGTAGAGATCTGTGAGGGCTTGGCTAGTGAGCAGATTGTAACTTGACCTCATTCATTTATGGCTGAGACATCTTCAAGAAATGCGCTGGTTTAACCAGAAAAATAATTGCCATGAATTCCCAATGTGGATAGCATGTTGTGTCTTTATTTCTAATTTCTGGCGTATCTGAAACAGTGCAGTGGAAAAGCAACAGATCTTTGGATGTTTGAATAGAAAACCTAGCCATGTCTTAGGCATGTCTTTTAGGCTTTATTAATTGAATAAAGCTTTTTAAATTATTACTGGAGGAAAAAGCTGGGAAGATCTGCTCATTTTATTTCATTCAAATAAAGCAAGACCTTTCTTTTGAGATAAGACTTTATTCCCATAACCACTCTTGCACGAAACCAAAATCCCAACAGGCAAGTTGTGAAATAAGAAGTGGTAAGAAAAAAAACACCATTTGGTTGATGAGATGCTGAAAGCATTGCTCCACAGACAGCAGCGATTTGTTTGTGCATCACTCCGGTGCTCTGCTAGGACATATCTGAGAATGCTTTGTGTGGGTGAATCCAGAGGCCTACTGAAAAGTAGTTGGAAGCACATGATGCAAGCCAAATGAAGTGACACATTCTCTAGTGCACAAACATGTGATGTCATTGCACTTTTATTGCAGCTTCTCAAAAGCCTGCTTGTGAGCAGTCTAAGGAAGCAGCAGGCTGGAAAAGCAAACAAAGACAACATGATATTGGATGTGCACAGGCAGAGAGGTGTGCAAAACCTTCCTCAATGAAAGCTTGTCTTGATTTCTGGTTTTGATTACTGTTTTAAGAGGGTAAAATGATATTACACTTCAGAGACCAGATCTAACCTATCAACCAGTGAAGGCAAAGCAGTTGAAGCCTCTGTTTTTCAAACCAACTCTGACTTCTAGTCAAGATAGTCAAGATAGTCAAGAATAGCTAGTTTTCCTCTCTATCCTGTATCATACCTGCAAACTCTGTATTGATGTAGCCTAAACTCCAGGAACATCCCAAATGGCGCTAGTTTCTTGCCATGGATCAAACTAACTGTTTATGTTCAGGCAATTGAGTCCAGTCTTTAACTCTGGGATAAGGCTAAACTCTGGCTTGTATCAGCAATAGTGTGACCAGCAGGACCAGGGCAGTGACTGTTCCCCTGTACTCAGCACCAGTGAGGCCACACCTCAAACCCTCTGTTCACTTTATGGCCCCTCATGACAAGAAAGACCTTGAGGTGCTGGACCGTGTCCAGAGCAGGGCAACAGAGCTGGGGAAGGGTCTGGAGAACAAGTCTGACGAGGAGCTGGGTTAGTGGATGGGCTTGATGACCTTAGAGGCCTTTTCCAACCTAGACAAGTCTATGATTATAAGATACTCAAATGTAAGTGTCTAGATGTAAACATGACCACATGAGCTTGCGGTTGATGCTCCTTTTGCAACTAATGGAGCTCTTGCCATTACAGCTGATGGAGGCTAAGGAAGGTTTCAGCAGGACTGTGGGTCTCCAAGGAGACCTGAGTCACAGCCTCCAGCCCATGTAGATGTAGATACCCTAGGGGAATTTAGATGTCTGTCAGGGCATGCAGATGTCATAATCCTTCATGATGGCATCTTCATTTTAGCTTCCTACAGTGACTTACATGCCTTAAAATCTGGGCTATAGAGGGAGACAGAACTGATGACTGGTGGTTCACATCCATAGACCTTCCACATGAAACACAGTGACTGAAGGTTTGGTGGCTTTTCTTTCCCTTCTCTCATACATTATGGTGTTCAGAGCACCATGCCGAGTATGGCACACTGTGGCTCAATGTTCCCTGCAGGAAGGGAATTGCTTTAAGCAATACATCGCAAAATATGGAAGCATAGTATTTTCTGAGAGTCTTGTTCAGACTCTTGCCCTCTGCTTCTGCAGTCTCAGTGGCCAATTTGCTATGTTGAGAGAACACTTCTGTTCTCCAGAGGTTGCTTAAATGCCCTTTAAGTAGTGTAACATCCCATAAATGGAGACAAAGATGAGGATAAATTGATAGGATCCAGATAACATCCAGACTACAAAGGAAGGCACCACTTGAAGAATAGAAAATACCCATCAGGGTAGGGAGGGGAATTGATTTGATCGTCTAGGCATGGAGTTATCATGACAGATCTATTTCCAGCTACACTTTCTACACAGCTTTTTCCAGCAGTGATGCTTTGATAATGTTTACCGACTAAGGAGATGTGGTACAGGGATGCTCAATATGAGAGCTCTGCTGGGGCTTACACAAATATAAATGATTTTGTGCTGTTTGTGGCATTTCTGAATGTGCCAATGAGCAGACTGTGAAAGTCATAGGTAATTTCAACATTAAACATAATCCTCTGCAGGCTTTAGGCACCAGATGGAAGAATCAGCAGTCCTGCTGAAGGACTGCAAAGATTTATATTTTGGACTTCAATATCTAGAGAGGCAATTAAAGCAGCTGGAACTTCACCTAACTGGGCATCATTCTCTCCGAACAGGAAAGGAGCTCGATTAAGTTGTGGTGGGTCAGTTCAGCAATGCAATAACTTGCCTGGTGTCTGTGGTGGAACACAAGGGGAAGGTTAGAGGAGACATATCGTCTTGAACCACATATGTAAGGCAAGAAACATATTACAAAGAGCTTTTTCCAAGAGTAAACAACAATTAATGAACCTGGAGGTTTCAAATTCCTCATTCTATGACTCTTGCCAGAGTTCTTTGTAACAACATTTTAAAGTGAAAGGCAGTGGAGTCGTAAAACTTGTGACTGTTACAAAAAGCACAAATTACTATGTAAGTACTAATGATGGCGGGAAGTTTTATAATAAAAAACATTTTAAAATTAAAATCTTACCTGATAGGTCTTTCCTGGAATTTCTTAAGTTTGCTACCATTATTTTATTTTATGTTCTTCCTGTGTCCCAGCACTAATTGAAGTGTAAAAATATGAAAACATTTACATAGTTTCAACAGCCTAATATATTTTTTTACTTTGTTTTGTTTTATTTTGCTTTGTTTTGTTTTAGTGATAACTGGGAGGGATGTTATTTAGGATTAGCTGATTGAAACATTTCCTCATCTTCTCTTAAACAAACACAGTAAAAGTAAACAATGTTGCAATGATTATTTTATTGTATGAGAATGTGCTTGTTGCAGTAGGAGTATCTGAATTCAAAGCTGAATTTGAAGCTCTGGCCTTACAAAGGATGCATTTCCCAACTTCACCTTTTTCAGAATTTTAATGGAAAATTTTGAAAAGATTAATTTTAATTTTGAGCTATTAAAAAATGAAAAAAAAATAAAAAGGAAAGATGATGTGAACTCAGACTTCAATAATCTGACCAACCCTGCTCACATGTGGCATCAAGTACCACTTCTGCCATCTCTCTGGATACTTCTACTGCCAAATCCCTTCCACAGCATCAGGACAGGGAGTAGATACTGCTTACAGGCTCTGTTGCTCAAAAGTTTCTCTGCTACTCTATTCCTCACCTAAGTGCACGATTCTTTATCTGTTTTGCAAAGCTTTGGAGAATAATTCTAACTGGAAGGAGCCTCTGGACAGCACCAGCCCAGGTCCCTGATCAAAGAAGGGTCAACTTCAGAATTTCTTGCCTGGGGCCTTGCCCTGATGAGTTTTGGAAGCCTATAAGGGTTTTCCAGTGCTCAACTTCTCTCATTATGAAGGATTTTTTCCTATGTTTAATGTGATCTTCTGCAGTTGTAACTCTCAGTGGTTGCATCCTGTCCTTCTACTGAATCCTCCTGGGCCAAGCTGGTGCTGTCTTCCCTGTAACTGCCCATCCAGTCTCCTTCCCTGGAAATATTCTAGGTGAACCTGCTTTAGCAGGGGTGTTGGACTAGATGATCTGCAAAGATCCCTTACCACCCAAACCAGTTCGTGATTCTGTGATTTGTATTCCAAAATCCTGATTTAGCTATTCTTACTTCTCTTCTGTTCTCCTCATGCCATGCCTCCTGCCCAGGTGCCTGTCCCAAACTGTCTTCTCTTTGTTGGGTTTCCTACCTGAAAATGGAATACTGTCCTTCTCTGTTCTTGTCTCTGGGACCCTGGGCTCCCTTCTGCTCTCCACTTTCTGGGGAAGTCAGAAACAGTAGAGCAGAGTCTCGACTGTAGTCACTTTCCAGAATGTTTCTTCATAAAATACACTGCTTATGAACTGGAAAATCATAGAATCATATAACGTTTTGTGATTTAAAGATCACCTAGTTCCAATCACACTGCCATTGGCAGAGATGCCACCCACTAGACCAGATTGCTCAAAGCCCCATCCAACCTGGCTTTCATGGATGGAACACCCACAGCTTCTCGGCAACTGGTGTCAGCACCTCAGCACTCTCACAGTAAAGAATTTCTTCCTCATTTCTAATTCAAATCTCCCCTCTTTCAGTTTAAAACATTTGCCCCTTGTCTTATCACTATCTGCCTATTTAAAAAGTTACTCTCCTTTTCTTATAAGCCCCCTTTAAATACCGAAAGGCTGTAATGAGGTCTCCCACGTGTCTCCCAAATATGTGTCTTTGCTTCAATAACTGCTAGACATGGACAGGAGGAGGAAATCTGTGGAGCTAACTTGGCTCTGCAATGCAGCAGAAGTGCCGTGAACAATAGCTTGGGAGAAAAGTGACTCTCCCTGTGTTGCAGGACTGTTCCCTCATATTCTCCAAAGTTTTCTTTAGTATCACGTTGCATCAGCCTCCAAATGTCTCTGCTTGTGAAAGAGTGTTGCACAGCCTGACAGACCCTCCTCAGAAAATTCTTCTGTGCTTATACTGTCTCTTTTTCCCACCATTTCAGCTCCATCCCATTTCCCTGTTTACTTTATGCTTCTGTTTCTCACCCCCCATGAACTGATGCCCTCCTCTGTTTTCATGCATCACATACGTGCATCACAGCCAGCATGTTGTCTAACCAACCTGTGCGTCCTCCTGCTCTGCACAGCTCAGCTCTGACTACCTCTTTGCAAAGTTTTTCCTCTCTCTTGGATGCTCTTCAGTTTCCAGTTACACTTCTCTGCTACCCACCATGAAGACCTGAATTGCACTAAAACCCTCTTCTCTACTACTTTTTCCTTCCATCTTTCACTTCTCCTATCATCCCTAATTTCTACTCTGTTATTATCTGTCTCCTAGGCTCTCTTCTCACTTTTCCTCTACAAGAGATGGGGTGAAGCTTCACAGATTTTCTCTAAATTCTTGGGGAGAAACGGGTAAGTACCTGCTACTGTCTGTTCCTCTGGAGTGTTTCCATCTCTTCCCTTTTCAAACAGATTTATACCAACACCTTGTTTTCTTCTTTCCTTGTCACTCACTCTAAGCTCTTTGATAGCTCTCAACTGCTCTCATCCTTCATTCCTCTTTCCTTCTTGGCAAAATCTCTCTGGACCCTCACCAGTCCAGGACCCACGAGACCAAAATCTGTTCTGGTTGCCTAGTTGTAGCATTGGCAGGAAGCTACAGATTCTACACTTAATTTTTGTTCTTTTCTTATGTCTATATTTCCTTTTTCACTTAAATTAGTCCACAACAATAGTTGTGAGAGTGGGAAGATAGTTAACTTGGGTTAAGATGGCCCTTCCGAGAGCAGGCTACAGGGCAGAGGAGGTGTTGACAGTAGCTGTGCTGTTTTTCAGCGCTTCAGATGCTCCAAACAATTCTGGCAGAGCAGAAACTATCATTAGAAAGCTTTAAGTGAAATATTTATATATACATCTGGGCAACCTCATTTTTCTTCTGGAGCTTGTATAAGACATACCACAGAGCCTTAGTTCTGAGAGGAAATGGACCCAGTTTTCTGGAAAATGAGACTTGTTTCAGGGTTGGCAAGATGCAGGCTGCAAATTTAGGCATCTGAAATAAATTATTGATAACTTTTGAAAATCTTGATCAAAATGCTTCACATGAACAGGCATGAAATAGGAATCCCTGGGCAGCAGCACTACAAGCAGTTTGTTATTAAAGATGATCATTTAGCACAGGCTGTTCTAATTTAGGTTAAACAAAGCTAATCTTGAAGTGGTATATTTCTTAGACTAGCCTGTGTGCATCTCTGCCTTTGCACATGTGTGCACAAACAGAATGGATAATTGTTTATTGAAAATAATATGGCCAGAGAATACCTTGCCATGCAAGATAGAACCTGCTTTTCTTTCTTGTGGAGATACAGGGGATCCAAGTTGTTGTTCCACTTTTCTTCTCCCCAGGAAAGTAAGAGGGTCTTGAATGACATGGGGAATAGATAGGAACAGGAAAGCAAATGCTTTGGACTCCCAAAATATTAGGAGGCACTAACTGTGTTGTATACTAACCACTGTGGGTAGTTTAGGGCTGAGCAGGGTCCCTGCAGAGAGGTCTGTAGCCAGAGGCCCTGGTACTCTGTTATTGTTTTGTTTTTGCAGAAAAATAGCCAGTGCCTCTGGAAACGTAGGCCTGATTTTCCATGGATGGCTAATATGAGTCATGACTTACTGAGCTTTTAGGACCTCTCTCTATTTCTAGTCTTTCTAGTGTTCCTAGTGTTCCCAGTACTTATATCTACCTGATCCCAGGCATGTTTAGATTAGATGTTATGAAGAAATTCTTTACTCAGAGGATCATGAAACACTGGAATAGCTTGCCTGAAGTTGTGGCTGCCCCATCCTTCTCAGTGTTCAAGACCAGGTTGGATGGGGCTTTGAGTAACATGGTCTAGTAGAAGGTGTACCTGTCCATGGACGTAGGGCTGGAACTAGGTGGTCTTTAAGGTCCCTTACCATTCTGTGATTCTACTTCTATCGTCCTGTCCCATGCAAACACCTGCAGAGAGGAAGGCACTTATTGCATTAAGCAGTTACAAAAAATCCAAACATTGCATTGGCTCCATACGTCCCAAACTTTATTTGCTTTATTACATATCCCAGAATCCCCGTATGATATTCCTTGGCTTAGCAATATAAACTTTCTTTGCATCAACAGAGTCTGTTGCAAGAACTTCATGAAAAAGCAATGAATGAGAGTGTAAATTTTTGGTTACCAAAGTACAGTCGAAAGAGCCTATATTGTGCCTACAGACCTGGGGTCAGCTGGGATAGGGTTAATTTTCTTCTCCCTTAAACCATGACACCAACTTATTAGGAAAATGGGGCTGACTGGTGGAAAGATGAGTAATGTGTGAGTAATGGCTACGTCTGATGCAGGATCAGGTACTTTGGCATTTGGGCTTCTTGCAGGCACAGTAACAGACAGGAGGCAAGAGCTGGGGCCGTCAACTACATACCCTTATTTTGACAAATAATATCATGTATAGCTCACATTTTTCCCTGTTTTTCATCTCTGTTATTTTATTCCTGTTTTCTTTCCCTCTTGCTCCTCACCCCATCCAGAATAATAGAACTGGCCAGGGCAGGGTCATGTCACTTCTTGGTTGATTATGCTGCTAACAGAGAAATCCAAACAAGCCATGCTGCATTTTACTTCTGAGTTTTATTCTTGAGAAAACTGTTTCTGCTCCCAGGGAAGTCAGTCGAGGTCTAATTAGTCCCAGATGTCTAGTAATAACAAGCACTTCCTTTTGGTAGAGCGAAACAAAAGCAGTGTTAAAACTGTTAATTAAATAGGTTTGACTCTGTTGTCAGGTTATTAACTAATTACAGTCATGCTAGTCACACTAATACTGGCTCTGAGAAGGAGATGCAGTTTTGCCATGCTTGACAAAAAACCCATATACTCAGCATGTGGCAAATCAGCCCATGTCTGGGCATACAGCTCAGCTTGCCTTCACACCAAAGGAAAAGCCCATCAACTTCACCACTGGGCTTCCAACTAATCCCTGGGATTGCTGCTTGTGCAAACTTATACCTACTAGAATAAAAGCTTGAGCCAATGATGGGCTCAAGAATGGGCTTCAGTAGACGTTAGATCAGGCCCCATTGCTGCTGGTGGTTGGTGGAAATTTGTAGAATCACAGAATCAGAACGGTTTGTGTTGGAAAGTACCTTCCAGACCATCTGGTTCCAACCCCATTGGAATTTGCCATGGGCAGGAATACCTTCCACTAGACCAGGCTGCTCAAAGCACCAGCCAGGGCTGGGCATCCACAACTTCTTTGAAACACCTCTTCCAAATTTCTGCTTACATCTTCAGTAGATCTCCATTATTTGCACTCTAAGATATGGAGCAGCTGTCCCTTTTTCAGCACCAGAAGGTAAAGCTCTAAGATGAAATCTGAACACCATGGAAAAATAGGAAGGCTTTTCATGTGTGGAGGATTCCAAGCTAGTGTTTTAGTATATTCACAATCCTATGCTTTTTACAAAATTCAAAGATATTTTTATTGTACAAAATTCCACAGTGAAAACAACCAGCCAGTTTCTTACATAACTACTTTAAAAATAGAATTATACACCTTTTTGTAGTGTGTTAATTTTTACATTCACTAGCTGGAAGAAATAGAAATGAAGCAGCAATTTGACTCTGAGTTATTTACCTGGACTGGTTTTGGTTTGACCTCTATTTCTCTAACGTGCCTTAATGTACAGTTCCTGGCATCAACGGAAGACCTGATATAGTTCCTTTTGAAGCCATTGCACCCTGATAGCAGGTCAGGCTCCCACTGTTGGTGAGCTTTTCTTCACTTCAGAAGGGTGAACTTTCTGTCAGGGCACAGAACATAATATATGCCTGTGTCAACTTACAGCAACACAACAGATTAGCCCTGTTAAACCCATAGGATCTACATAAGTTTTCTTACAGCCTGTCCACTAGACCATAATATCCTTTTAGGGAGACACAGTGAACATCTGAACTGAATAATGGCCCGGGATTTGGTTCCCTGTGTAGCATTTCACAATGATATCTTTTTGCAGTCTAACCCTCCACGACCTTTAAAAATAGATGTATTATTCTTCTGCATTGAAATGCATCAGCACGCAGTGAATTTCCCACAGTTTTCCTTAGAAATATAAGCATTTCAGTCCAATGTTAGCTGGTTGAAATTCTTTCTCCAAGATTTTTCTTTTAAAAAGTATTCACCTCAGAGATTAATTTCTTCACATTATACCCAGTTAAATCTGTATTGCACTTGAGAGGTAAATTTTTCTTCTGTTACTTGAACTGTGGACCTGTGACCTTCTGAGCAGATCTGGGTAACCTACAGTGCAGTTGTTTCATGCTTGAGATTTTTTTTACATCCCTCCTGGGTACTAAGTGCCAGGAGTAACTGACCTCATCTACTTCTCATGCCTTGCCCCAGTGACTGGAACAACATCCTAACAAACAAAGGGAGGTGTCCAAGGAGGTTCCTACCACCAAGGTCTTTGGTTCCCGTGGTCAGCTGCAGATTTTCTAAATGGCAGCCATGAGCACAACAGACACAAACAGTAGCTTCCTTTTTTTTTCCCAGCTAAATTCTCATTGTTTTAGAACTCATGGGGAATTTGCAATCAACTTCACAGAGTATGGATTTTGTTTTGACTCACTTTGGCGTATCTTTGTATGATTTCAGTTTAAGAAGGGTTAGGAGCTGACCAGTTAGGAAAAAGCAAAGGTCAGACCATATCAAAACATCTTGTAGAGGCACATAACTTTGAGGAGGGATTTCCTACTTGGCTAATGTCATCAGTGAGCTTTGAGCTCAGTGGAAAGTCTCAGGTCTCAAGACCTTAGAGGGCTTTTTCTTTTGGTCTGGTTTAAATTAAACTTCCCTCAAAAAACCAGCAGCACCTTACAGTGGCCTATTCTACCACTGCAAAACCTTTTAAACAAATCTGCATGTGAATGAAGCAAGTGCAAAACTCAACAAATTCTCCTTCCAGGCCCTGCAACCCAGACCACTACAGCGGTGCAGTTCAGGGACACTACATAACCATCTTAAAATCCACAGTTAAACATCAAAGATGAGAATTTTACCCTTAATTTCTAGGCAGTGCTAGTGTAGCACTGGATTTCTTCCGTTTTCAAGGCATTTTGTGTTCCTAAGCCTTCAACTGATGGATAAAGTTTTGCCTGCGGAAGCAAAAAAACGAACCCACGCCAATGATGATCACAGATAAAACCAACACAAATGTTAATATAATAAGGAAGTTGATTTTCTTCAGATCCTCTTTTTCACAGTCTTCTGGTCTAATGTTCCCAATGTGCATTTCTTCCCAATACCCAAAGTTCTGAATGTACTGGCACATTAAGTGCTCCATGTTGGAGATCTGGACATTTTTGTTCTGGATCATTGATGAAAGCCAGATGTTTCCACAGCAGTTGAGTGGGTTCCCAGAGAGATACAAGTTTTTAAGTGAATTTTCCAATGCTAAAATGTTGCTGTTCTGTAGTGTACTGAACCTATTGTTCCGTAGGTCTAGAACTTCCAGTGGAGAGGCACTACCCCACTTAGGCAGCCAGTTCAGCTGGTTTTCAGAGAGGTTTAGATGTTTCAGGTGACTAAAACAAGGCAAGTCAATATTTAAGTCTATCAGGCTATTGCCATGTAAATACAAATATTCCAGAGACTTTTCCAGTCCTGATAGTGCTTTAAGTTCTACTTTCAGACCAGGGTTCATGGAGAGATCCAAGACAATCAGAGAAGTCTTGTAGAAGGTGTGTGCTGGTAGGATGTTCAGCTTGTTGTCAGCTAGGTACAAGTATTGAAGGGTAGGAGAATTGACAAATGACACACAACCACCTTCCTCTCCAGCAAGTCTTTGCTTAGCTAATCCTGAGTACACACGGCAAAGGCTGATATTATTGCTTTGTAGATTAAGCAGTCTGAGGTTAGGAAGACTTGAGAAGATGTCATATTGCAGGGTCTGAAGATGATTGTTTTGAATATGAAGCTCCTTCAAATTTGGCAAAGCACCAGCATTGAGGAGAAGGTTCTGCAAAGCATTGTAGCTCAAATCAAGGACAGTTAGGGAGATCAATGCACTGTCATAAATTACTACAAATGCCTGAAGACAGTTTTTGCTGAGATTAAGGGTGTGAAGGGACACCATTGACTCAAAGAACTCATCCGGGATGGATTTAATTTCATTATAACTTAAGTCTAAGTATACAAGATGGTTTAAATAAGGAGAACTTGTGTTTCTCCTTTGCTTCTGATCAAGAAGATGAAAAGAAGCATCTAGCCATTTGTTTTCCATATAGTCCATTTTATTAGAAGGGGATTCAGCAGTGAGCTGGATTAAATTATTTGATAAATTCAGAGTTACCAGTTGATTTACCTGAGGGAAGACTGGGAAGTGGAGCAATTTGTTTTCACTAAGATCCAGACATCTTAAGCTATATTCATCATCTGACTTTGTGATGCGGAAGGTCTCAATGCTATTCCTGCTAAGGTCAAGTATCTCCAGCTGCCTGAGGTCGAAATCAGAGATGCAAGTAATTGAATTCATTGAGAGATTGAGTTTGGAAAGGTTCACTAGAGTGTCAAAAGCACCTTCTTCTATTTCCATGATGATATTACTCTGAAGATCTATCTCCACAAGACTGGGAGACCCCTGAAACATCTGGTGTGATATCATTGTAATACTGTTGTCTGCCAAGGAAAGGTACCGCAGTGTTGGAGCTTGTTTAATGAAATACTCAGCCATCCCGTTGTACAGACTGTTGTGGGACAAGTCCATTATTTCCACCTTGGGTAAAAGCCCAATCCCCTCTGTGTCATTCTGAGCAAGTTCATGTAAGCGATTGTCGGCTAAATTTATTTCCAGCAAACTTGTCATGTGTGCAAACACTCCAGACGTGATGAAACTTATCTGGTTGGAACTTAAATCCAGACACTGGAGGGAAGTGTAAAATAATAACGGCATTTCAGGGATGCTTTGAATCAGATTTCCAGACAGATCTATTTTGTTTACATTCAGATGGAGTTCATGAGGGATTTGGTGGAGGTCTTTATTGTGGCAAAATGCCTGTGAATTTGCCTGCTGGAATAAGAGAGACAAGGGGTTGTCACATGAAGAATGAAAAACATTTTTGCATTAAATATAAGCAATAAAACATTCAACATCCAGGTAGATCCTTCTTCTGAAACACTGATCACACCACTTTTTCTGAGCACTCAGGCAGCAAGAGCAGCAATCCTAATGCTTCTTTGCAGCTAACGGCACTCATTTCAGGTTAATGACATCTCTGACTTACAACAGTAGAGTTTTATCGGTGTGTGATACCTACTAAATATTCTCCTTTTTGTATGTTTCTCCAGGGCTCTCTTTAGTAGTTCAAAGTAAAGGATTTCTGCCCTTTCTCCTTTGCAATCAAGCACCATTTCTTCATTTTTCTTCTGATGTTTAATTTTCTCACTTTCATCACTGTATTAGATTTTACAAATTCTACTTGCAATAGTAAGTAGTACTTGGAAGAGCATCACTCTGTTGGCTGCATGGGTCCCAAAGCAAGGAAGTGGAAAAATATATAAGAATTCTATGTTAGAAAACCATTCTCTCCTTCATAGTCACACCCTCAGATATTTAGTCATGTCTTCATTCCGCCATGGCTTGGTTTAGCAATGCACCTTTATCCAAAATGGGTCGTTCAACAAATGAAACATTTCTGATGCAAGTCTCCAAACTCTTCCTGCTTTTACTATCCATGTTTATCCTTTTTCTAGGGCAACAGCTCCCCTCTCCTTGCATGGGGAGCATGCCTTGTGAAACCACCCAACGTCCCATGACACAACATGGAAAAGACAAATTATGTAAAGCCAGCTTTTGAGAGGAAAAAAAGCTGATGTGCAGTAAGGGTCATGCTTTTCAAGGCCAATTCTCAGCAGCAGATAGAGAAAAAAACTAATGTCAAAGTCAAATTCATCTTCCAGGTACAAGCTTGTTTAATTGCAGCTAGAATTGAGTCTGTGTCCAGACCAAAATTTGGAGTGTATGTTCATAAGGAAGATTGGGAACATGAACATGACAATCCTTGTATAAATATCAAGCTACATTTTGTTAACAAGGAGAACACACAGTGTGAGGAAGAAGAATGTGAAAGGGTTAGGCAGCATTTCATTTACTGGAGGAAAACCCTTGTCATGAATGTATTTGAGTGTCTGAGCCATGTAGTATTTGTAGAAAGATCAGAAAGGAAAAAAATAAAGAAAAAAAATCTGTTGAATCTTAATTTCTGTGAAGAAGCAGAATCCAGATGCTATGAAATAAACCTTTGCAGATATTAAAGAAACATTAAAAGTAAAAAATATTAAGAACCATCTGTTTCATGTGAACTTTCAGGTGAATTAAGTGGCAGGTCTGCTTAGGAGAAATGTGGCACTAGTCAGTGTTTTGTGAAACTCTTTTTCATCATCTGAAATTTGGAGATCACACAAAAGTGTGCCAGAGAAGTATAAGTGCTCATCCAAATTCCAGATATAGACAGACTGCTGAACAGTCCTTCCTAAGATACATCTTTCCCAAAGAACCCAAGTAAATTGACTACTAAAACCTGAACCCCTTCCTTTTTTTCCCCTCTAAGTCACTTAATCTACCTCAGCTAAAAAAAATTAGGGAGAAAGAAGGAAATTTTCTGACTTGTGCCTGACATTATTTCTTTCCTGCAAAGCCATTGTAGAATTGCTCATTTTGAGCTAAAATATGCTAAAGTTGGGCTTAGCTCCAAGGCATGAGAAGGAAGCCTTTTCTTATTTGGTTCATGGAAGAGGGAGAAGCCACGATAAAAAATCCAGAGTGAAAAAGCAGCAGGTGCTTTTCAGCCTAAGGCAGATGCCAGGTTTCTTCCCACACTTTGAGCTAGATCTCCACAAATGTTGAGAACCCTCCACTCCTTCAGGGAGAAAGCATCTTAGCCCTGATCCAACTCCTGTTGATGCCAGCCAGTTGGTTTTCACTGAAGACAATGGGTGAGAGGTCAAATCCCAAATCACCACGTATCTTGCAGGATTTGGCCTTTGATCTGCATCCACGGGACCCTCTCAGGGATAAAAGGGACAGATAAACGCTATACCTCCCACTGTCTGCCATTTGTTCCTGTAACATTTCCGCTCCCATTTTTTTCTTAAACTTTCATTCCTTTTCACTATTTTGATCGTCATCATATTTCTTATCCTCTGCACCATCTTTTCTCCCCTGAGGCTCAAACTGCATGAATTTCTTTCTCATCAGCAGTAGGAAGAAAAGATGAAGCCTGTCTCAGTGGGATGGAGTAAACAGCATCTGTTTGGTGTTATTTCCCCTCCTCCCATCTCTTAGCCCAATGGGTTGGCAGCCTGAGAGTGGAAAAGAAGTTTTTGCCAGTCTCATGTCTTGACTTCAGTTTATTTCAAGTTAATTGGCAAGAAGTACTGCAGGGTGAGGAGCACTTTGTCCCTCCAGTGCTAGCGAAAAATAACCCAACAACACAAAAGCTGAGCATTTGGATTCTGACTCAGTTCTTCACTGCTCTGCACTGGGTAGAAGTTGTCATCCACACTAGTAAGAGCCCTACAAAAAAGCAGCTGGATCCAAGCCTCCACTTGTGTCCTTCTTTGTCAACTCATGCACATTTGAACTGAAGAATCTGGACTGGAGCCACTTGTCAATGATCTGCACTTGCATGGTGTCCATGACCACTCCTAGAAGAGCTGCCCAGGTGAAGCATCAGCTACCCAACCAAACCTTAGCAGTTTGCCCAGGTACCCCACATCAACTGAGCTATGATAACCAGTTATGTATACAGTCACCTTCCCAAGATCTTTCTATATAAATTAGGTCTTAATTTCTCTGGAATTCCTAAAGCGCAGCAATACAGCAGGGTCGGCAGGAATGGAATGAGTACCAGAAGGAAGTTGTGTACACCTAGCAAATATTTTTTTTTCCTATTTTGGAAATTCTTGAGGATTTGTGATGAACAGCTTCGATATTAAGGAAAAAAAATAGGGATTTTTAAATAGCCTGTTACGGTCAGAAGCACTTTGATAGGGAAGGGAGAAAGTTCAGCTGTAAATAACATTTATAATATTGTACCAGGTGCTTGCAAAAATTCAAGGAGAAAATTTTGTACTAGAGCAAGAGGCTTTGTCACTTCTTTTCCCTCCAGCAGAAGTCAGGTACAACTTCCTTGGCAGCAATGCTCTGTCAGGTCAGAGGAGGTCAGTCTCCCTGCTATTATAAAAGGGCTGGTAGAGGTGCATTTCACAAAAGATTATTTACAGCACAAAGAACTTAGGCCTGATATAAAGAAATTGATTTTAGGTCTAAGTTCGTTCTCTGTCTCAGTACCAGACTCCCTCTATGGTCTTAGGGAAATCAGGTCAAATTTCTTTTAACCAGCTCGCCCTTAGAAAAAAACTGAGATAATGACCCTTCTTCCCATCTCCCCCCACCCCGCCCCACTCTCCACTCCTTTTATGTGCTGTCACAAAAGGACATAGCCTGAAAACTGCCTGCTACCCATCCCCTAACCCTGGAAATCCCACTTCTGCCCCTACAGAGAGCCTGGTCCTGTGGTATTTTCCTTTTCAGAGTCTATAGCTGTTTGTACAGTGCCTGTAGCAAGGGGACCCCAGCATCATTCAGGATCCCAAGGGGCCTGAGTAGGGAAACAGGCTTACCATTTCACAGGATGTACCCTCTGTGGGATAATAGCTAAAGGTTCCTGTGTTCACCACTGCCAGCAAGAAGATTATGTTCAGCTTCATGGTTCTGCAGGTAAAAGCAATTATGGTTAGATTTCAAATGGAACAGAGTGGTCAACACATGCAGAAACTGGCACCAGGTCATCATCTGAGAGGGACACAATCAGAGCAATAAATTAACCCCTCTCTGAGCCTACTACACTTATGACCTACCTGTGTAGCTTTGAATTCCTTTGAGCCCGGTAGGAAAAGAGACTTTTATGAGGAATTCAAAGGAAGGTTAAAGGCACATAATGGGTTTGTTGGTTTCAGCTGCTGCCTAGATGGTATCCAGGCCACCCAATGAAGTCAAATGCTTATGCTGGGCAGTGTGTCTGGCATCATGGAGAAAGACAACCACTCGGGACTGTCACCTACACTGTAGATGCAGCTCAGGTTCTTTCAACTGGGCTGAAATTTTGGGGTTCTAAGTTATGAACAAAGTGAACAGGCATCACTCAGAAACAACCAGCATTGGGAACAGTTTCCATTTTCATCCACATTTTCTACTCCTCTCATCCCAGAGCGCCAAAGAGCTTTTACATGTTCATCCTTGTTGAATTAATACAAATAGCTTAAAAAATGGACTGAGAACTTTTTGTCCAAATGTTTTCTAACATTTTTGCTAGTTTTCTGTTAAGGGGTTTTAATACATCCCAGGTATGGGTAGGATTTAAATAAGTTTGAAAGGAGAATATAGATTCGTTTGGATTGAAAGCAACCTTAAAAAGTAATCTAGTTCAAGTCCCCTGCCTTGGACAAGGACAGATGCCCTACTAAGAGACAAATAAAAAATAGAATGGATTTGTGTGAATGAAAGGATTCATCACAGTTTAACTGTTTGGAAAACACTGCAGAAAAGAGCATAGAAATTACTGCAAAAGGATCAAACACCACTGGGAGGCTGATCACTGGGCAGTGGGAGAAAAACACAACTGAAGCCAAGGGAAAGCATTCCTCCTTCAAACAGCTTGTTTCTAGACAGACACTAAAGAGGTCTCAGGCTGTGGTCAGCACTGATGTGAGCTCAGGGTACCACTTCTTATGCCAGCCTCTTGCAAACGTGCAGAATCTGCCTGTATTTATATGGCTTTTTGCAGACAGAGGTGGTCTTGCCTGCATCCAGAGCCAGTGACACACACACACTGGTTTGCAACTGGAAGCCATGCAGCAGCTTAGCTGAAGCCTGCCCGCTCCTCCCCTTCCCACCCAGAGAGTAGAGCTGTGTAATAGCAAGAGAGAAACCGGGGAAGATTAGAGCACAGTTACTCTCTTTTCTGATGGTAAACTCATCTCATTTCACAAAAACAATCAGTGATGAATGATGACCTGGGACACCAAGGTGAAAGAACTTGGAGTTTGTCTTTGGTTCTCAGTAATAGGACCAGAAGTGTGCTCCTCCCCTCTAAAAAAACACTGAGGATATTAATTCTCAACCTTTTAATTAATGTTTGAAAAATGCACTGAAATCATCCAACGGAAGGAAGAACTGCTGATGCCACTATCTGTAATGTCTCTTTTCCTCTCTGTTCTTCACTCCCCATGATTAGAGAAGTGGATTCCTCCTCTTAAGGAGGAAAAAATTAGTTTTGTCATTTGAGTAGTAGTTTATTGGGATGGAGAGAAAAGACAAGCATACCAATGCTTACAAGGCTTTATTTAGAGCCCTCAAATGGAAATGGTTTCTGTTTAGATCCAATGAATTAGGCTGAGGATATTAGCCACAACAGGACACCACCCTGATGGAGAGTTTTTGTCATGCAGAAGATGATTTCAGATTGCGAGTTCAGTTTTTTATATATTATTTTATGCTGCCCTCTAGGGCTGAAGTAGCTGTCTAACTGCTGGTTTCCTCACTTCCTTTTGCTAATTAAGTACTGCTGCTGGAAAACCCACCTTTACATAGATTTCCCCACTGCTTTTTCCCAGAACCGCAAGCCTGAACTGTTGCAAAGCACTTTTCCCACAGCTGAAATTATACACCAAAGAGCTGGGCTCTTAGCTCCTCGTTTGCTTTCCAATGCACCCTTGAAACAAGAGGCATAAATCACAGAATCATAGAATCACAGAGAGGTTTGGGTTGGAAGGGACTTTAAAGATCATCTGTCTCCAATCCCCCTGCCTTGGACAGGGACACCTTCCTCTAGACCAGGTAGCTGGTCCAGCTGCGAAAATGCTGTGAAAAGACAACAGAGAAGGGCATGATTAGGTGCAATGGATAGAAAAATCCACATTAAGCTCTCAAGAAAACAGTCCATCAGTGAGATTATCACAACCCTGGACAGGTTTCCCTTGACTGGGCTCTCATCAGATTAGTTTTGATCACCTTCCCTCAAGCACGTGGTGTCTTCAGATTTCCCTGTCCAGAGCTGGCTGCAGTGCTGTTCTTGGCATGCTTCCTGCAGTCAAGCCCTCTGTCTGCAATCCCCCTTGGGTAAGCAGGAAACTCACATTGGAGCAGGGGACTGCTGTGTTGTCCAGAGGTTTGAATTCCTTTTGGATTCTCTGTGTTTAGAGTTTGCCTCGTCAGCAGTGTGCAATAGCACTTGCAATCCACGGACACTTTTGCAAAGAAATCCTCAAATATTTGAGGCCTCCAAGGGAAAAAAATTTTTTTTTTAGTAGGATGTTTTGCTTTTATTTGGAGATGGAATACTAATATCATGCCTGTAATGAAGAGCATCAAGTGACTAGGATGATTGCAGCTTCACATTTTCTATGCATGGATGTTCAGAGCACTTTGGGAAGTTTGACTTTGTAGGGATGAAAATAACAGAGGTTTTGTTAGTTGTGCCTTTTAAAAAACCAGGCCAGCTCCTCAAGCTGTTTTACTGAGTGGCCAAACCGTTGTGCCAGGTGAACTGTAAATAGCCTGAACAGAAACAAATGCCAAAGCAGGAGGGAAGGGCATGCACTGATTCTGCTGCTTAGGACTTTGCTTCATTAAAATCACAGCCAAGTCAAGTCCACATATCAAAATAAGGACTGCTACATCTCCTGTAACCCCAACATGGCTTTTCTCCAGTCTTTTGAAGCTGCTGCCTTCCTCGTTTCTCTCTCTGTCCTTTCTCTACTTGCACCTCTCTCAGGTGTTTATCTGACAGCATTTACCCATCAAAAAATTAACATTTCCAATTAATTGGACACATGGGGTTCAGCCAGATTCCCTATTTTATTAGCCTCTTATTCTACTTCTCTCTCCAGGAAAGAAAACTAAAATAAATGAGAATTGTGTGAAACCCACCTGCCTGGAAACTTGTTGAGAGAGGGGCTGGGTGGAGGGACAGTAGGAGATGGGAAAATAAAAACACCTATATCAGCAGTAAGTGTCATTTGCAGATTAAACTATCTGACCATGAAAACAAGCCACCTCCCTTGAAAACAACGTTCCTGGGGAAACTCAAACTCATGAACTAAAACATGATAATTTTTCATATTACCTTAGTGCAGCAAAAAGAGACAAAAATAGGCTTTTAATTCAGCAAATTGTTTTAGTTGATGTGGAGTCAGTATCTGGGAAAAGGTATATCCAATTTACGTGATCCAACAGGAGACAAAATTAGGTGAGGATAATTATTTCTGATAGATTTGATTGCATGATACTGACACCCCCCCTTGAATCCACCCATCATTATATTAGTAAAAGGTCAAGCACTGATACAGTCACTGAAAAGTAACCATCTTCTTTCAAAAGAGATGACTTGTTGTGAATTTTTGTTATTCAAAACTAAAGGATTTCTGCATTTTAGAGTAATAAGTTGATTTTAGAGTTGAAATGATTGCATCTTAGTAAAAAACCAACCAACCAAACCACAAACAAATTTCTGCTGTAGTGGAAAATCCAACTTTTGATTCTATTTAAGGGAAGCATATCTGCACTTTCATCAAAAATACTTTAATCAAAATACAACAGGGTTTGGCTTTATACATTTATCTGTGACTTTTATATAAATTAGGAATTTCTGAAACTTTATCAGTTCCAAATATTGTCTAAAAGTTAATTCTTGTGGTAACAGTCCAGAAGCAGCAAAACACTCTCAGTAAGTCACCGTTCACCCAAGGTGACATTGAAGCTGTCAGGATCTTAGGAGCAGCAGAGTGACGCTGCCGTCTCACACCTCGTGCTCCAGCAGGGAGGGCTCAGTGACAGTGCTGATAGCAAGCAGAGCAGACGAGCCAAACAGTCTTTTGCCCGTTTTACCCGGGGACTGCGTGATTTGCCCATGGCTATTTCAGGATCAGTGTCGGGGAGCTGGGCGAGGGGCATTTAATCAGTGCACAAGGCTGATCTCTGCAGCACTCCTGCTTCAGAGCACTATAACGCAGCAGTACCACAAACAGACTAAAGTGCTGTGAATGAATTAAAAACACCCAAACCTATCTCCATCTTTCATTACTGTAAACACAGAGAATAATAACAAACCCAGCATATGGTAATTGTATTGCTATAAACTAATCAGTGCCTCTTTAACATAAGGGCTCTATCTCGCTACAGTGCAAGTCCCTGATGGACTAAATATACAGCTGTGTGGACAGAGCCATCCACACAGTGTGTTTAGCCAGTTTCTCAGCCTATTCATAAACGCAGTACCCTTCTTACGTCTATTACTTTTAAAGGCTGCAGCTCTAAGTCACCAGAGCCCCCATCTCTCCCGCAGTCAACTTTCTAGCATGCTCCCAGGATCGCATGCATCTCCACATACCTGCTCTGTGGCTGGAGGAGAAGGAGGAGCAGGTTTTGTCTCTGCTTACAGCCTTCTGTCTCCCATACTCTCCCAGCAGCTTTTCCAGGGCAAGCTGAGGAAGAGTTTCCTTAGGGAAAGTCGTACCTCTATTGCATGCCAGCTGACTAAAACTCCATAAGCATCGAGAGAAGTTTGAAGTCACGGGGAAAAAAAAATACTCCCCATAGACTGGTCCTTGAATTCATTCCTTTGCAGTCATGATCTCTTATATATTCCCAGGCTCTCAGGAGCACGTGAATACATACCTCCGTAATTGTTTTAAAATGTGCGTGTCCTCTGCGCTTCTCTTTATTTTCCATTCCGTTCATTCAGTTTTGGCTTATTTCCTGCAGTTTCTCAGCTGGTAATTACACTCCTCTCATATTTGCACATGAAACAGTCTGTGAATTCCACAAAAAAATCCCATCTGCAGGCTTTGGGGACACGTGCTTCTCTCTGAAGTCACCCATGCCTGTCCCACAGCTGTCAGCCTTCAGATTCCCAGGGGATGGAGTAAATTTGGGGCACTGAGCTAGCTGCAAACCCTAAACTCCAAGTCCAGGCAGGATGGGATGCGCAGGAAAAGGGTATATGGGAGGGAAGCTTCGTAGTAGGGAAAACACCTCATGTTTGGTTTCCCAACAGCTCAGGTTTGTTTCTGTGGCCCAGCAGTTGGATGACAAAATGCACCCTTGGTGGAAAGGATAAATTAAATTTAATGCTTGAATGGGAAAAAATGTAAATGCCTTTTAGAAAGAGCAAGGGGATGAATTTTACTTTCTTTTCCTTGGGTGTGAAGGTCTCTTTTATTTCAGAATCAATGCTCTTGTGTCAACCAGTGGGGGATCTGCTCATTGCCTGTGTTGTCTTCTTCTGCTTAGATGTGCCCTGGTACCTGGCTACACTGACCTCTGCATGTTAGTTTGCAGCTGTGCAAACCTCTGAGAGCATTTTGCCAGCTCCTCAGTGGGTGTCTCAGGAACAAACTGAGTCCTGGCTTTGCCAGTCAGGACACAACCTCACCTGGGCCAACCCACAGGGGAGCTCTCACAGGCACCAGAGACCAAAGCAAACCTCCCAGAGACCACTGCTAACCTCCAACCTTCTTCCCTGGATGCATGAAGAGTATATCTCCACTGAGCAACCTTCCCCCTGGAGGAGAGGTTTACCTTCAGCATTGTGTGTTTTCCCTGCATTGCACTGACATCTGCAAGGATTTGGGATGGACCAAAAAAAAAACCAACAGGTTTACTGACTGCCTTCTCCTGGACAGCATCAATTCTGTCCAACTTTCCTGGATCTGTTTATTAAAATCAGATAACAGCCATGTCCTTGAACACCATATGACAAGCAGCTCTGTAGATTCTGCTAAACATATGCTGGCTCTAGCCTTTGCTTCTATGCCACAGGTTACTGTTTGTTCTCTTCATGACACCAGCTCCTGACAGGGTCACTTCACATCTGCACCATACTGGGAGATTCAAGATGAAAATGTCTACAGCTGTGAAAGGTGTGGTTTGTTAAATATCACAATAAGCGCATTTTGCACATGTTATTACAATAAGAATGTAACAAGGATAATCGGTTTAAAAGTAATGGGTGCATTATGGCGAAGAGGTAAACAATAATGATACATGTACGTAACAATATCATGTAGGATAATGAACATGTATAGCTGTATATGCATATTTTTTAAAAGCTAAATAGCCTAGCAATTATTAAGTGAACTTACTTGTTGACTTGTCTTGGCAACAGAAGCAGATCAGGAGGAGTTTGCCTGCGTACAGCAGTTCCAAAACCTTACTGAGGACCTCAGAATAGCACTTATATGGGATATAGGTGGTCCCAAGAATACAGCAGAGCATCAACAAGTGAGCACGTGGTCTGAAAGCCCCAACAACCCTGTGCTGTGTCTAAACTAGAAGTCAACTATCGCTCTGTCTTGTGGCACCCTGCCTGGTGAATATGGCTGTGCTATTTGGTTTGGCGGCAGCCAACTCCCCTCATAGTCCGTGCTGGCTTATTTGGCTGGGACTGACAGAGGAAGCTCTCCAAAGCACAAGGAGATGTTGTCTCCCCTCCTGCCATCACGCCAGGCCAACCCGACGGCCGGCTTGGTGTCACAGCGGCCCAGCCTGGAGGATGGCTGCATAAGTGCTGCTTAGAGATGGAGCTCCAGTCGTATTTTCCAGGTGGTACATGGATAACTAAAGGAAAACATCCTGTCGCAGAAAGGATAGGAAGTGTCCTTACAATAAATTTCAGACTTATATGGAAGAGGAGGAAATTATTCACACAGATCCTGCTGTTGTTAGATCTCCATCTCTGATGTGCGGGCTGCAGAAACTTGGGTCACCCTATGGATACCCAGTGACACCTGAGTGCTGATGCTTCTACAGTTATATCTCTCCCACTAAAGGTACCTCTCCCAGCGAGTGATCCCTGGCCTGATCCATGCAGGTGTGTCCCTTCTCTAGAGCAAGTTGACTGTTTCCAGGTATGTAGCACTCAGATACCTACCCCTGGGTGGTTCCTCCTCAACCTTGAGTTTGTTGTTTCACTGTCAGCTTTCTTTCAGAATGCCTTGAATAATGTGGGGACAGTGTGCAATTTGCTGTGGAATAGCATGGGAGGACTGTGTGAAGCAGAAGCAACCAAACCTGAAGCAGGCCCTGAAGAAAACCCCAGAACTACACCCAGCTTGGAGGGAACAAGCTGGTTTGGTTGGGAAGGGTGCTCATGGGAGAGCTAACCCTCAGTGTGGTTGACTCTGGGGAGCCAGGTTAGCTGACAGCATCGATAGACCCCTGCACACCCCATGGAAGAACCTGAGGATACAAGCAGGGACACCACACCCTCAAGACTTGTGGGATCTTGCCACCAAAACTCCTTACAAGCACCGACCCTGTGATAATCTCTGCTGGTACCATGCACAAATCCTAAATGCTTCCAATACTAAAGCAGCAGGATGTGGCAATCAGCACATCCCACTTAAGAAAAAGCACCACAACGCAGTACTGGTCACACAAAGTCAACCCTGGGCCATTTTCTCCCCTTCCAACTCTCACAGGATTCCCACTCTTCCATGGGAGAGGGGAACAAGCTTGGTTGGTGTGCTTGGCATGGAGATAAGAAGTAGTGCATGAACAGAATGCAAAATTACCAGTTGCTGAGATGCTTCAAGATATCACGGCCAGTATAGGCATCATTGTCTTGAACTGATATTAACCCAGTTGCTTTTTTAGAAATTACACTAAAGAAGACAAAACCCCCCCAACCGAACAAAAAAGAAACCAGCAAGAAAGATAACTCTCTGTTTTAAACAACTTGCAAAAGATTAGACGTTGACCATGTGCTCACCTCATGATTAAAAAAACTTGTATTTTGTCAACAAGATGCCCATCTCTAAATATATATGATATTTCCCCAAACTAAACAAATCTTGATATTTTTGCTCCATTTCCTCCAGCTCTGATTGGAGCCTATTCTTTTAAAAAAATATATGAGGAGCAAGAGGGCCAGTCAGAGACGAGTTAACTGCGATCATGTTGCAATGCAGTGATTTGGAGGATGGAAAAAGCCCTGGCTCGTCTTGTTACTCTTAGGTGACAGGGTCCTCAAGCACTGCCTGATGCCTAGGCAGACAGTGCCAGAAAATTGAGCAAGAAAACAAAATGCACATAATGGTGCAAAAAGACATTCATGGAGTGCTTGAGAGATGTTGTACGCGACCCAGAGTGGCAGATATTGTGGAAACTCCCAGCATAAGCAGGTACTGCCACAGGATACAGATGGGGTGACTTTGGTGATAAGGGTCTTCTGCAGAGTCTCCTGAGAGAACACAGAAGGTAACACAAAGGAGTTGGAGAGAAAACAATGTCTGATAGGGGGTGCTGCTGGGAAATATGTCAGTGAGGCAGTAAGAGAAAAATGAGAGGGAAACCATGTGGGTAAAACTCCCAGACAAGTAAACTTATATCACTGGATCTGCAGAAAATATCATAATTTTGGGGGGATTAAAATGGGACAAATGGAATGTATGTTTGTATTATGGAGGCCCAAAACTCTCTCCAGACTCCTCTGGTTTTATTTTCCAACCCCTGTGGTCCTCAGTCATACACCATTGCTCAGTGAGATTTTGGGGTATGGCTTTGCAAGCAAAGTTGCCAGGTGAACATCTCGAGGAGACAGAAATAAGGGGAGAGACCTTCTGCCTTGCACTCTCCCTGCCAGCTCGGATGGTTGAAGGGAGCCTGTGTCCTACCCAGATCTTTCAAGTGTTTCTGGGCTTTTTGTTCCCTCAGCTACCATCTCCAGGGACGCTTTCTAGCCTGTGCTTGAAACATCCCAAAGTTTTATCAGCAGGTTCAGGAAACTGTGCTGCATGTGACAAATCTGGTTTGTCTTGAAATGCAAACCAAATGAGACTGATGTAGTTTCTATTGCAAATATTTCCTATATCTCTGCTCTACCACTGCAATAGCAGGAGGATCTATGAATCAGGTGAAGTGGAACAAGCTGCAGAACAGTTTGTCCAGTCTTCTGTGCTAATGAGGTTAAAGATCATGTTTCTCTCTAAATCACTTGCTTAATTTAAAGTGTGTAATAGCATCCATTCTTCCTCCTTCTTTTTGTTTTCTTTTTGTTGGGGGAATGAAGAAGAAAGTTGGTCTCTCTCCCCAGCATTTTCAGTCCCTACTATTGGATCAGACCTTAGGAAAGTGACTCTATTCTATCAACCACCATTGAAATAAACAATTTTCCCTTTTTGATATCCCTTCTTTCCACCTGTTTATGGTATTTACTTTGGATAGGTGGTGTCTTACTGCAGGGAAGCTATAGTGAAAGGATTACTGGCATTATGTCTACAAGGCCTTGAAACTGTAGATTACCATGATACAGGTAATTTTCAGCTCTTGCAGACAAGGATTTCAGGACAGTTAATGGAGGGTATGATCTACTCTGTTTTTTGCTCCTTTCATACTTTTTTTAGGCAAACGCTGAAATAAAAAAAAGAAGGTTGTAATCATAATCATAGAGAGAGAAGAAATGAGTTAGAAATGCTCTATTTTTGTCATGGTTCTTAAACCCTTTGATCCTTCCCACAGCCCCTTGATCCATCACTACGTCATCACTTACTGAAATCATGGGGACTTTTTATAGCCCACAGCCGGATTCTGGGTTACTTCCAAAATATCTCTGCTTACTGCTAAGTGTGTTGTCTTTCCTTCAATAATCTAACTCCCACCCCTCATTGATGTATGTTGGTTTTCTTTTTTTTTTCCTGAAGGGAAATTATTGAAATAATTACTTAATTCCTTCATGGTCTTTGCTGAGCTACAACCATACGTCATGACAGTCCCTGAGTGTGGTGTTTTAAGTGGAACATACTTCTGGAGAAGAAAGGTACCTGTACCACCTAACAGTCCCTCTGAACCAAAAGATGAAGCAAGGGATACATTGGGAGACATAAGGGGATTTTGGAGTTATTTCAGTGGAGACAGAAAGCAGACAAAGGGCAACAACCTGAAAGAAAAAATCCTGCTCACCTATCTCTTTGATTTTTCCAAACACTGGAAATATAATTTGCTCCTGAACATCTCCTACTGGATTTCAGAGGTGGGGTGCACTCAGATAAACTTTGAAGCCAGTGGAAGGGCTACATTTCCACCAAAAAGTTTGGTGGAAATGTTTAAAAATGAGGGTGGTGAAACACCAGCACAGGTTGCCCAGAGAGGTGGTGGATGCCCCATCCCTGGAAGCATTCAAGGCCAGGCTGGACAGGGCGCTTTGCCACCAGATCCCCTTGAACATGTCCTTGCTCATTGCTGGAGGAGTGGACAGGATGACCTTGAATGGTCCCTTCCAAGCCAACTATTCTATGATTCTACGATAAGGAAGTCATTGGAGATGGTCAAAGAAAAGGTTGGTGATATCCTTCTGGCCACTGAGCAATTTTTTCATTGACCTGTGCAGGCACGCACAGGACAATTGATTTTCGTATTCTTTGCCTGCCCTCTGGTGGTGAGTGGCTCCTGCTTAAATGTATGCATACAAATATATTTATATGTACACATATGTGTATGTATATATATATATATATATACACACACATAGGCACATATGCCTTGACATATACAGCATAAAATGCTTACCTCTAAATTGTACCTTGAATATGAATGTTACAGATGTGAGCAGTAGTTAATTATTGTCATTGGCTGGGGCTGGTCTTTTTAATGATGAAGATTTTCCTGTGATTGTGTTAAAATTTAGTTCAGTTAAAATATTTCAGAATGAAAATAACAGGAGAATAATGAAATATTTGCTCCAGCTTGAGAGACCTGAAAGGTCTTCGTGCGTCCTTTTCCTCTCAATAAACAAACTCTGCTGAAACGAGGTGAGCCATACAAAATCAAGAGCAAAAGGTTTTTCCAGGACCAGTTCTTACAGCAAATATGGGACAGCATGAAGATAACTGCTGTAGTGTGGATGTTCCTTTCCCTACACAATGCCAGTCTGGGATAGCAGGAGGGAAGAGAGAATGCTGAAACTTGGAAGACATATTCTCACAGAATCACAGAATATTCTGAGTTGGACGGAACCCACAAGGTCATTGAATGCAACTCAGGGATTGAATGTCCACAACCTTGGCATTATTGGCACCATGCAGTAACCAACGGAGCTAATCTCAACACTCATTCACCTTTGGTGAGGGGGTTTTTTTCAGTTCAGCAAGGATTCAACATCATATTTCTACTCATTTTTCCTTGTAGCTGCAAAGAGCAGAGGGTTTTGCCATATAGCCCTTCACAATTTCTAGAAATGTGTCCAGCAACTGGGCACAAGATAGTGAGGAAATACATTTAACATTGCAGCTTTCAGGGCTTATATAAATATAAGAAGTATTGGATGAACACAGTGTTCCAACCTTTTCTCTTTGGATGACTTTTTGCAGTGGGAACAGCAGCAAAGGTGATATTCATATTGATGCGCTTTGTCTATGTCCAGAGGGAAGTGAAAGAGAAGAACTTCTCATCAAACCTTAATTTGCCACTCAGTGCTTCTGAGTGAAACTACAGACTTCCCCTCAGGAGGAAGTGAGAACAGCCTTCAGTTCTTGGAGCCCTTGAGATCTGCAAGCACTTCTATAGAGTATTATCCTGATTACATATTTGCCTTGGAATTTTGTTTGAAGCCATGTGCAGGGATGAGCACACTGTGTCTCTGGACTCCTGTAGCATTAGACAACATGGATATGATGTCCATAGTCACACTGGAAGCTCCCCAGGGATGTGGCCAGAGCACCTACAGGTCCTTGCCTGCTTGGCAGCTCTCCAGCCACTCTTCCCTCAGCCTGTGGTGCTCCTTGGGGTTGCTGCAACCAAAATGTAGGACCCAACACTTGGCCTTGTTGAACCTCATACTACTGGCCTCAGGCCATCGATCCAGGCTGTCCAGACCCCTCTGCAGAGCCCTCCTGCCCTCCAGCAGATCAACACTCCCACCCAGCTTGGTGTCATTGGCAAACTTACTGAGGGTGCCCTTGATCCCCTTGTCCAGAACAAAAATAAAGGTATTAAACAGGACTGGCCCCAGCACTGAGCCTTGGGAAACACTGCCTGTGACCATGTGCCATCTGGATTTAACTCCATTCAGCACCACTCTGTGGGCTCAGCCATCCAGACAGTTTTTCACCCCGAGAAGAGTACACCTGTCCAAGCCATGGGCAGCCAGTTTCTCCAGGGGAATGCTCTGGGAAACAGTGTCAAACTCTTTACTGAAATCTAGATAGACAATGAAAGGCTGGTTCCTCTCAATGCCTAGGACCTCTTGTTATTCCAGATATGGGGAATGATTTGATGGAGACCTCTCATGATATGAAAACTACTGTCCCACCAGAGCTGGAGGACTCTGCATCTGGGGAGATTCTTTACTCAGTTCCTTTCCACCTGCCCACCTTCTGCTAGCTGGTTTCTCTCCACACACACTAGTGTGAGACAGTCTGTACCCATCCCAGTATCACCCACAAGGACAAAAGTACAGCAGCATGACGGAGAGGAGCAGATTTTCAGACTGATCCCACGCCTCCATAGTGTGAGAAATGGAGCTCCCTGGGTCACCCTGCAGATTGGACCTGAGTCTCAGACCCACCATGAGTATCAGGTCACATTTTCCTTTTGCCCTGACTGTGTTGCAGTCCTGACAGGTGCAGTCAGCCAGAAAAACCTTAATGACATAAATAAATGAATAAACTTTGAATAAACTTTGGATCCATGAATAAACTTTGGCACCTTATTTGGATAACAACCTGTGGTTATTCCCTCCAGTGCTTTCTATTTGCTGGTGGGAAGCTAAGAGTTACAGATTTGGCTGGGCAGGCAATCACCTCCTCAGGGAGCCCACACAAGTAGGTTAAACAAAAGCTTTATTTCCACACAGTGTTCTTGGGACACAGTGCCAAGATTTCACAGACAGCTCAAAACAAGGATTGGAAAGGAATGCTCTGCTCCTGTCATGCTTTCTTATTGCAAACAGCCCTGAGTCACAAAATGCATGTTCAGAGCTGAGCCTGACCTTCCTTTAAAATCAGAAGTGCTCAAACTAAGAGTTTTTAGATTTGTCCTTTAAAGCCATAATGTACCAAAGCAGAGCTCACATGTGGGGAAGTGTAAGCAATTTTTTACAGCACCAGACTCTCAGTCCATGAGACAACAGAAGAAATATTCAGTAAGTCATGGTTATTAAAGCAATTAATTGCAGCACGTCTGCCATCAGATATTGTTCTGTGATGTTTGGATAGTGCATTTCTTCTGGTGAGAAAAGACCTCAAGGCTGGGGATTTAGCCCTGCAGAGTCTGTTTGCTGCCTTCTCTTCCTGCCCACATTTTTCTGACTAGTGTGGAGAAAAGGTCAGTTAGTTTCCTGCAGGACTTCAATATTTTGAAATGCTGTTTCAGTTCCAGATTTTGAACAAAAAAACTAAATAAAGAAGGAAATTGTATGTGGAGATTTGGAGCTGGAACTTCTGCCTCCAGGGTTGCTTTGGAATCAGTGACTGCAATAGCCCAGCAGATGGGCAGCTGAGGTGTCTGGCAAACAAACTGTCCAAAAACCAGAGCATTTTCCACGTGAAAACTGCAGGACATTTTCAACTTGGAAAATTTTAACAACAATAGAAAAAAAAAGGCTCCACCACTTAATAAATGCCTTCTGTTTAAGACCAACTGGGATTTCATGCATGGTTTTGTGGTTTTCATTTGGGCATCAGGCCTATGTGGATATAACATATTGCAGCATTGGTCCTTTGCCCTGAATTGATTTTTCCTGGTCTTCTCTGTATATGTTAATGAACATATTTCAGACATCTAGATTTGTGACAGTGAGTGAATTTACTTTCATCATCTCTTGGTATTTTAACTGTGCCTGAAGCCTGTCCTGTGAAGTCTGGCACCTGGACAGCCCCAAGTTGAGAACAGATAATGGCAAAAGGGAGGGTTAATTCCTTTGAATAAAATAATTGTAATGTGTTAATGAAAGCAGTCAATGAAAGAGAACCATCTGATAACATTTTTCTTGACTTTCAAGAGAACCTAAACAGGTCCTGTGCAGGGAGGAGGCTGCATTGCACCAAGTAATGAGAAAGTGAAGAGGAAAAGTGATGGATGAGGACTGGTGTGGAGTCAGGAAGCAAAGCGGAGAATTGCATTATCAGGATGCATTGTGAAACAACTTTTGTGGGTGGTCCTCTCAGTCCCTCCACTGGGTCCTGTGCTGTTCAGCAGAATTTAGGGATGCTCAGGGAAGGAAAGAGAACCACGGGATGCTGACATCTGCAAATATCATGAAGTCAGTCTTGGGAAGGATTGTGAGAAACTCTCGTGAATGAGGGAAAAGATGGGGAATGAAATTTAATACCAACAGCTGTAAAGTAACGAGCATCAGAGGAAAAGCATTAGATGCTTGTTACACTGCACAGAACTTGGATCTGGTTTCATCAGTTCAGGGAACCCTCTCCTGTGGTCATTTCAGGAAGGCTGGAGGAGTATTCTGGTGCAGGATGAATACAGAAAAGCTCCCCCTGCTCACCTGTCTCAGCAGTTGCTGGTCTAGGAGCACTGCTTGTGCTCACCCAGCAGCTGCAGGAGGCTGGAGGAGAGGATTGCAATCACCCAGGGCCTGGAAATAATCCATAGCGCAGTGGCTCTCAGGGCATCTTGGGAGGTCTGTTTCAACTCTATGTGCTAACCCAAATTCCCTGTACATCAAACTCTCTGTGTCCTACAGTTGACCTAGCAATCCTACAGCTCTTCACCAGGCTGAGTTTTACCTGTTAGAGCTTTATCTAACACCACCACTTCACACAGCTTCAGTTCATTCACACGGCTGCTGTTCCAAACCCCAGAGAAGCATCTTCTAATGACAAATATGCTGTGAGGAGTGATATTGCCCCTTCCTTACATCAATATCCCCTGTCATGGGAAACTTTCCTGGACCTGGGCCATTGCAGCTGTTTGGGTACCCATCAGTGCTGTGGCTGCTCCATATCTTCCTTGCATTCTTCCGCATCTCACACCTTCTCTGTCTGACTGTCCTGCCACTGGCTTGTGTATTTTGAGATCTGCTTTTAAATCATTGTATAATAAAGGGAATATATGAACAGGACTCTCCATAGGTGCCTTATCCCCATTGAGAGATGAAAGGTAAGTTGAAAAGTCAGCTGAAGGCAAATACACAAACTAGAATGAGATTTTCAGGTGGAGGGATAGGTCTTCAAGGATCTTTATTGTCATATATCATAAAATGGCTGCTAAAAATACTGTATGAAATATGAACTATATTCAGATAGTGTTTGTTGTATGTAAATACATCTTTTACAGCTCTCAGTGGGTTTGCACAATTACATTAAAATTCACTCTGTAATATTAGTGGAAAAGCTTCCAGCTATTACGTGGCGGGTTCTTGTTGATAGTGGTTACTACACTGTGCACTTCCCTATGCAAGAATCCACTAAGTGCCTTGTCCACAATCACCAGAGAAGTCTGATGTGGAGCTACAAAAACTTACATTTGCTGTTTCCAGCCCACATAGTCCTCATTACAACATCCTAACACTAGTTTTAGAAGCAAAATAATAATAATAAAAAAAGAGCCTGATACAGTAGTCATAGTTTGTATGAGAAGAAATCTCATGAGTGAACCTAAATCTGTCTAAACAGAACAATACCAGGAAAATATAAATATGTTTCATGGATTTCTAACATTAGAGGTGATCACACTCGGGGATGGGTCCTTGGCCTCTTCCTGTTGAAACTAAAGAAAAATTACCACTGGCTTCAAAGAGAATTAAGAATTATCCTGGGATTACTAAAATCATCAGTGACTAGAACTTTGCTTCTCTGCTACCCTTTCCCACAGATTTACTATCTTATTCTTTAAAATAAATTCAAAGAATGTTGTTTATTTTAGAAGACTACAGGCTGAAGAAAGAATTCAAAACTGTGTGCAGAAGTGTGGGTTGAAATCTTGTTTCAAAAATTTTCATGGAAAATTCAGGTTGATTTAACCCATGCTGGTACAGAACAGGACAGCAATGACAAATGTTTTTTGCATGGGAAAATAATGGAAAAGACATGAATTATGCAGAAATTGTTAGATTTTAAACTCACATTTGCACGGACCAATACAGATAATGTGCCTCTCTGGAAGTGTGCATTGAGGTGTAATGTGTCAGAGTTAC
The DNA here is from genome assembly GCA_013400975.1 of Atrichornis clamosus. NCBI lineage: Eukaryota > Metazoa > Chordata > Aves > Passeriformes > Menuridae > Atrichornis > Atrichornis clamosus. Next base: position 35,142 of record WBMZ01010272.1, read on the forward strand.
CTGCCCTATGTTTCTTCCACAGGACTTTATTTCTGAATGAATTTTCAAACAGAGGGTGAGCGCAGGGCAGAAAGTGAAATCTTTCCTAATCCCTGTCTGACAGCTCAAGTGTTGTATGAGCCTTTTGACAGATGTCTTTCAAGAGCCAACTTCTCCCACCTGGAGTATCAACTCACCACTAAAAAAGCAAAAGCTTCTTTCACAAAACCTGGTGCTACAGAGTAAAATCTCATTATTAAAGAACAGTAATGAATTTCTGTTCTGTTTGCACTTTTCAGATGTTCATACTCCAAACAGCTCTTACTTTGGCAGTGCACGTTTTATACTTGACACAGTGAATTAGTTCTGAAAATACTGTGTTTCTCAGCTTTGTGAAGTCAGCCTCACCTTGTTTCATAAAGATATTTGCAATATCCAATGAAAGTTTGCCAAGTGGTTGTTGACTCTTATTTATTATCTGAATGGTAAAAATCTGTTCTGATTGTTCTGATGAGAAGAGTTCAAATTGAGCTTGAGAAAGGTCTCAGTGATCTCAATTAGCACCTTCTGGTGGTAATATTGATTAAATTACCAGACCTGCTCTTCTCTTCCGCCTTGCAAAAGAGAGAACAACAATTCCCAGAAGTTTGTTAGAAGCCAGATGTTGAACAGGAGTAAAAAACCAGGAAGAAGAAGGGGCCAACACCGAAATTATTTGACCTTGATGAGGTGTGCTCTGTGCAAAGTGCCTACAGACCAGATGTTGACCCTTTACAGAAAGCTTTTTACCCACTGGGAGGCTTACTTTATAGACAAGTAGCTTAGAGGCCACTTGCAAATCGGGAAGGAAAAAGAGTGATGGATTTTAGACTATGCACTGCTTTAGTGATGTTGTATTTGTTCCCTCAGCCTCATTTTTGCAGTAAAAAAAATTTCATATTTTATTAGTATTACTCAACTTATGAAACTGCATCTCAGTTTTGCAATATCTTGGCATTCCGCTTTCATCCTGCTTTGGGATGAAAAGCATAAAATGTTTTATATATCCTGTACATGTATCAAGCAAAAAAAAAAAAAAAAAATAAAGCGTTCTTGCAATTTAGATCTGGATTTGCAAATATGACATATTTTGACATTTTGAGCAGAATCTCATTTTGGCATTTGAAGCAAATATTGATTCATACCAAACCATTTCAATTCAAAACTGTCATTGCAGTTTGAAAATAACATTAAATTGGCATTTGCAGCTGAATGTCAATTTGAAAGAAAATGTTTCAGCTTAAGTTGACATAGAGGAACAAAACATTTTGATTCAAAATTTCCCTCTGTGGGGGAGTAAAAATACTTTTTGATGTTGTCCAAAACATTTTCTTCTCAATTGCACTGATTTTAATGGAACCAGAGCTTTCCACAATAACGACAGGAAAACAACTACTTAATGTAAAACAGTTAAACTATCCTAGCACTTGGCATTCTTTCAAATCCAGGCCCAAGAGCAGCTGGACACTTTAGTGCTGCCTCACAGACCTAGCTAAAATATTCTTTGAGTTCATCCTTGTGAGAGTTGCTCATGGAGAGCTGGAACTACCATCATCATCACCATCACTCTCCTCCCCAGTGGACTCCACCCCAAACCGCACACATAGAGCTCTGAGCTGGTGCCCAGTTTCACAAGAGATGATGGGCAGGATTCATGCGCCTGCTCAGGTTCACCCTCTGCAAGAGCTAAGAGGCTTCATTAATTGTACTGCTTTGGGCTGGCTGGGAGCTAAATGGAGAGTGTGAGCTCTGTTGGATGGTTTACAAGGTGTCCCTCCTGATCTTACTGGTTCTTTGCTGTGTTCTCAGATTTCATCCTCTTCGAAACTTATTCCAGCCTCCTTCATGCTCCCCAGCTCTTTAAAGGTTTCTTTTGTTAATGTCCTCTTTGTGTCCCCCAGAATAGATCTGAATTTCCTGGTCAGTATATCTGGCCACGTGTGGCTGTAAAACAAAAGAGAGAAGAGGAGTTAGCAACTCTGCTCACCAAGGAATGACTTTTCATTTAGCATCATTTTGTGTCAGCCGAAGCAGAAATGGTAGATGGTGGAGTTGAAGTGCATCTTTTACTACAATACTTCAAGTGTTCTTGATGCCCAGGTTCTGGGCCACCATCTGTTTGTGGGCACAATTTTTTTATAACGTAATGGGATTCTTAGAGACAAAACAAACACCAAGGACTTGTAGAAGGCCACAAGATGAGCAAATCGAATGGCTGTAGGTAGGTCTCAAATCGGCAACTGCCCTGTCACATATAAAGAATCATATAAAATAATATTTACTGTGTCTAATAGAAGAAAATATAATTCCAGCTGTTGTAAACCAAAAAGAACGAAATGCTAAAGAAATAGTCAAAAGATAGTTGTGTATATACACATATGTATGGCTTAAACTGTATGCACTTTCATTGTGTACAATGAACATGCAATTACTTTAGAATAGAAATGTATGTTAAAAACTGACTACATGGATCCTGTATCAGTAATTTTAAGTTGGACCTGATAACTCAACGGTCTTTTCCAACCTAGTTAATTCTGTGATTTTGTGATTCTATAATATAAAGTGTAATGGTTTTAAACTAAAAGAGGGTAGATTTAGACTAGATATAAGGAAGAAATTTTTTTATAATGAGGCTGGTGAGGCACCAGTACACGTTGCCCAGAAAAGCTGTGGGTGTCCCATCTCTGGAAGCATTCAAGGCTGAGTTGGATAGGCTCTGAGCAACCTGGTCTAGTGAAATATGTCCCAGCTCATTGCAAAAGGGATTGGACTAAATAACCTTGAAAGGCCCCTTCCAACCCAAATTATTCTATGATTTTAAGAGTTTATGAGTCTATAAGTCTATGATTCTATGATTTTATCTGCTGGTCAGCTGCACCTTGCTAGTCTATGGTTTGGCCAGCAAGACACAATTATTTTGGTATTGACTGTATTTCCTGAACAAGAAAGAATCTCAAGGGATGTCCTGTTACTAAGCTGAGTTCATAGGATGAGCAGTCAGAAAACAAGGAGAGTCAAATTCTTGAGGAACAAAAAAAAAAGGAGGGAAGATAACTTGAAAAATTGAGCCTCAGGACTTTTGGATAATCCTACATTGGTGCTTTTGTCCAAGCAGGATACACTACGTGTATGTTTATATATCTAAAGGTTAGCAGAGAGCAGTACAAACTGTGCCAAGATTCACGCACAATGGGTCCCTCCATAAATACAGCTGATACCAATCACACTGGGGTGAAATCTCATCCCTGAGCACTCCATGAATTCTGACTTGCTTGCATGGAGTCTAAGCTTCATGTCCAAAGTAAGACCAATCCATGGATTCTATGGAGTTATTGACCTCTCAGTGAGACAATTCTGTGTTGCATTTCGAAATTAGAGAGAAATCTCTTTCTCCTTATCACAAACATTGTAAGATGCTATGTGTGGGATTCATCTGCCTGAGGATACAGTCCAGCAGCATTTGAGATGCCATGGTTCATCCTACGTAGTCTTCAGCTGTTGTTTCATCTACCAGCCTGGCCCAAGTGTCTGTGACAAACAAGGTGCTCTGGGTTGAATTCTACTTGCATGAGTGGGCTAGAAGGTCCGTATTAAGGTCATAGATCCTACCACAGGACAAAGGGTAAGGGTCGCTAGTGAGAGAGCCAAGAGATTTATCATCAGGTAACTGGAGGTGCACTCTGGTGTTCCTCATGCTTTGCTGACTGTTTTTATCAGGATCCAGTCAGAACCATCACTTCTCCTCAAAATCAAGTGTCCACCATGGACAGCAGAGGCCACAGACACTTTTTCAAGGTTAAAGGTTTTGACTCCTGAGCATGAGGAGCAGAGTCTTCCTCTAGACTCCAGGCCAGATGACTTCTCTGAAATACATAATTATTCCAAGATGGGGATCCCTATGCTATTTCAGCAAGAACCCTGTGGGACTGTTAGCAGTTTATGGTCCCAAACTAAGAGGACCATAAATGGGGTTAATGGAATTGAGATCACTACATCTGAGATCCTTGTATAGTGTTCCTTTATTGCTATCAAGGAAAATCAAGGTTATTGATGGCATATTCCCTTTCACCATGAGCATCTAAGATAGATTAGCTGGAAACATCACTAAACCACCAAGCAGGCATGTGGGAACAAGTGGCTGTTGAGGACAGATCCTCTTTGTCTCTGGTCTTGGAGGACCAGTTGGTACTCCTAGGTGTAAATCAGCAGGGTGGTCTTCTGTGCCTTGGAGCTTATATTTAGTAGAGAGTGTTCCCACATGGTAGTGCTTATGCAGGTCTCTGCACATTGTGTCCCATATGTAAATCATTTTGTATATTTTACTTTTATTTTTTTAATGAGGAATTTCTGCCCTTATGTCCTCGACAGAGAGAAATTCAGACAAAAATGTAAATATCTCTTAAGGGAAATAAACCAGCCTGGTAACACACCCTGAATCTTTAAAAGTTGTGGTTCGAAAAGAGGAACACATCCAAGAGTTACCTGCTGGGTTTTATCCTTGTGAGAAAATTGGATGGAGCTTTAGCCTTCATAGTAATCTATCACCTGATATGGTGTGTCTTAGGGGTTTGTAACCAGCCTATATATAGGCACTCTGGGCTTTCATCCACCTCTCCTTTTTTTTAGGGAAGTGGAAATTAAATACACGTTAGTTCAGGGGAATTGAGCAGAAGCATTATTGCTATTTTCAGAGATATTATTAAAAAAGCCCACTCATGCAGCATCTTCAGGGCACACCACATATGTGCATGTGTGGCTCTGCATATTTCTGTGCCAGCCCTGCTCTGGTAACACCTACTTGATCAGTTCATGCTGTAAAATTCCATGTGACTTCTGAATTCCACCCAGACCATAAATCTATCACCTCCTGTACAAGTAGGTACCATACTGACGAATAACAAAGCTGCATCCTGTTTCTGTCATGAGATATGGAATTACACTAGGCAGGAGATGTACATTACACAAAAGAGAGCAATAGGCAATTTGGATTTTTTCAGGCTTGAATTCCAGTTTTATCTCTGTGTCTACGATGTACTGGGCTCTTGCTGGTACAGTGAACATCAACATAGAGTGGATTGATAATACACTGGAGGTAAACACTGTAATACTGTATGTCTTTCAGGAATGAATATGATACTGGGTCATAAATTTGCTAGGAAATCACCCAACAAGGCTACTACTGTCTTCAAACAGCTTTGCTGCTGTTCCAGGCACCTTTAGAATGAGACATACTAGAATAATAACACATATTAAACAAAAAAAAAGAAGAAAAGGAAAAAAGGGAATTAAAAGCAATTGAAAGGAAAAAATGAAGACACAAAAACAAGCAAAGTGCAGGCAAATAACACACAAGCAGACACTAAACAGCAGAGCTACATTGGGACTGTCCTACAGCTACTACCTCAGCTACTACCTCAGATCTAGGCCCTTTTGCCAAGGAGTTTTGCAGCTTTCCTCCTTTTGAACTCTGCAATTTCTTCCGGGAGTAACCCATGAGCTCTATACCTGCAGTGAACAGGTAGGCCATTAGAGAAAGAACCAGTTCATTTTCATATGAAATAAAGAACAGACTGTAATGGAGACTGAGGGAAAGGTACGTGCCTTCTGGTGAGAAAAAGGAGAACAAATATTGGTCCTGGTTCTGGCTTTATTTATATCCCTCTTGTACCACTTGACTTACTGCAAAGGATGAGGTCAGCTAATTAGATTTTAAGTGTCCATAGGGCTCTCGGCACTCTTGGACACTTCTGCCAGGACAAGATGAACGATATTGTTGATTGAGGAGTACAAACTACACCTCCATCATGGCTGTTTCCAGAATCTGCTAGACAAGATGAATCCTGGGAGAATGATTGCATTATTCCACTGATCCTTTCCCTCATTCATTACATGGTAGAACAGAACAAAACTGCTGTGCAGACCTTGCCTTTGGTTAGTTCAGTTCCTGCCTCAGTGCCTTTTGATCTTCCAGGGGCATTGCTTTCAGAAGATCTCAGCTTGCAAAGCTATGGGCACATTTCCTAATGGAAATCCTATTTAACTGTCCCTAGAGATAGACAGTTGTCTCTGAAAGCTTAATACAAATTTAACAGCCTTTCCTGAGGGAGATCAGAGTCAAGTTTCAGCTCTTTTTCCAATTTTGTTTTACAAATGGAAATGTCTAGCCAAGCTGCCTGACATTTGTTTATCTGCAAAAAGATGTCTAGATTTGAGCCAAATATCTTGGGTTCTCTTCTAAGTCAGTGGAGGGAAGCTGGCACTACTGCATCACAGCAGGAGTTTATCCCAAAGTAGAAGAGGATCTACACCTAAAAATGGTTGTTTCTCTGTACTGACTGTTAAAAGACATGCAAGGTGACGAGATCAGATGGAGGTAAATGACTTTTAATAAGACTAAATCCTGGAGGAAGAAGAGTAATCTTTGTGCAGACCCTTTATGCAAGCAGTAGCAAAATTCAGCCACACAGAGGTGACTGTGAGGAGTTTGCTCTTTGAGTCCACCCAGCAGGACTTCACCCACAGGGGCATGGAGGAGATTGCTGCCTGTGTTTGCACAGTAGTGCAGCAGGTTGTGACCCACAGAAGGTGAAAACCTGACCAGGGTATTTGGGGATCAAGCACAGTATTAGGCTGCCTGAGGTTCACCTCCAGACACTGGTCACACAAGTATCAAATAACTGTTTGGTTATGACTTGACTTTTATCCACAGCACAGCAGTAAAAAGAAAGACCTAGTGCAAACAGAACTTGCACACCTCCTGAACTCACTAATGTCTGAGGTCTGGTTCTGCATCCTCCACCCCAGTCTCTGGCAAAACCCCTCTTTTTGGAGACAGCTGTTATTTTTCCAAGGTCATCTCTTCCCATCACCTTGTTTCCAAAGTCAGCAGGAGAAAATCTGTAAAGTTCTGAGTTTGCTGCCTTTCTGAACACTGCATTTAGGGTTTCTTGCTATTAGCACCAATTCTGTAATATTCCAGTCAATTCTCCCAGAAACCTCAGCTAGCTCAGAAAGAGCTTGTTTAAATATAAAAGCTGGAGCAACCACATCACAAGTCAGTCTTGTTCAAAGGGAGATGAATCACAAGTTTTCATTCCCTTTCTCCCCTCAATCAGATTTCAGATAAAAATTCTTCTTTCTCACCGTCATTATGCCATAGCCATGATCAGAATACTCCTTTTTCTTCATTTTTGCTGTTGTGTTAGGGGGTCAGAAATAATTTGAAAAGAAGAGATTGAGTGTGAAGCAAAAAGCATCTGTCCTGACATTGTGTGATCAAGCCTATGAGCCAGAGGATGCTTTGATTTCCCTGAATAGCTCTTGTTATATGTTATATAAAGTTTATTTAGGAAATATTTTAATGCTGTTGTGTAATTCCATCTATGGAAGGACAACAAAAGTTTTTCACTGCTGTTTGCTACACAAGCTCTTTTATTTTTGATTTAAAAATGCATTGGGTGAAAGACTTCAAATAGGTGCCTGAGTGGAAATATTTTCACTTTACTCCCCAGAAAGATACAGCAACAGAAGATAAGTTGCCTCAGGACAGGGTGAAAAGATGAGTAGAAGAGGAATTTATTCAGTATTTCCTTCTTAAGCTCAAAAACCTATGAATGAGGAAATCTCTGTGGAACTATAAGAGGCAGTGACTTGAAACCACCATATTGGCCAACAAGAGAGAAACAACTTCTAACCTCTCAGTTTTGTGCCAAAACCTGAACCATCAAGATAAGGCAGAAAACAGGACATAATATATGATACCTATCTGGTAACAGCACAACCTATGCATGAGGCAGTTGTCCAAATATTTGCTTTGCTTGAACATCCAGTTATTTCTGTCTGTCACTTGACATTTGATTTCTACAGTGCATAAGTTTCATTTTGACCCTTCACTAGGACAAATTCTGTTTGTGTAACTGTACTTTTTTCCTCTGATTGCTGTCACAATCACTCAGCTGCTGCGTGACGATCTGTGGGGACAGAGATACTGCAAAAGAACAGTGAAGATCTGGGCCTTGGGACAAGAGTAGATCACCTCCCTCTCTGCAGTGCTACAGGTGGACTCTTCAGAGGTTACACACAGATGCTCAAGATCCTCTGATCCTGAGTGGGAAAATGGGGAAATTTTTTTACTCCACTTTTTGTATGCCTGGACCTGATTATTTTTCTGCCATTTACAGTCCGTGTTTAGAAACAGCTCATCCCTGCATAAGTCTGAGTTTGGCTCACGTGACCGGAGAACAGGATCTTTGAGAACGGTGGAAAGAACCTCAAGAGTCAACAGAGGCTTAAATCATGGCTTTTAGAAAGTAAAAACAGGATGAGAAGAATCTACTCTCAAAGTAGAAGTCTTGGTCCTTCCTTGGTTGCATGGTAAGCCAGACTACCTTGCTAATAGAATAAAATTTCTCTAGATTTCATATTTCCTGTGAATAACACATCATTGGTATCAACAGACATTACTCAATAGCTCATGTCCATCAAGTATAAAATAAAATGTCCTCAAGCCTAAAAATTATTGCCTCTCAAAATTATCTTCCAGTAAATTTCTATTTTCCACCCTGATTGACACCCAAATAATTTTAAAATTATGTCCCAAATACTGTAAGTTCCACCCTACTCGAAGAAAGCTCTGGCATGGCTCTGAGCATATGGACTGCCCATGTATGCAACTGCCCATGTAGTTGACCATTATCTGCAGGGAGACATTAAAAAAGTATTTATTTAACTAAGAGAAAATGAGGCAACACTTAGAAAAAGATTGAACAGGAGAAGTCAGAGGTACATTAAAACAGACCTTGTTTGCTGTCAGACATTACCTCTGAGGTAGTCACTGTAGGACCTCTTTAGAGTCATTGAAACAGGCATCTTGCACGGGCCAATAGAATCAGACCCCCTAGCAAGTATTTATCTTTATTGACTATAAAGGGAGTCAAGGCTGACTGCTTTTAATTTGGGTGACTACACTGTTCTTGTCAAACAAATCCGACTCCTGGTTTTTATGTCCTGACCACAACATCCTTTCCAGGCATCCAGCAGGTGACAGCTGAACAGGGAGTGCTCTGTTTGCAAAGTCAGGCATTGCAAAGCTAGAAAATGACTTAATGGCTCCATCTTTGCTCATCACCACCTGTATGAAGGCAAAATCATTAAGTCTTCAATTACCTAATGGTGCCATAAATTTATAACACAAAGTCTTCTTAGTATTCTGTTAGAATGAAAGGGAAGAAATGTGTTTATATGTTGAATGAGTTTGATGTTTTCTGCAGGAATTTGATGGAAGGAGAGAAAAATCCGAGTGTCACCTACACTCTGATGACACCATAGACCTGAAAGTGTCCCTACCCACGTGTCTCCAATATGCACACAGAGCAGGAAGGAGATTCAGGACAGAACTCCCCCATGTTCATTCTCCAATGGGGTACAGGGGAGAAGAAGAAAGTTTCCACGTCCCTTCTTGTGATTAAGGAGTTGAAGAAACCAGATCACTTCTGAGTCCCAGTACTATGCCTGAACATGTAAGTCACCGAAGGAAAATGATGTAGCCTTTGCAAACAGGTAACATGGGAAGACAGATACTCAGCCTGTGAGGTCCAGAAAGGACCTTTTAATGAATGTGTTAAACAGTGATGAAGTGACACTTACCCTGGCTTTATTTCAGGAGGTTTAGGTAAGGGCTTCAGAAAGCCTTTTTTCCCAACCAGCCAATATGTTTCTTCTACTCCTTTACCCTAAAATAAAACAAAAAATCCGGATAAAGAGAAGCTTTCTGACTGCCCTCTGTTCAAAATATAAATTCCTCACTGGGTTTCTCTGGCTTCATATATATCCAGCACAGACCATGGCTGGAGATCTTGGGCTGTCCTTCAGAACGGCTCAGGGATTATTTGAATTTCGTTTTCCTAAAAGAGGATATTCATTATCCTTGTTCAAATTGTCATTTACAAATGACCCTCATTGATCTGGGTCATTGAAACTACACAGCTGAACAGAAATTGGAAACTACAGGATCACTAATCATATTATTTGACAGCACTAACATTATTAATTGAGAGATTTCACAATTCTTTCTGAACTGAGTATCAGAATAATAACTTCCTCTCCCACCACTGATGATTTAGCTTTGAAGATGTGATGCATCTAATGAACTGTAGGCATCTGTATGAAAGTCAATCACCCTTGACTGAAGAAGAGGAGGAAAATAGACATTTATCTTCACATAAACTAGAACCTGAAAGTATTGTGGGTTAATAATTTCCTAAAGGGCCAATTAATCTCCACTACCTATGTAAAGGTATTTTCATTGACTAAACTTGGAATAATTACCTCAGATCTCCACTTGTAGACATATGAACTTCGATGAGATGATTCCACTTGCCATGCAAGATTGTTGAGGGATCTGAGGCCATATTCAGACCTCTTATTCTAGGTGTTTAAGGCAAGCAAAGCTCCTACTTCTGTCTATTGACTATGTAAGGGGAGAAGTTATTTTTAAATTATTTACTACTGTCTTGTTTGAACACTGAAAAGTAGCAGCTTCTGTCAAGGGTGGACTAAATAGACTACGATATAAATACTTATATTCAGCACATACAGCTAATTGCTTGATCCCACAGTCCTTCAATAACAACCTCATGTACTTAAAACAACTGAAAGGGATGGTTTTGGAAGGGCTTAGCTGAAGACTTCTGTATGAAGGCAAAAAACCAGCTTAATATGAACATTCCTAAAGCAAGAGGACTCCCCTGTGAAGTGCTTCACATTGCCCCAGCCTTCTTACCCTCAGTTCTGTTTTTCCCCTAGGTAAGATTTCATAGCCTTCGTTCAGATTCCGAAGTGTATCCACCGTACTTTGGCTGACATGAATTCTGTAGGCTGGGAACAGAAAGCAAAACAGCTGCATCACTGTTCTGCACACACGCTGCAAATTCCCCACTGCTTCATCCTGACAAGGAGAAGTGCTCCAAAGCAGGAGTGCTCCAGTGCAGGTGTGTGGCTGGTGTGGCTGTGTGGTGCTCCTCTACGTAGAGTTTAATGCTCACTGAAGGATCCTTCGAGGCAGGGCTGTAAAGTGCACAGGGGAAGAGGAGATCTACTCTGGGGGCTTCCTGGGGGAGGATAGCAAACACACTACGTGTAGAAGTCCAGCTCTTAATAAAGAGGGTAAGTGGTTTTCCAGTAACATTGTCAGCTGGATTGCTGTCTTATCTATTGCCACAGTACAACTAGGGAATGAGAAAGAAATGAAAAATAGCCAACTGTCCTGCTCCAGACACCCAGGATAATTTGAAAGCTGGGAAGAAGAGCAGAGAGACGGAGTTTGCAAGGGAACATAAAGAAAATGTGGGTGTGCATCTAGATCTGTCTGGGTTTTTAGTAAATGATTCCACCCAGAGCTGCCATTAAGTCTGTGAGCAAAAAGGGCAAAGGTGGAGAACTTTATTGAATTCCCATCTCCCCCAGATTGTTTTACAGCCATTGTTGGAACTCACTGAAAATTTTTGTTGTTCTGCTGGTATGAACAAGCCAGGCAATATCTCCAAAATATTTCCCCCCGAAATAGTTTTCTTTGTTGTTGTTTTTGTTGAGCTTTTATTTCAATTGTGTCAATCACATTCCCTTCCCCTTTGAAGGATGGGGGATGAGCTGATTAATTTTTATCCATAATAATCACCAAGAAGAACATCAGTTTGAATATATAGAGGAAAGTCACACAGCTATGAGCTGCATTTCCAGAGAAACTAACCTACAGTTCTCCTATTTATCTACATGCATTTCCATTAGTGTGTAACAGTGCTCTTGTACCTGGAATGCTCCTGCTGTCTCCAGTCTCAGTGGGACTTTATAAGACCAAAGGTATGATGGAAGCAGTGCCCACATGTTCTTCAACCCCTGTTTTGTACTGGTCGTGATAGGCAAATGCATTATTTTACTGTGGAGGAAGAGCTCTGAATTAAGGATTCTCAGCACCAACTGAATGCAAGATCCAACTCATGCTGGATAAAAGTAGGGCAAGATTCATGTTGATTTTGGTTGAGGGGAATCGAGTCAGAGGACTGTAGCTGGAAAGCAGGATCTTAAAGGCTGACCTATAATGGCAAAAATGATGCACTCTCCTTCAGGCTGAGTGCTTTGGATTCTGTCATTTCTTCAGCTGCAATGTTTAGAACTACAGACATGCATTCCTCCATGTCTCTCGAGAAGTTAGTTCAAGCACCCACGGCAGGGACTGTCCCCGGTACTCACGCAGGCCCGTGGACTCCATTCGTGACGCCGTGTTCACCGTGTCCCCGAAGAGGCAGTACCGCGGCATGGTCAGCCCCACCACGCCCGCCACACACGGCCCTGAAAGACACGGCACCTCTGCACCCCAGACAGCACTGCGCAGATCTAGGGGCTCGCTGAAAAACAGACCTCATCCTCTCCTCTGACATTCAAAAAGCCACTTGGGAATACAGAAGAAGGCTTTCTAAAGATCTCATTGGCCTTGGTGCTTGCTACAGGCAATCAAAATTTAAGCATTGCTCTGGATTGCACACTGGTGTTTTGTGCCTGAGAAAGGTCACGTGGTAGGACCTCACTTCACCCTCATCTGGGAGAAATTTGTTCAGAGTTCTTGGAAACTCAAGGACTGTCTTAATCTCATTTAAGAAAGACCTTTTTCCATGTGAGAAAACTAAAGTTCAGATCCTGTGACATACGCTGTATCCCACTGAATTAAAACTTAGCCTTGGAAGTACAGAGGTGCTGGCAGCACTCTGGACCACCTTGAAAGGAATACATTGTTAGCTTGCCTGTCTAGTCAAGACCTGTTTTTTCCCTCCTTCTCATTCGCTATACAAGACCCATTCACTTCCTAAGTAGCTTCCAAAAAATCATTGCCAAGTTGTCAGGGAGAAGTATGTGTGCAGGATCCACACAGACTGAGAGATAAAATGTGTGACAGTCAAACAGCACAGACAGTTGTTATCTGGGGCACTTGGCTCAGCTACTGTTTAGACTGAAGTCTGAAAGATGAGATACTATATTCCATCAGCCACAATAGGAAATATCAGGCCTGCAAAATAAATAAATTAAACAAACAAACAAACAAACAAACCCAAAAACCAAAACCCAATGTAAGTAATGTAAGGAGGCATGGGGCTTCCTGCAGACAAAAGACAAGACTCTCTGTATTTTCCATTAGATGCATTTATGAAATATGGCTTTTCAGGCTTTGCCTGCCTTTTCAATGTCATGATCCTTCTAAGTTAAGATTTAGTATAACTGATATCTAGGAAATCTTTTCCCATTCAAGGTTACAAGAGATGTAAACAGTATACATCATCAACAGTACCTGAAATGATGCTATAGATAAGGTTTTTCATAAAAGTTGTATATATAAAAAGTTGTAGGTTAAAGTGTTATTTTAAAAACAGTATAATATAATAATAATAATAATAATAATAATAATAATAATAATAATAATAGTAGCCTAATTTTGAAGTGATCAGTTACTTGGTTTAGTAGAGTGTAATTTTATGGTTATTCACAAAAATTGATTCATCATATAGATTTCAGATACATCTTAAGGACAATGAAACTCCATAGGCATGGAAAGCTATGGGGAACTTTGCAAGAACCCCTCTTGTTGTGACATCTGAAAAGTGCCCAAAGTCACCAGATTTTAATATATTTTATGAAGATGCAAACTGAGAGGAAAGACAGATTTTAACTCCTGCCTGACGAAGCATTGCTTGACAAAAGATTAAAAAAAAGAGAGAGACGAGGAATGGTTCATAACCAAAAATGTTACAAGGACTTGAACAGCATGTCTGGATCAAACACAGCAGGCAGAGACTGCTGGAGATCATGAAAACCCGATTTAAGGGGGGTTTTTTTCAACTGTCAGTGTACCTTGGTGGTGGACATTGGTTCTCAGAATCTCTAACAAGTTAATCCCCATCCTTATCAGTACTCTCTAATTTGTTTCAAGCTTTTCAGGAAAGGAATTATATACACTAGAGGAAATTTTTTTCAGGTTTTCATCTATAGGCACTTCTATTGCACAACTGTAAAGGCACTGTTGATACTCTGAGCCAAGGACTTAGTGCTTACCTAACTGGTCTTTATTGTGTGCATGCTAATGTGACATATGCATAAAAAAAGGTGTTATTGTAGACTTTTTAAGCTCTTCAATAAGAGCTTTTCCTGAGAAAACACTATCTCACGAAACATCACCTCTCTTCTTTTTGTGGTGATGATATGACAGCAGCAGTCAGAAATCTCAGTAAGAACAAAAGCTCCTTCTGTAATAGGTGTTTCAAGGACACAAAAAGGTGTTTCTAGTCAGAGAAAGAGCCCTCAATGAGGAAGAGTTGAGCTCCATTGGTTAGAGTAGGGTTCTAATAACACCAAGGCCATGGGTTTGACCCCTGTATGGGCCATTCACTTGAGTTGGACTCCAGGATCCCTGTGGGTCCCTTTCAACTCAGAAGATTCTGTGATTCTCTGATTCTCTGATTCCATTTTAAGAAGCGCAAATGAAGGCAGCTGAGTTTCTACTGTAGCCAGTGGAGACCAAGACAACGTGGTCAACTCAGCCGTGAGAGCTTTTCCACTCCTGTGCCTGAATAACTCTCCAGGGTTCACTCACATGTCCTCAAAATGAGTGCAGGCTCCCTAAAAATGCTGGAAACACCTCCCTGTGGGTACCTGAATTCAGGTTTCCTACTCAGTCAATGCAATCATCCAGCCATTTCTACAAAGCTCACGACCTAGGAGAGGCAAGATTTTTGGGGCAAGGTACTATCTTTCTAGAGTATTTCTTTTAAGACTGTCCTGTTGCAGAAAATTGTTAGTTCAAAACCAACCCTAAAATGTAAGCATTCCCAAAAGATCTCTCTGTGTTGAAAGCATCTAAGCCTTAATTCAGTCGCTGCCTTCACCACCTGTGTGTGTTCCCCCTTTTCCAGTCAGCTTCAGCAAAAGGCTAAGAAAAACTTCCAGTGGTAAATCTTCCACAGCAACAAGCTTCAGAGGAAACCAGACACTTTGTGATGAGGATGTTATGGCCTAGTTATTTAATTACACAGGTTCACAGGTTTGCTTTGAAGTGGCTCTTTTCCAGGGCTTACAAGGGTCAGTTCATGGCTAAGACTCTGGAACAACCTCAGTGGTGCTGCAGAGTTTAAGAGTCTAGATCAAAGTGCATGACTGACTACCAAAGAGCCTGGCAGATAAACAAATCTTCTTCAGCCTCCTGGAAAAGCTCATCCTCTCACCACTGCTCCAGCTCCAGCCCAGACATGGATAGCATGGAAACAGCTGAGTCAGATGAGCTATCCTGGATATGCAGTGAAGTCAAGAGAGGAGAGCCAAAATTCCAGGATGCATTTAAAGCGGTGGAGAAACTGCAAACCAAATACTGGTCCTCTTGTCCTCTTTGCCTTGCCCATGCATTGCCACAGGTGGATCATGGACATAGGCCAGCAGAAGTTCCTAGAGATGCAGCTCTGCATCGGGGTAAAAAAGACAGGAGGAGCCCATGCCCAAATGGCATTTACTGCTTTTTCAGAGAGGGCATCATGAGCTCTTCTTGGCACCAGTTTCCAGAGAGCAGTTGAATCACATTACTGGGGGTCACACCGATTCTCCATCCTTTCCTGTCCAGCAAAAGTGTAAGCCACGCTTTCCTCTCCCACAAGAACTTCCCCAGTGCTTTTATGATACTGATGATTCCCTCCTCATGCTTTTTTTTCTCAGGAGAAACAGGGTCTAGGGTTAATCAAACTCTGCTGTCAGCTCGGTGGCTCAGAGAGCTGGTTTGCTTTGGAAACATGGATTTGTGGCTGCTCCCATGACAGTATGATGCTGCCAGAACTGTGCAAAACAAGATCTGCTGCATCCTCCACCCTCTTTCTCTCACACCCAATATAACAGTTCATAGCAGCTCTCCTTTCCAGATACCCAGAGTTCATAAAAACAAGAAAAAATGTAACTACCCCCTGTAGACATCACCTAGGGATAGATTTTTTGGCTGACTGCATGGGAGATACATTGCAGAACTGCTGTCAACAGGCAGAAGCAGATGTTGCACACCAAATTCCTCTCTTTCCATGTTGAAAATGTGCTGCTGGTGCTCCAGAGACTCCTGCTCTGGGCAAGACATGCTGGGGCCATAGTCTCATTTAATTTCTGACAGAATATAAAACACACAGTGCTCCTGCAAACATTCTTTAATGCTTTAGACTCCTGTGAAGGGTCAGCTAAGACTCACAAACTTCAAAGGAAACAGTAGGGAGATGAGTTTTCAGAGACAAATCCAAAAGAGAATCTCATAAGGTCTAGGAAATATCAAATATTGATTTCAACTCTGCTCAAGTCACAGCTCTGTTCTTGGCATATTCTGGGTGAGATACTTGCTTTACTCTGCTTCTGTCTCCAAACATGTGCATCCAGGACCAGAACAGTGACACCTGTAAAATGTTTGCATGCCAAAGCTGCAGAAATGTGGGCATTATCAGATAGGCAGAAGGATAAAAACCCCTGTAAGATTGTGTCAGACTCCTGGGCGTTCTTGTTCATTGTCTGGCTTCCCACAGTGGGCAGCACCCAGTACTTGAGATGAAGAGGCAGCAAGCCTGGTGACAAACAGCTGGGGAAAATCTATTAATGGCTGGCTAAAAAATGTAAAAAATGATGAAGATTCATATCTCTTATAAAAATATTGATTAATGATAATAGCAGATGTATTTTCCTACATATAAAATCACACTTTCACCTATCTAACTGCAGTTCTGGGGTTTTTTTGTTTGCTTTATTTTGAAGTTTAATTACATTTTGCATGTGTATATATATATATATAGAGAGAGAGAGAGAGAGGAACTTCCTCTTCTCTTCTTAAACAAATGACTTTTCTGTTGATTGAATACATTATGACTTCAAAATTAGAGATAATGTTTCCTTTATAACATAACTTTTTCTTAAGAGCTGTATCACATTTTTCCTCCAGTATGTTTTGCCTGTAATAAATCTCTCCAACATTTTTATTCCTGCACTTTATATGCCAGTGTTCCTGTGCTTTTTCATTCCAGAACAGAGTTACAAAGACATCCCTGGATGTCTCGATATCCCACCTCTGAAGACCCTTTGGCATGTCAAAGAGGAATCCATACAATGAAACCCTTGTGAGTAACATGCCCAATGTAGTTCCTGGCTGGGACAGAATGCACAATCTCTCCCTGAAATTATGCCAAGCCATTTTCCTCCGCAAACCCTCTCTGGGTTTTGTTTTTCCATTTTAACGCCCTTAATGACATGGAAGATTTTAAAGTGTCTTATAAGGGTGTTTTTTGGGGGGCAGGCATGAAGGAAGCAGTCAAAGCAAGAAATACAGTTGTGAAGGAGTTTTTGATGTTGAGATACAGGCGGATGCTGCTGCCTACCTGTGTGCAGCCCGATTCGTATCCTGAGGGGAATGTCTGGCATGTGCCTCATTTTGAATGTTCCTACTGAGCTGAGGATGTCCAGGGACATGTTGGCTATTTCAGCCGCGTGCTTGTTT
The DNA here is from genome assembly GCA_013400975.1 of Atrichornis clamosus. Classification (NCBI taxonomy): domain Eukaryota; kingdom Metazoa; phylum Chordata; class Aves; order Passeriformes; family Menuridae; genus Atrichornis; species Atrichornis clamosus. The sequence goes on from WBMZ01010272.1 coordinate 52,705, forward strand.
CCATTCCGTTTTGGGAGCCCTGAAGCAACCATGTAGGCATCACCAATTGTCTCCACCTAGCAAATACCATTGCATTAAGAAATAAATAAATAAATTGGAAAAGATGGGAAGGAAACATAGAATAAAATTACTCCTCACCTTGTAAACATCATGGTTTCCAAGAACGGCATCGAACAGCGTGTAAAGGTCATTCAGAAGGTCAACCACTTCAATGGGTTCACTGAGGGCTGAAATGGAGGTGAAGCCCACAATGTCACTGAAATAGATCGTCACCTGGTCAAAATACTCCGGTTCCACAGTGTCGCCAGTCTTGAGGGCTTCTGCCACTGATCTGAAATAGCAATACAAGCAAAGATGGCAGGGCTCAAACCCTTTTCTAATGCATGCCCAAAAGCTCAAACTCTTGCCCTACTGTGTTCAGAAAGTCTTCCACTAAAGAGAAGGGTTTATACGGCTGTAACCAGCATTGATTAGAGTTTCTTTGACTGGAAGGTGCTTGCCAAAACTGAAGGCCATGTCTACAATGTTGCTCACTTCTGGGGATGAGTTTTGTCCAGTCTAGTTCTGGGTTATTTGTCTTGGGGTTTTTTTTGTTTGGTTTGGTTTGGTTTGTTTGGTTTGTTTTTACCACCTAAAACACCAGTACTCACGGTGGAAGCATTTGTGACAGTAGTTTTTCTGTCTTCTGTTTTTCAACCTCTAGCTCTTCAGTCCGCTCTCTGATTAAATCTTCCAGGTTGCTTGAATACTGCTCAAGCATCCTGAGCATTGAGTCAATGATATTGGTCTTTTTCCCTTTGTTGATGGTTTTGAACTGGAAAATCAAACTGGAGAATTATTTGTCTGTCTTATTACAACATTGTAGTACTCCAAGTTTGGAAAGGAATGAAAAGCAAAGTCTTACTTTGAAGGGTCAATGCTAAAAACTGGCTTTATCAATGTCAAGAGTTCAACAATAAAGGAAGAAGGTGAATTAGAATGTGAATTTTGCATCAATAACTATGGAAGGTGGTCAGGAGCATGTTGCTCCTCTGTGAAGTCTTACTGAGAGTTAGGTGAAATATCACCTTACAGTAGTTGTAAACATGCACATTGTCATGGAGTCTTGTCAGGCTGCAGGGTTGCAATCCCATTTATCCCATCAAGAATCTTTAAGGTAACTTGCAAGTCTTTGCATTCAGAGGCGAAAATTTCAGGGTGTTAACAACACAGCCTGCTTACATGTCACTGTATGGATTTAAATCCATCTTTGCCAGCTGACATGTATGTATGCTGCCACCTCCATTCCCAATTCTTCATTGAGCTGTGCTTTCTCCTCTTGACCTGAAGTTGAGCCTCTGGAATCTTTGGATAATTTGTGACTTTAGAAGCTGCCTTAGACTCAACAGTGGAGTCACTAGGTCTAAAATTATTCACAGCTTCATAGAACCAAAAGGTAAAAATTATGGATATTTGTTTACCTGGTTTGAGAAAATGGTCTAAAGTTGTTTCAGGGAAGGTTTAGATCGGATTAGGAATTTCTTTTCACAGAAAGTGCAGAAAGGGGGGTTATTTGCCAGTACCTGTCCATGAGACTGCCCAGTAACAGATGCCTGGAAAAGCTTTTCAGACAGGGCTCAAGTACAGTCATATTGCCCTGGGATATCCTCTCAGCCTCCACCAGCCTGGAGCTGAGAGAATTCCTATGCCAAACACCATATCTTTGTGTTCAACAGTCTTTGGTGAATTTTCCTTATAGTCACCATTTAAACACTTCAGAAGATTAAAAAAGAAGTGATCTGGACATGTATAATTTACAAATCTTTGATCTCCATGAGACCATCTGTGCAGGTACACTGCAAATGTGAAGACATCAAGCCCGTGGCAGGCTGCTTCACTACCCCAAGCTCAGGACAAGTCTAGGGGCTCTGAAACTTCTCCATTCTTTAATAACTGAGTTAAAGCAAAAAAAAAAGCCAAACAACAAAACACTTCCCTGCCAAGTACAAACAAAGGAAAGACACTAGCTGCTTTATTCACCAACCTTATGAAATACCTCCTCGAAGGTTGGACGTCGTTCAGGGGCTTCAGCCCAGCATTGCTTCATTACCTGGAGGCATGTCAGGGGAGCCACCTCAGGGGCTATGTTTGGGCGGCACAGGGGAGGGGGCTTCTTCACTTTCCTTATAATTTCTGTGACAAAGAGAAGGATGGGAAGCATGTTATAAGATGCAGCGTCTTAACAGGGGCAAAGGACATGGACCTTTTCACCTGTCCCTTGCTTGCTTCTTCAGCCATCACTGTTACTCCTCAGCACCCAGTTTCTGTGCCAATTGAAGCTGGAGGTTTCTCCTTTCCTCTGTCAGGAGTCTCTTGAAGGATTTAAAAGAGATTCATCTGCCTTCTTGTCCCTGGAGAACCAGGTTATGAGCAATAAAGTGGCTGGATGGGGAAAGGATGTGTGACAGATGGACGTGTGATCCTGCAGGCTTGTATTTAATGAAATTGTCTCTGAATCTCTGCACTAGGATCTGCAGAGGTTTATGGCTGAGCCCAGACAGCAGAGGTTTATGGCTGAGCCCAGACAGGAAGGATACCAGCCTCTGATGCTTCATCATTAACTGGGAACCAGTACGTAGGAGGTTGATGGGAATGGAGACACTGAAAAGTACATTAAGTGTGAGAGTTTGGGTTCAAAACAATGTCTGGGAAATGACTCTCTGTCTAGAGCTGAAATGAGGCTCATAAGGAACAGGGCTTGGGTTTTCAAACCCTGACAAGTCACACCCACCCAAAGTTATTGTATTTGAAAGTTCCATTTTGTTTAGTGCAGAGCAGTCAAATGCAGTGAAAACCTCTTTCTCTGGCAGGAGCCTTGCATTTTCACAGCTGTTGCTGTGAGTACCCAAAGCTTTTTCAAAGTTGACAGCTTGCTTTAAAGCTCTTTGGCTCATCCCACCAGACTCCACCAAAAAAACTAATCAAAACACCTGGCCCCAATATTTCCAGTAGTAGCCAAGGGGAAATGCCTTCCCCAGATTGTTTTAAAGTTCACACAACAAGTGAAAGCTCCTTAGGATTAAGACACAATGAGTAGAAATTCATCATTTAATCAGGTTAGGAAACAGGATTGAACTGTTTTCAACTTTTGCTGGAGGTTCTTCAGGGGGACTAGGTGGGGGAACACCTGCTAATTGCATCATAAGTCTACCTCTGATTTACAGGGTGGAATACATAATAATCATCATTGTCATTGCATTGTTGCAGCAGCTTCAGGCACAGCAAGTCAGGGCCCCATTCTTCCAGCTGAACTGGCAGATACTGGATGGTCGTACCCCACTTGGTGACTGTCCAGCTTAAACTGTGTTGAGAATGGGCTGTCACTGAAATCAGCCAATTTTAGATTGTTGTCACTCCCTCCCTGTTCCAGTGCTTGTGACCTGACCCTCACTGCAGTGAGTTTGTTGTTCCCATGCATGCACAACATGGTTGCACCAAGAACAACTCCTGAGGAGTTCAGCTATTTGCTATTTCTGATAGAAGTCACCTTATATATAAGTAAAATGATGCATCACGTCGACCTCTGTTGAAGAGAGAACCTCATTAAATAGGAAAAAATTAAGGCAAAATAGATGGGCAAATGGGCAAAATAGGATGCTGGCAAGGGGTCCAGCTCTAAAACTTCAACCCCCATGATGCATAAGAAAGGGCTGATAAGTGGGAAGCAGAGTTTCCGAGCTATGGGAAATTCTGCTGTCAGATTTCATCCCATACTGTGATGAAAAGTCAGAGTTTGGAGAGGGAACTGGAGCTGCTGTAGTAGCCAGAGTCACCCTAGGTGGCACCCAGAGCCCCAGCCCCACTAATGGCAGTGATGAGACAAATACAAAAGCTGCGATCAACTACACATTTTGATATTTATTATGGGTATTTTGTTGAAAACAGACTTTTGTCACTGAGAAAGGTTATGATATATTATTTCCCAATTAATGTTTTACCTAAAGGGCTTGTCCAGACCTTTTATGAGTGCTTTGTGCAAAGTCTTAAAAATATACTGTAATAGCTGCCTACCTTCAGCAGAGAGTTCTGATGTGCAGTATGGTGGACCCCGAGCAACCACTTCTTGTAAGATGATTGCAAAGCTGTAAATGTCCCCTTTGAACGTGCCTCTTCTGCACATGTCTGGGTCCCTCAGTAACTCAGGAGCTGTCCAGAGCAATTCTAAAAAATTCCAGAGCATCACATTTCTTACACATGAGCTCAGACTACTGCAAAGTAAGTACTTAAATGAATACCTTATTTCAGTCATTTGAGGAAAGGTTGGAAAATGCGTCATTACTTACTGAATCAAATCTTTAACTTCCTGCAATGTGTTAGAAATACTAAACTTCCGTGCTGACAAAAGATATATGAATGTTTCAAATTTCACTCTACAATTTTTTTTAAAAAACATTGTTATACCAACAACTTGCATCATATAACACTAGCCCTGAACTTCAACATAAGAAGTCATCTCACCACTGCCAGAACCTTTAACACCTTTTTTTTGATTGAAAGTATTAGTGAGACAAAATATTGGCACTGAATATCGAATTTTTTGTCACTGTTGTTGCTCTTTTACAAGTCAACAATTAATAACAGATTTTCTGTAGTTCTTCTTAGATGAAAGCAATTTCTGTAAAGGCAGTTTGTGGCAATCTGAAGCACAATCAGTCTTTAGAATCCAATAGTTCAAGTGACTAAAGACACAGTCATAAAACATATCCAGCCTCATCAAGAAATGAATCCTCAAACTGTGATATTGTTACCCTGGTAACTGTGCATTGTGGAACATTTCAGCTTCAGCAAATATATTTCTGTAAGGGAGGAGAAGGTTTTCTGTCTGGCCAACTGCCCTATCTGAGACACTGGAAAGATGAAGGCATCAAATCCCATGACAGAGGGATCAAAACACTACACACTACTTGAAACCAGATTTCAAGAATAAACAGGGATGCCAGAGGAACCCCAAGGCAATGGCCAAGTGAAAGAAATCCTGTCAAAGTCTCCAAAGCTGGTCCCATGAGACACTGTTCCTAGTGTTGGGAATCTCACGCGGCAGCCTTTGGTGACTGACATGTAGAGGACCTATTGCAAAGAGACCTACATCATTTTGTGTTTCAGGTGACTTAACAAAAAGTGTTTCTTTGCCTTTGGGTTAACATAAAATTCCAAATATGGGGTTGGGTCTAAGGATGTGAAGCCAATTCTACTGATCAAGAAATTCAGTACTGATAAGATTTCAGGGGCAATTCAAACCTCCTCCAACTGCAACAAGCTTAAGTTCTGTCACTGCTTACAATAAAATATATTTTCTTTACCATGTCACTCTGCTATTCACTTCACTTTCAGGAAGTCTGAAAAAAACTTTGCTTATCCTTTCTTATAACAATGCATGGTACACAGGAAACTAGATGTCATGAGATTGAGCACGTAAATCCTTATGTGACCACTGGTCTGAAATTGCATTAGGGCAAACATCTGTTAAATCAATGGACAAATATTGAAAAAAATTTATTTCCTCATCACACCTACCTTCTGGGGATGGCTGAATATAGGGGCATTTCTGTGCCTCTAAGATCTCGTTATAACCGTAGTCAGTGATCTTCAGCACAAACCGGCCATCCACAACACAGTTACGAGACTTGAGACGTCCGTGGGCAAGATCTCGGTGATGCAAGTATCTAATTCCCTATGAAACACAGAAAAAATTGAGGTTGATACTTAAGAATTGTGTTATCCATCAGCACTCAGAGACACCAAGCCAATTTGTCACCTTGGATGGCATCAGATGCAGCATTGACTGTATGCCAAATGCAGGCATGACCTAAACAATAAATTATGGGAGAGGTTCAGAAATTGATTAGGAATATGAAATAGGTTATCTGCACCCTTAAGTAACATTGGAAATGTCTGACAACTTTAGGAACAGACAGATGCCTCTCTCTGTAGCCCCAGGTGTCACTGCACTCAGAAGTTCCACTTCTAGGCAAGGGTAAGAAAGTGGACACAAGTGTTACCAAATGGTTCAGCCAAAGGAACCCATGAAGAGCTGGATGCCCCTACTCAGCTCCCACAAGGAGGTTCAGAAGGTGGATCACAGGCTGCAAGAGTGGTTCTGGCAGTCTACCCTCTGGAAGCCACCCGTCCCAGATTAGTGGTTCACTAATAGGGGAGGAAAACACGTGGGACATATCTGGAAGTGTGAACTCTGCTAAAGTGACCGTATGTGCACCCATCCTACGGCAGAGGATGGATACTGTTTGGTTCCATGGTGGATGCATTCTGATTTACAACAAGAAAGGGCCTTTGCAAAGTATGAAATTGCCACAAAATGCTTTGTTCTAGGTGATTAGTTGCAGCCCTATATGTAGTTTTAACTTCTTGTCCTGCTGTGTGGCTGTAGTTTTAAAACCCCAAATGATGTTTCTCTCAGATGGCAACAAAAAAAGGCTAAGAGGTCTCCATTAAAGATCAGTATAATTACATTCACATTGGTTTTCCCTGTGTGGTTATAAAAATCCCAAAGTTCTGGTTGAAATAGCTTAGTCATCGTAAAAGTCACTTGCAAATCATGCCTCAACAGGAGGAATGGATTTACTTTAATTAGATCCATCACAAGAGAGGACTTGAACATCCAGTCCAGTTTCATATCTTGGTTTCTCAGCAGGTCCTCCAGGCTTCCTCGTGAGCAGTACTCCGTCACTATGGCAAAGATCCCGCAGTCAGAGAAAAAGCCCAGGAACAGGTTCACATTCTCATGACGCAGATCTTTCATCTGAAACAAGACAGTGAATCACTTGTAGACCAAGTCAGCCTGACATCTGCTCAGCAGCTTCCAGATATCATTAGATGTCCTTATCACTCTTGTACTCCCAAGCAGCCTTCCATACAAGGATGGGGAAGAAAACAACAACTTTGATGCTTATTTTTGGCTACTCAATACTCTTTTCAAGCTTTTCTTTCCTTTGTCTATCCATTAAGACAAAGAAAGCAAGATAGCAAAAGCAAACTGAACTGAAATTTGGGGTTTTTTAGACAAACTAGACTGAACTTTTCACTAGGCCAAAATGGCTTTGCTGGGGTAAAATGTGTTTAGCACGTGCCATCTTGCTCTGGATCTGGTCTGATCTGAAAAGCAATACCATACTTAGGGTAAAATGTGTTTAGCATGTGCTATCTTGCTCTGGATCTGGTCTGATCTGAAAAGCAATACCATACTTAGAGGGTCCAAAGTCATCCATCAGTGGTGCCTTTGGAGACATCCCTGGTAAATATGTTACATTTATAGGCATAAAAATGCCATCATCATATTAGCAATAGCTGTCAAAAACTAATGGCCTTGAATTTGGAAAATAAGCATGTTTTCTTGTTATTTAGTAGTAATAATAAAAATGAAGACTAAAATCAAACTTCTAACAGACTTCTTAGGTGGAAACACAAATCAAATCCCAGAGAAATGCACAACTGTGTCTGTATCACACTGTCAACATGTAGTACATGAAAATGTCTACCAGTGCCTCACACTGCACAGGGATGAATTCCCCCAAATCACTCTGCCTTTGCAGGCAAGGTAAAGTTGGAGGAATCATTGTACATTTAGCACTGCACCAGTTTTGAAGTGGCAGGTCCAGGTTGGGGTTTTATAAGATGCTGACTCTGACCCATGAATCTTTGGTAAGTTTGTCAGATGCAGTTGTGCATGGTCCAGTCTACCACATTTCACCGGACAAGACTCATTGACAACCATGGTGTGTGAGTCAATGGATAAACAGGAGACAGGGGCAATAAAAATACCCTGAAGCTGCAAAAGTCCCCTGAGAAACCTACCCTCCACACATCTTGTCATCCCCTATTCTTACCTTCCTTAAGATGCTGGTGGAGCTTTGCCGCAGATTGTGAACTGCTCCAGTCTGAAATTTTTTCAGCCACACCCAGTCTCCCTGTCCACAATCACAGAATCAGAGAATGGTTAAGGTTGGAAGAAACCACTGATGGATCATCTAGTCCAACCTCCCTGCTTAAGCAAGGTCATTCTAGAGCACATCACACAGGATTGTGTCCAGATGGTTCTGGAATATCTCCAGTGAGGGAGACTCCACAACCTCTCTGGACAATCTGTTCCAGTGCATCGTCACCCACACAGTAAAGAAGTTCTTCCTCATGTTCAGGAGAAACTTCCTGAGCGTCAGTCTCTGTCCATTGACTCTTGTCCTATTGCTCAGCATCACTGAGAAGAGCCTGGTCCATCCTCTTGACACCCTCCCTTCAGACACTTACAGACACTTATGAGATCCCCTCTCAGTGATCTCTTCTTGAACCTGAACAGGCCCAGCTCCCTCAGCCTTTCCTTGTAAGAGAGATGCTCCAGTCCCCTAAACACAATACAGGTGGGTGAATGACAGAGCAAATCTCTTAGCAACAGCTAACATTGGGGTCTAGATCTGAATTTCAGATCCTTGACTTTGAGAATGGCTGGGGATTTTTAATGTTCCTGGCAGTAGATTCTTTATATACTGCACCCAAAGAAGAATATCCACAGCAAGTCCTCAAATAGAAAGAGCTGAGGCAGGACCTTCACCTGGATCAGAACTTCATGCCTGGAAGGTGTGTTAGTATCTGATAAACAATGATAAATAGACTAAAAAAGAAAATAACTCTGGCCAGAGCTTTTCTCTTGCGTTAATGATCAATCCAATTTATTTTGCTCCACTTCAGGAAAAGTTACTCTGCCATTTTTTCAAAAAGCTATATTTTCAGGAAAGAACTGATGGATGGGGTGAATTTTCTTGGCCATCGCCTCTGCTTAAGCTCCATACAGTCTTATTGTCACAAAGAAGAATTTGAGAGCTTCTGTTTGTGTATTTGGATCCTGTCTTGCAAGAAAGTTCCTTATTAGAGTTGTGACCAACCCAAGCCTGTCTTGTAAGAAATGTTCTTCATGGTGCTTTTAGGCAGTGACTTCTCTAACAGGATCTGACCTGACAGTGCTACATATGAATGTTGAATATCACCATCCCATGTCTCCAAGTGTCAGGGTGAGGGTTGGGGTAGAGTCACCTTTAACACTGCTAAGTTCATGCTCAGGAGTAACTTATTTTCATGCTTGGGGTGTGTTCCCATATCCCCATCCTGGGACCTACAGTACTGAAAACAAAGACCTTCCCTCTAGAGCAGTCAGGTGAAAAGAAGGGGTGGGAGAAGGCTGCATGAGGTCCCTACCTACCTCATACAGAGCCACGTTGGAGGTTTCATGAGTGGCAACTGTGCTTTTCAAGGAAGAGGAGCGGGTTACGGATTTCAGGCTTCTACTGTTGACTGCTATGATGTTTGCATCAGTCAGACTGTCCAAGGTCAGCCTCTGGAAGGCAAGGAAAGCAGGTGCAAGACAGCTGCCACCAGTGGGTGTAAACCTCCACTCCAGCTCTGCCTTGCACCACAGATTTCCGGGTAAGGAAATCATGGGATTGTCCCCCAGTAGAGTACTAGCTCTGGGTAGGAGCCAGCACAGAGTAGGAACAGCTCCCAGTGTATTTGAATGAAAACAGTTTATTTTGGAGGGTAAGATGGTTTATCTACATGGACATGAACTATGGTGCACCACCCAACCTCAAGAACAAGGAATAAGCCCTGGCAGTTAGAATAAACACAATCAAAGGTACAATTTTATGCCATCATAAAAGCTCTGACATCTAATCTGAGACTCAGAAACAGTCAGCATATGGGAAATTTTCTGATATGCAGGGGAAAGTGACATGGACAAGTGAATGACCTTTCCAGAGCTACATGGGTATGAAAATGCCACACAGGAAACCTGTTTTAGAGTGTTCCATCAGATTACTTTCACCAGTAGAAGGACTTACCTTTCTATGTAGCTCTGGGTTGACGAAGACAAGGTCATCCAAAGTCAGTATTATCTTGTTCGGACCCCTGAAAATCTGGTTGTTCAAGATACTCTGCCTGCAAGGTTTGGAGAGTCGCGGTTATCAGTTTTAGGCAAGTAGTTAGTATACACCACCTCTTAATTCTCTACATCTGGCTTCCCTGCAGTATTAGACCCCACCTGCAGTGCTTCATCCAACTGTGGGGCCCCTAACATAAGAGGGTCATGGACCTGTTGGAGTAGGTTTAGAAGAGGCCATGAAAATGCTCAGAGGGCTGGAGAATCTCTGCTACGAAGCCACCTGAGAGAGCTGGGATTGTTCAGCCTGAAGAAGAGAAAGCTCCGGGGAGACCTTAGAGCCCTTCCAATGCCTGAAGGGGCTAAAGGAGAACTGTAGAGGGACTTTGGACAAGGGCATGGAGTTACAAGACAAGGGTGAATGGCTTCCAGCTGACAGAGGGCAGGTTTAGATTAGATACTAGGAAGAAATTCTTTTCTGTGAAGGTGGTGAGGCACTGGAACAAGTTGCCCAGTTAATCTGTGGCAGTGTTCACATGCTACAAAAGCTATCATCTCAAGGGGTCTCATCACAAATAGACAACGTGATTTCATCTGGTTACAAATATTAATTGGATGTGTATGTAATGCATATCTTGTTTTACTTGCTTTTATTTATCATCTCCCAAACCATCCTCCATTAGGAGACAAAAATAGGTTTTATTAGTCCAGTTGGTCTGGCTCGTGAGCAAACCACTCTCAGACACACCAGCCTTTCTTAGGGACAGAAGCCGAACTGTGAGTAATTTATAAAAGCTGCCTGGACACAAGTCATTGTCTAAATATGCTGTCTGAGTCTCTGTATTGTAGCATGGTGCGTTATGAAGCACAGAGCAAGATATGTCCTTGTAATGATCTCAGGCTTATACAGAGGGAAAAGCTACATGGGATGAGCAATTTGGCACTCGTGACATCACACCTCATTATTTTGAACCCATTGCTTCAGTGAACATCAAGGTCTAACACTGAGCACAAGGCATATTGTACCCATTAGACAGTCAAAAACCCCTAAAGCAGGAGCAGAGAAGAGAAAGGAAAGCTCCCCATTGCCCTCAGTGTCACTTTTGTTTAAGGATTTTCCTAATACTACAGCAGATGTCTGATCTGCACTCTCCTAAGAGTTTTCTTGATGAGGTAGATAATAGGATGACTTTTGTTAACTCTATTGTAGAAGGACTCCATTACATAAAATAGCCCCACATCACCACAATTCACTTTTTCTCCGCATGTACCACTCTGGGCATTTTAGAAGAGCACAGGCAGCTTCTTGGAGCACAGAGGGAGCCTTGGGCAGGTAACCAGAGGATTTACCTGGGATGAATTACTATAATCTTTCTCTAACCATAGCATCCCAAGCAATCCAGCTCATCCTCATGCAAAAAAATCATCACTTATGTACCTTTCACCAGTGCACCTGAAAAACTTTCCTTGATCAATCACATCCTCTCCCCAAGCATGGCAGAAAGCGTCCCTCTGCTGAAAGCTAAGCACAGAGAGTGGAGTGACTCATTTAAAGTCATGCAGCAGATCCCTGACAGAGCTAAGTCCAGAGCCTCCACATTTGAACTCAGACCATGCTGTGGTTTAAATTTAGTTCCAGACATGCCCTTTCCTAATATAAATCATTGTCTGAGTCATGCTGGACTTTATCTTTCCTTGCAGATGGCAAAGACTTCCCAAGCATAGCCTGGCACTTGTGGAAGAGCTTATAAACAGAGTAGGCAGAGAGACTGTCTTTTATTTATTTTGTTGTAGAGACTAGTGACAGGGAACAGAGCAGGGTTTCAAAGTGTGGGTGGATGGAGGCAACCTCCGCAGTGTCTGCAATTCTATCAGAAGCAGCTGTGTGCTGAAAGTGGGGAAGCTGTTTGGGGTGTTGCTTTCTGGGTGGCCTTATTTCATTTGGGTTAGGAGGGACGATTCAGAAGTGGAGAGAAAACATGTCTGGGAATTATTTGAGAGGCAAAGCTGGACGGAACAATCTAGGAACCCTGCTCTGCTGAACTCTTTGCTGCTGAGTAAATATGCCTTCTAATTTCAGTCTAATTTCAGTCTTGTAGACATCCATAATTAGAGACAGACTACTCCAGGGGCTGTAGTGACCTCACCAAGAGCAACCCATAGCTTCTGGACCAACCAATCCATTCTGGCTCATTTCTACCTAGGATATAGAGTCGGGACACTGGTGTGACCTACACAATTATTGGAAATTATTCCTTCCCCAGAAGTCTGCTGCATTTGCTCCAAAGATCTCATGCCCAGACCAGAATATTTACGATGGTAATGACCAGGGCACTGAACTCCAGTTCAAAAAAAGGCATGAATCAACTTGAGAACAAAGATGTACCCCAAATAATTGCTCCAGACCTTTCCAGAGGTGTTTTCTTTCTTTTTAGTACATGGAGAAAATACAGAGGGTCAGCCCTGCAGGTTTCTTAGGAAACATGATTATATTAGAGTCAGAAGTCCAGGCAAGAATGATCTGGAGTAAGAAAAAGTCTTGGTCTCCACCCTCATGTTCTCATAGCAGATTCCTGCCTTTGGTTTGTATGTCATCCTTTGCACTTCCAGAGTGATACCCACTCTCCTAATGTTTCAGACCCATCATCCAGCTAATCCTTCCAGCAACAGGCTGCTGAAGCAGGGAAGGGCTGTGAGGAGTCCTTGCCCTCAGGAGGAAGGAGCGACAGGGAAAATGTGTGATGAACTGACTGCAGTCCCCGTTCCCTGGCCCCTGTGCCACTGGTGGGGAGGAAGCAGAGAATCTGGGAGTAAAGTTAAGGCCTGAGAAGAAGGCAGAGATGGAGAGAAGGTGCTTTTGAGATTTTATTTCTCACTATCCTACTCTGATTTGGTTGGTAATAAATGTAATTTCCCCATGTCAAGTCCATTTAGACAGTTGTGATAATTGATGACAAATCTCCCTCTGACCTTATCTTGACCCACGAGCCTTTTGTCATCCTTTCTCTCCCCTGTCCAGCTGAGGAAGGGAGAGGGAGAGTGGCTTTGGTGGACGCCTGGTACATAGCCAGGGTCAACCCACCACGAATGTGAAGAGATGCGTGGCTGGAAAGCAAAGAGCACAGCCAGACCTTCTATGTGTGCATAGCCTAAACTGCTGGCTAAAGCATAAGCTTCACACAGAAGATAAAAGCGGCACCAACTCAAATACTGTTGCAATTCTCACCTGATGAGAGAAGCCAGGCCCACAGCACACAATACCACGGCAAATAACAGCATTACTCCCTTCATAATGACTGCAGGCTCAATCCCTGTGCAAAGATGAGAAAAGAATAAGTGAATTATTAGAAAATCATTTTGATTTAGACAATAATATTAAAAACATCAATATCAGACTATTAGATTACCAAGTCAAATATTCAGCCAGGGGAATGCCAGAAGACAATTTTTATGCAATGTTCATTTGTGAATATACAAATACAGACTAACTTAGTTTTCATGAGACTGCAACTATGCTAATTATTTGTTTCCATGGAATTTTTTTTCTAAACCAGACCTAGAGCCCTGGATCGATGGAAAAATAGTCTTTCTTAAGTAAAGAGTAGATGCACAGGGAAGTATTACATTTTAGAAGAAGCTTCTGCAAAATTCATAACATTTTACATTTGACCCTTTTCTCTCCAGGAACTGAAATACTGAAAAATCTTTAACATGTGGTACCAAACTGATGGCCAGTGTGAGTCACTGGCCCATCTGGGATTTTTCATTCTCTTCTACAGATTTCTAATGCTGAAAAGAGAAGAGGACCAGAAGGTTGATGTTCTCCTCCACAGGTTCACCAGCAGAAAGTACTGGAGGCAGTTACTTTGCTCATGAGTGTGTTTACTAGGGAGCTATGAGAAGCTGACATGAGTGGATGAGATAAATTACAGTGGGAATCATTTGCTGTGTCTGTCTCTCTGTTTTCTGATTTTTCTCTTTTATTCTGTTTGTATTCAGAGACCTATAAACAGAAACAAACATGGAGAAATTTGGGTTAATACAAGGTTCATGACTGTGTCACACTTGCGCCTAAACCACAGGCCTGAAACCTAGAGCTTTCCAGTGAAAGCTGAAGGCATTTTTGAAAATTGTTGTCCATTTCAGGAAGAGACAGAGTATTTCAGCTGAAATTTTACTGCTTCAGCCTAGGGCCCCAGTCCCTAATTGTCCTCACACAGACACAGGAACAGGTTGTCCAGAGAAGCTGTGGCTGCCCCGACTGTAGAAGTGTTCAGGCTCAACAGGGCTTTGATGTTCTAACAGGAATATCAACAACATTGACAGCAGGTAAGGTAAGTCCTGGAGCCTGCAACCCATGAGAGACCACCAGCCTGCAGTCAGCTCCTGCAGAAGGTTTTGAGAGCTGGCTATGGGGGAATTTAGGTTTGACCACCTACCAGAGGATGCACCTGTAAGTCTTCAGGAGCTGGGGCTGTGAAATCTGGTAACGGGCTTGGAGCCTAGTTATGTGGCGCACAGGAGCAGGACCAGGCCATTTCTCATGACCATGTCCCAGCGAAGCTGTTTGTGGGCAGTGGTGCCTGTAAACTTATAACTCTCCTGTATGTGTGACTCTGTCAGTGACTGGCTGTGTCTGCAGAGTGTGTTTGTGTGCCCATGTACTGGGAACACCGGCGCAGCCCCACTACTGGTGAACCTGGAGCTGGGAACCACAGCAGCCTGGCAACTTCACATCCAACCCCTCTCCAACCCTAACTTCATACAAAAGCCAGAGTGAGGTCTGTATTTAATTCTAGTCATAAAGTTCAGTCTCTGAAATTCTAGTAATAATAATAAATTGCATTTTTCACTGAAAAATGCCTAGAGCTTTATGCTTTTGTAAAGGTATGAACATAAAATCTGATTTCTCTAAAAATCAGTGGGATTTTTCCATAGACTGCAATGAGATGCTAAATTGCTACATTCTTCCTAGGGGCAGTGCAGAATTAGATATATGATAGTATTATATTTATCTCTTCTATTGCTTGCCAGTTGCTGTAAGATCAGTATATCTCCAGTTTTCACAGAGTGATACTGATTTATGTGTCAGCTCAGATATGGCTAAGCCAAGGGGAATGGTTTTCTCAGTTACTGAATGAAATTTTCTGTAAATATGGTTAATTTTGTCTGTTTAAGTCATATCCTGAAGCAAGAGGTGTAAATGCTTAGTATTATAAGTAAATATGTCAAGAGGAGGTTAAGTATCCCACCCTGAGATTTTGGCTTCCCTGTGAACTTTAAAACTGCACCACAGTTGCCTCGAACAAAAAACAAATAGGAGAACCAGTGCCCAGCTTTACAAACCTAGGAAGCAGCACAAATATCTCTGCCCCCAAGCCTTCAATTACTACCTCTGCTATCTACAATAACACAAATTATTTTGAGTAATGATTATAATTTTTTCTCAATGAGGTGAGCTTTGAGGGTCCTTCAAATCACACTGCTGACTGGATAAAGAAGTTGGGGTTAAGTGGAGAGATTGTGAGAGCATCTGCTGTTGTGCAGCTCTCTCAGGCTGTCTTCAAGGCAAATCCTCTTAGTGCCCTGACCCTCAGAAGGACAGGGACACAGTGCTGCATGGAGACTCTGCTGTACAATGGTTACTATAAAAATAGGCAGGTGTTGACTGTTAGACCCAGAAAACCCTTTCAAGCACACAGCAGTGGCAACAACCTTATTAGACCAGGGAAGTAGTGGGATTAATGGCCCTGGAATTGTTAAGAAAACATGTAGATATTGTGTTTAGGGACATGGTTTAGAGGTGAGTCTGGCAGTGTCAGGTTAATGGTTGGATTCAATGATCTTAGAGGTCTTTTCCGACTGTGTTGAGTCAATGATTCTATACCTAACAAGCAATAAGAGAGTATTGTGGATCGGTGGTGGTATCTCCACACAGGACTCCCATTACAAACAGCATGATGACTGGGCATTTTTATAGTAAATTATTGAATTTTGACTTTTCTTATGGGGAGTTCTAATTCAAAGGGGTAACTACCTGGAGTGAGAGAAAAGATTAAAGAAATGAGAAGCATGGACTCAATGTCATTTGGCTTTTTTGTTAGTTCTTTTTTTTCTTTCTTACCTTCAGTGCAGAGAACACCTGGATCAAACCAACAGCTGGAGTCTGATTTGGGTGGAACTTCATTGGGAAAGTGAATGGGCTGGCCTAAGGACAACACAGAGTCTGAAGACATGTCCAGCATGTGGGTTGGGAAAAGCTGGTTCCCATGACCATCTGTGTCCAGTATCACATAGTTGTTCAGCCCCTTCCCACAGCTGTCAGTCCCTACCCAGTGACTGAATCCAGGGAAACTGAAGTTTTTTGTGTGCTCAGCTATGTTTGCTCCTGAGGCTCTGACTCCTTTCCTCCGGGCACTATCTATAGCCATTGCCATGTAGTAAATGGCATCATAGATTGTTCCAAAGAGTGGAGAAACCTAAAAATACAGGAGAAATTGAGGTCAGGATATACCACCCCTAACCTCCAGTTTGAGATTTGTGGCAAAACATTGTCCCACTGGCAAAGTTGTAAACTGAAGTACTGAGACACCTGAACATTAAGGCTCACAGAGTAATGAGTCTGACTTTGAATATCTGTCTTTTCTTATGGTTGCTTCCAAAAGGCAATTTCAAAATATTTTTTAAACTACACAAAATTGCATTATGATGGGAAAAGCCAAGACTCTGAGACTGATGTTCAGCTGAAATCTTTCACAACCTGCCTCAAAACATTACACTAAAATATCTTCTACAAATAGAAAATCAAAGCCAGAGGTTCACCTCCTTCCCTCCCAAGACAGGAAAAGTGTCATGCCAAAAGAATCGGTCTTCTCTATCAGAACATTATTTATTCCTAAAATGTAAAAAACGCAGAGCCATTGCAAACTTCTGTTCTGTGGGGTAACAGAGCATTTTCTCTTTCTATTGCTCCCTTCCATGCCAGACTTGATTTAGGAACCTCTAACACAAATAGTGATTTTTGCAATTGCATGGTCATTCCCTGTTGGTAGGTCAAGAGAGATTCTAGCCACACACCTGTGAAAAAAATGAGGAGTGCTGTTGGGAGCCACAGAATTTGGCATTTGTGGTGGGACTAATTGATCAGGTGCAGGTATCTGCAATGAGAAACCTGACACTCAGTATAGTTAACCTGGGCTCTCATTAGAGTGAAGGGAAATAAATTAATGCTTTCAAGGCATGATTCATCTCCCTCTAAAGCAGACATCCATGCAGATCTGATAAGCCAAGCCTTAAAAGTACTTCTAATTTTTTGAAAGGTCATAGGGAGATTTGAATATTAGTGCAGCTGAATGCTGTATCTCTGCACCAGTATAAGATTCTCCAATTCTTCTTGCAAACGTCCACAAGGTAACAACTGCTTTGAGTTTTAACAGGCTACCGGTGACATTTAGATAATTGTGCTGACAAAGAATGACTTTGACTCTAGTGCTAAGAATGAGGCAACAATGTTCTTAAACATTTCCCCCTAGAAGTATTTCATTATTCTGTCTCATTGCCTCAGATTCTCAGGACATCTTATTTTGATTTGTTACTAACTCCATGGGCTTCATCCACCTTAGGAGACAGCTCTTCAACTCAGGTCCATTGCAATTAGCACACAGCAAACCAAATCTGAGAGCCTCAGAGACAACCCCTTTCTCTTGAATTCCCAGCCTGATCCTGCCGTTGAACCAGGTAAGTTCTATTTCCAGACATGCAAGAGAAATGATCCTTCCAAATGAATGCAAACTGTATTCAAATTTCTCCATATTTTTCTCAAAATGAAAGTGAGTGGTCTGGGTTGACTCTTCCCTCTACGTTCTCTCTAACTATTGCTCGTGTCTCCTGTTGACAGGTCCCAGAAAAGCCCAAGAGGAAGAATATTTACCTGTGTGGCTTCCAAATCTGTGGTTATTTCACCACTTTCTTTAGCTTCCCTGAATGCATCATAGAAAGTCTTTTCTCCAGACTCCAGTGTGATGGTCAGCACAGCATCATAGGCTTCCTGGAGCTTGCTGTCATTATCAAAGATGCTGAATGAGTTGTTTTGGTAAGGAAGACTGTACAGCAAAGTGTCATATGGAACAAAGATGTATCTTCCATCTGCTAGTCCCATTTCCAGAGCTTTTGTGAGTAAGGTGGCCTGTTCCTGCCCTCCAATGAGAACAGAATGCATGCACAGGACTATAACTGGAACACAAGGACAGGAGAGAGTGTTGTTAATCTGTTTGGGGTTTTCAGCACAAAATAGCTCCCTCCCCCCAATAAAAGAGCTGTCTGAGCTACTCTATCAGGTCAGATTCTGAAGTTATGTGCTGAGGAAGATGGAAGCCACACTCATTTTGTTCAACCTCTGGAGGTCCGCAACACCCACTGAAGGAGGTTGTGAGTATTGCCCATTTCTGGAGCTGTAAAGAAGACAGAATGGAGAGAAATTTTGACAGAAGTGAGTCACGGGTTAACGTGATGGGTTGTTGTGGTCACTGTTGTCATTGACCAGGACTTGAGCATTCGCTCTGTGTGCCCTGAGCTGACAGACACCACACAGCTGTAAGCAATGGCCAACCCCCATTCACCCTGTCACCAAACATACGGATCTTGGGTTGGACATTGTGTTGTGTTTAAACATCTGGTTCATGCTTGACTGTCACAAGGTCTGCGTCTTAGACTGCAAAATGCCATGGGGCCAATGCTTGGAGGGGAGGTATGAAATACAGGACACAGCACCAAAGCGTGAGATTTTTGATAATACAGAATAAAAATCACCACTAATATGAAACCTTCCTATAAACTCCTCTTTACACAAGCCAAGAACAGAGAACCATCTACTAAATATTACTTTTTTTCAGACAAGCTGGACCAAATCTTTCAGGCTGTAATAGACCGTTCTGCTCTATCTTCATCACATACAAAATGCCCAGTATTCTTTTATGTGAAACTCTGGCTGCATTAAGATCAGAGATAAAATTGTTCTTGACTTAAACTACTTTAAGTTTTCAGTCTCTAAACTATGTCCATTAGATAATAATGTAGTCCTACCCTGGAGAAAATGAAAAAACAAAATTAAAAAGGAATGAGACTCAAAGAACTTACTTTTAATGTCATTAATCTCTTTAATCTTGTTCCAGGTGTCTTCGATGCCTTTTTCTCCTTTTTTCATGGATGTAACAATGCCTACAGGCAGCCCATGGTTCCTGAGCGCATTTGCTAACTCCTTGGCTGTGGACATCCAAATATCCTCACTGGATGCAATGATGCCAACATGAGCCCAGTTAAAATATTTCATTATATTAAACAAAACTTGGGTTGGAGAGGGCAGAGTCCTTGCAAATGCAGGGTGGTGGATGGTGGAATCCAGCTTATAATTGATGCACATCCATGAGAAGATAGCTTTATTCCAGTTTTCTCCTAAATGTGTGGCCACGTCACAGAAGCCAGGGTTCAGAGGGCCAATGAAAGCTGAGGAAAGCTTTCCAAAGCCAATGAATCTAACCAGAGCCCTCGGTGCCTCACATTCTTCTGGCAGGATCACATAATCCAGCCTGTGGCCAAGATCTAGTGAAGGGTCTCTGCTTATTCGTTCCACAGCTAACCTGGCAGCCACATGGGGAAGGGCTTTGGAAAAGAAGGGGTCACAGTTCCAGGGTCCAAGCAGTCCAATTTTAAAGACAGAGCAATGTGCTGGAGAGCAAAGTAGAATTATTCCAAAGATCAGCCACCAGAGAGCCTGGAAAAATGTCTTGGATGAATTTTCAGCATTGAAGTGCTGCAATCTAATGTGCCTCGACAGCACCCAGGAGAAGCTGTTAGGACACCATAGGAGAAGTGGCATTGTTTCACAGGTGGGTAGATCTGCACCAAGTCCTTCAGGAAGCCAGGCAGTGCACTGCCAGATGCTGGAAGGAAAGTAGATTACGTTTGCCTTTCAATGTTGCATGCCGATACAGCTGAGTCAGCCCAAATTGCACAGGAGCTCTCAAGGCACAAGTCTATGAGAAGCCAAAACCATGCACAGGACACGTGGATGTGCACCCCACAAGCCACCTCACCACGCAGAGAATGTCCAGCCAGTGTTAGACGTGCCATAACCCTTACATGCCTTCTTATATAAACATTTAAACATTATAAAATATTATATATATTTAATATGCTTTGCAATATATTCTAAAACCAGGCAGTGAAGAATGAGTCCGCTTTGTTCGCAGCAGTAAGTACAACGTATGGATACACTGTGCTTTTGGTCCTTAAGAAAGGTAATTTCCAAATCACACAAACACCCATAAAAGAAAGTAAAAAGGTGAAATGCACTAAGCCATCAGCTTCCCTCAAAAATCCTCAGTGAGTTTTGAATATAATCAGAGCCCATATAGAGCCTATACGAAGACAAATACACACACACATATTCGTATATTTAGCGATATGTGTGCATATGTATCATGATTTTAAAACTTTCTGAAAAAATTTTTCAAGGACAACTCATAGCAGAGTCTATTAAACCTGGCAAATTGAAAGGTGGATAAACAGATAATCAGAAAATGAGGGAAAAGGAGGATTATGATTTGAATTTAGATAAAGAACTGCTAAATAACTGTCAGGTCAAAAGCTTTGTGTACACTCTTGGCTTAAAATATTCTTGGTTACATACTAGGAGCCATAGGGTTGGAGTTTTTTTGAAATAACAAGCTCACCCTTCACAGCCAAGCCCAGAAACAGCAAAGCCATAACAGGCTCCCCCCCATCTGCAGTGTCACCCCATGGCTTAGAAAACTTTGCTGATCCCAGCAAGTTTGTGCTTTAAAAATAGCAGGCCCCTTCTACCAGCTTACCTGTTCATTACTGGAAAAGTATTTTTATCCCGGATCCTCAGCCACAGGGGCATGCAGCGCAGAGCACTGCAGTGCAGCCTGTGCTGTAAATGCACCTGCAGGTCCTCTGCCTGATGGAGGGAGACCCCCAGAAGGAACCACCCACCAGCAGAGCAGCTTCTCACCAGCGTCAGTGGCTGTCCTTGGATGTGGGTATCACCACAAGGATAGGAGGTGCACAGTCAGCTTCCCTTGCTTTGGCGCCCACCTCCTTCAATTTCTTGTGTGCATGGGCCATTCCAGATGGGTGGGTGCTCTGGGACCCTCTGTGCCTTGTCAAAAGCTTCCTATGTCCCTTTTGGTGAGGGCCATCCTTCTCCTGAGGGTTTCACAACTTGGGCTACAACCTCCCAAGCCCTTAGTTCCTTGAAGTCTTGCAGAGGTCCAAGTCTGCCTCACACTGAACTGTCTCAGTGCAGAGACATGCTCCTATCTAACCTGGTAGTTGTAGGAATGGCATCTTAAAGCTCTGCCCTTGGATTAGTGGGATTTAGCTCGTGGGATCGGCCCCTGCAGAACAGCTCTTTAAATCTCTCTGCACCACAGCAGAGATGGCTCCTCTTCTGCCCTATAAGCAACTGAGACAACAGCTATTTTAGGTTTGGGGTAAGCAGAATATTTGATTTTTAGCTGCATCATTCTGCTAATGGGTTATGTTCCCATTTCCCTGTTGTTCTTTGTACCCATCATGATATACACAGAGCTTTTTTCACTTGCATCAAAGTCTTCTTGGAGGTTGGACTAGATGACCTTTAGAGGTTTCTTCCAATACAAGCTATTCTATTATTTTATGATTCTTGGTTATTTCTGTGTGTCTTGCAGATACCTACCTAGAGCTGAGCCGTCCAATAAGCCATTCCCAGGCACCTCTCCCAGTGGACCTGGCAATAAAATTATCATCCTGGGAAAACCTTGAATGTCTCCACGCCTGTCCTAGCTAGGAAGCCCCTTGCAATAGTTTAGCTGCAGTCAGAGGATTAGCACATATGATCTAGACAGAATCATTTGTAATTCAATCTTTTAGCAGTATTAACTTCAAGTACATCATATAAATTATACACATCTCACTGGCATGTGTTCAGGAGCAGTTCTTCATGACTAATGACTGAGGGAAGCCACAAAGTCGTTCAGATGCAGTGGGGAGAGCAGCTCTCTCTGTTAATGTCATTCATTTCCTCCCATTCATTCATTTCCTTACACAGTCCAGATGCAGGAAGGCTCCTGGACATGTGCTTCATTGAAGACTGTTACAGCTCAAGATAATTATCAGAGATTATTGAATACTTTCATATTTGGAAAATCCCTGAAACACACTCTAATGTCAAGCCTGAACTCAGAACACTGCTTAGTATTCTACCAGTGCATTAGGTTTAGACATCAGGTTTTACTCAAAAAATAACATTAAATAGAGGTTTTTCCAGTTGAAAGTCTTATTTTTCACATCTGAACTTAAAAGTTTGATTTATCCACATAGAGATACACCTCTATCATATGCTCACTGCTATCAGTGAACTGATACACTGTTTAACAGGACTGCAGTCTAAGTCCACTTTGGGTCAGCAGACTCAAAGTCTCCTGAAGAAGCTGCAGAGGTCCAGTGACTCACTTCTAGGGGATGCTTGTTTACAGTATTAAAATCTCCTCTGTTGAAAGATATGTAGGTCAGGCACACAGAAATGAAAGATTAAAAATTAATCTTGATGGTCTGTTCATTAGCATAATTACTCTGCCCTTAACAGTTCATACATTTCCATAGCCAAGTGGGTTGAAAACATTATCACTCTCCATTTTCTTCTGCTTTTTGTTTGCCAGAGAATGAAAAGACTCTCCTTCCATCAAGTAATAACTGTGGCACTAATCCATCCTCCATAACAAAAGCTGGTTATCCCAAATGGCTTTAAGTCACCTCTCCCATGCTCAGGGTATCCAGGACTGGGCATAACTCTCCTACGTCTGCAAAACACGCTCAGGTCCTGGCACTGCCTGAGTGGTATCACTAATAAACAAACAAGGTAAATTAAGGAGCTGAGGAAAAAAGAAAAAAATATTATTTATGTAACACATCCGCCTGAAATTAATATTAAAGGTTAAAACCCTGCCTATGTCTCCAAACCTTGCTTTTTTTCTCATATCTACAGCTTATCTTTACTGCAACAACCACACTAGAGAGCAAAGATTTCTTTGCAGTGCTGTGTTATTTGCATACCATCAGATTAATTCCCAGCACTCTCCCGTACTCACTGAAGTGTGTAAGTGACATAACATTTCCCATGGGACAGTTAAGACACAGCTGTATCTCTTTGCTTTTAATTTTTAGAGCAGGAGAGGGTGCTCTAGTCTCTCAGTCTGACCTCCCACATCAGCCTGGCCAAGCAGCCTCCCAGGAGCTGCTGCTGCTCCAAGCTTTTCCAGCATCCTGGAAATAAAATGTGTTTTGTAATGAATTATACCAGAGGGTACCGCTGAATAAAGCTGATTTCTCTGGAAAACCTCTGCTGTCAGCAGAGACAGGGAAAAGGCTTGATTCCTGTTCTGCTCTCTCTGAAGAAAAGCCTCATATCTCCACTGATTATAAAGAAAATAGAGGGAGAGCAGCACGGCAACAGTCACGTTAGCCTTTCTCGGCATCCTCCAAGCCTTAATTAAAAGCTCCAGCCTTGGAGGATCTACCAGGTTGCTACGTCTATTATTCCAACAGCTAATTACCCTCAACATTAAAAATATCCACTTAACGTCTGGTGTGCCTGGCTTCAGCTTCCTGCAACTGCCTCTCACTCTGCCTTTGCCTGAGAAAAAAAGCAAAAAGGAAGCACAATACATATTACCTCCCTGTAGACATTTGCACACCATAATTAGCTCACATCCTAGTCATTCTCTGGGCAAAATAAATAAACAGCTCGTTAAGACTTTTGCCACAGAGCATGCTTTCAGGATTTCATCCTTGCAATGCTCCTTTAACATTCATTTTTAATTTTCTTTCTTTTTGATAAATTAAAACCAGTATCAATTAGTGAGCCTCATTCCTTAACGTTAAATATGGGAGTCATGGCATCTTTTCTCACCTATTTGATTTTTCTCCACTTTAATTCTATAGCTTAGATGAACACAGTTGCAGAAACACTGGTTTTTAACTCTTCTCTGCTCTCCTTAAGGCAAACATCTGCCTTGGAAGTATGGTATGAATTTTTGTTTCCAGATGTTTACAAACCCATCTGGTTTAGTAGGTACTTTTCAACTATTTCCAATTAATCAGAAGTCCAGGCCAATTTGCAAGTTATATGAATAATGATTTTTCTATTTCTCTCAGGTAGTGTGATAGAGTTATTGAACAGCACTGGAAAAAAAAAATCAGTTTCCAGAGGCTCCACTAGAAAACACTAACAAAGGAGAGTCCTCATCTATTATTTTATGTCAAAATACCAATTAATCTTTTTTAAATTTTTTCTATGATGCAGACACATTGAGTATGTAACACTAATTTTCTCTTCAATCTCACCTTTCAGTAGGATGACAATTTGTAGGTATTTAGGAAGACAGCATCACCACTTGATTTTACATGCCAGCCCTGTGACTTGATCACAAAAATTATGTAAAGTCGGACTGAGAAGATTTATTATCAGTCCAGCCTCACTGCCTGGCATTAGTCAGCCTTCACCTTTGCATTCTTTAGAAGTTCCTCTCTATTTTGTCCTTTCCAAGACTTTGAGTTTGGTTGGTGTCAATCCAACCTGATCTCACTTTCTTGACTGCAGCACAGGAAGGATTTGATATCGCATGATATAGGTGGGACTGGGAATTTTGGGAAGGAGTATTTTGCTTTGGCATATTATCCTGTTTTCAAGTTGCAGTCAAGTATTTGGAGTCTCTTTTTCTCCAGATTATCTGGTTTGCATCAGAGCAGCAACAGGTCATCCCTGAGTCCTGCAGAGTTAAGTTCAAGTGAGTCCACTTCTTTCCCAAAATGACTAGATTTATTTGATTTTCTTGGAAACTGATTTTGTAGCCCGTGAAATCTGGTGTCTCTGGCACTGGCATTAATGGAATATATGATGCTGCAGGTAGTTTAGATAGTCAATATTAGAGATGGTAGGAAACAGTCTCATAACACCAGATGAGATATTTATACATGTATTTATTCGGGCATCTAAAACTGAGTATTTAATTTGACAGCCTTGTTTCCAGAAGCTCATTATATAGCAATACCTAGAGAAACACTCCTCTTCCAGGGGACATTTCCAAACCTTTTAGAATCCACCTATGATTCAACCTAAGTGGCTACTGTTCATAACTTTTTTTCATGAGGCTTAGCAAGGCTGGACTTTTAATGAGCAAGTTAAAGCCAGGTAGTGAAAGAGATGGAACATCTCATATAGCGTTAACTGAAAAAGCACTTGCCCAGACTGTTTAAATATTTTCCTTTTTCAAATATGTCAGATTCAAAAAAACTTCAGGCATGTCGGGATCAATGTCTGAAGACCTTAGGAACTGCCAGATGTCTTATCTGGGAATAAAGACATCAAGCGGGTCTGTCTCATAGGCAGGGAAGCTGAAAGCAGAAGAGTGTTTGGTATATGATTTGCAAGACTGGCCATCCTGAAGAAGCCTGGAATCCTGGGCACCAGCCCCAGCAGCTCCATCTCATGGTTTAAGCCCAGCCAGAACCAAGCCCCATGCAGCCTCTCACTCACTCCCTTAGCAGCGGGATCAGAGATAGAACTGGGAGGGTAAAAAGCCAAAAAACTTGTGGGTGGAGATAAAGACAGTTTAATAGGGAAAGCAACAGCCCTGCACACAAGCAAAGGAGAACAAGGAATTAATTCACAGCTTCCCATTGGCAGACAGGTGTTCAGCCATCTCCAGAAGAGAAGGGCCCCATCACATGTAATGGTGACTTGGGAAGACAAACACCATCAATCCAAATGTCCCCTCTTTCCCTCCTTCCTCTTCTCCTGACTTTATACACTGAGCATGATGTCATATGGTCTGGAATATCCCTTTGGTCAGTTTGGGCCACCTGTCCGAGCTGTGTCTCCTCCCAGTCTCCTCTGCACTGTGGCAGTACAAAAAGCGGAAAAGGCTTTGGCTCTGTGCAAGCCCTGCTCAGAATAGCAAAAACAGCTCTCTATTATCAACCCTGTATTCAGCACAAAACCAAAACACAGACCCTTACCAGCCACTGTGCAGAAAGTTAACTCTACCCCAGGCAAAACCAGCACACTCAGTTACAATAAAAATTTCATTGATGGCCTCAACAGAAAACCTGAGGGGAACAGCAAACCCACCCAGCACTTGTAGAGAGCAGGAAGCTTGTCGCTCCCTGGATATTTTAAAAGGAAATTGCTTAAGTGCCATGTGGCCAATTAAAAAATAAAAGGAAAAAGAAGAAAAAAAATCCCAATAAATCTTCTAGCAGACAGAGCATGATGAATTTTGGCCAAGCCTGCACACAGTGAATGATAACAAGGCTTCCAAATGTGTCAATGGACTCATGAATGGCTGAAGTTTTGCATGATGTCTTACCCTATGCTATGTTGCAAACTTTACCATATCCACATAATCTCACTGGAGCATTCATCAAATACTGTCAGAGCTGATAACTTGCATTTATCCCTAAAATAAAGCCTGCAAATGACACTGAGTTACATTTCCTTTAAACTAGGCCTTTACAAACCCATAGAGGAAATTACACCAGAACATCTACTCTCCCATAGGTCTTTCCTAGCCTCTGGCATCTTTGGCAGCTTGAAGAGAACAGCCAGTTTTACAGTCTTGTCTAAACATCTGAGCTTTCAAATGTCTGCTGGACAGACTTTACCTTGGATACTGAACCACAGCACAGGCCACCCAGTACTAGAGTTATATCTTCCTCCAGCCCTCACCTTGCCTATCAGCGAATTTGTTCCCTCTTAGCAGGATACCCAGATGTCTAGCTGATATTTGGTGGCAGAACAGCATAATTATAATGTAAAGGTTTAGAAACTGAGGACACACAAACTTTAGCTGTCTACACTAGGCTGCATATGGAATACATGTTCTAGATGAAAAGCTTTATATTCTTTTCAGTGTGGGATGAAACAAGACCCAAGAGGTGTGTTGCTTCTATTGTAACTGAAGACATCTATCATCTACCTAGAACTTAGGCCAGCATTTTTAAGGCAAGGTCTCTGCATAATCTGCTAGATGTTGCACAGAAAATCATACAAGAGCAGAGAAAGAGACTCCACACTGCACATCCATGCAGGGCTAAATCCTTTCTCTGACTGCCCTCAGCTCCCCAACACCAAACTCCTACCATGTAAGAGTTCTCCTGTTGGAACACACTTTATAACTTTTCCTGCAACATGTGTAATAGTCTCTTATATCCCCATTTTCTATGGCCACTTCATCCATAATTAGGAAAGTTAATAAGTCAATTAATTTACTAATTAATTAATATGGAGCATGAGTTAGATATGAACTTTCCTGGTTAGATAGAAGGTCTTAGCAGGCAGCAGACTCCAGCAACCTGATGGCTTCATCTCTTCTGCTTCAGTTACATATATAGATATATACATATATATATTCAGTTCATAGAGCCATAGAAACACAGAATAGTTTGGGTTGGAAGGGACCTTCAAGTCCATCTGGTTCCAACACTCCTGCCCTGATAGGGATACCTTCCACTAGATCAGGTTGCTAAAAGCCTCATCCAATTTGATCCTGAACACTGTCACAGCTTCTCTAGGCAACCTGTGCCAGTACCTCATCACCCTCACAGGGAAGAATTTCTTCCCAATATCTAATCTCACTCTGCCCTCCACCAGTTTGAAGCCATTCACCCTTGTCCTGTCACTCCATGTCCTTGCTAAAAGTCCCTCTCCTCCTCTCTTGTAGCCCCTATATGCACTGGAAGGGGCTCTAAGAGCTCCCCAGAGCCTTCTCTTCTGCATGCTGCACAACCCCAGCTCTCTCAGCCTGTCTCCATAGGTGAGGTGCTCCAGCCCTCTGAGCACCTTCATGGCCTTCTCTGGACTCGCTCCCACAGGTCTGCATCCTTCTTATGTGCATATATATATATATATATGCATAACATATATATGTGTCTATATTTATTCCCTGGGCTGCTCTGGCAGTGTCTGGCAACAGCTTTACATTGTGTTGTGGCAGGAGAGTCACAGCCTTTCTTCAGTCTGGCTTTGTTGACTCCCTGCAAAGCCCTCTCCCATGAAAAGCCCATGCTCTGCCCCAGCCTTCCCACTAATCCCCTTTGTATCCACAAATTTGGACCAGTGCCTGCTCAATTTGCTGGAATTTAACTGGTCCTTTTTCAGACTGGCAGAAAAGCTAATCTGTAGGAATTTCTACTGGCATTTAAAAACCCTTTATTTAAAGCCTTTCTGATGAACTTCCTTCCCTGAAGGAAATATTTTCATCATTTCCAGAGCCTGAACAAAACTTCATGAGGGTCAATGTACCTAGTTTCAGATCTCACCCACTTTCTAGTGCCTGTTAATTGCCATTTATAAAGATAACCCTAGACATGACTATTTCCAGGGGACATTTGAACCACACGGATGGTTGCAGATGGTTATTTTGTAGTGCTGCTCAAACGCAGTTAACCCATCTAGAGTAACACATCTGTTAAACACATGCTTTAGCTCCTCAGCAAAGAGCAGAGATAACAGAGCAAAACACCCCCCAAGTTCACTTTTTCTTTCCCTCCTGGGGTTATAGAATCAATCAGTCTTAGCTGCCACCCAAATAGCAACACCTGTAATGCAACTAACCACAGAAGGGAAAAAAAAAAAAATTGCTCTTATCTACCTTCAGGCCAACAATGTGATTTTTTTGATGGAATTATAATTTAATGAAGATGTTGACAGAAGCAAGACAAAGGATAAATCCCAGTGTAAATACTGCCATATTTCAAACCAGTTGTCAGCAGGAGTCCCAGACAAGCCCCCAGGTATTAATTCCTTCATCTGAAACATGCACATCCAGGCTAACACCTCTCTAAGTCCCCATTAGCTGCCGCTGCACAGCATGGAATGCTACAGCAGGGCAAGTGAGGAATGCCCTCAGAGAGAAGGAGAGGAAAACAGATCAAAACTGTCAGTGGAAATAAGCACTGACCCAGAAGACAGACAGGCATTTGTAAATACCAGCAGCCTGCTGTGTCCTGGTATAGCTTTTCCAGGTGGGCCATCATGAAGGGTGCCTTCCAGAGCAGTAAGAGAAATAAACAGCATGTTCCTCATGGAAAAGAAAAGCCTTCAGAGAAATTTGACTTCCTAAGTACATCTGTGGCTGAAAAACCAGGGCATTAAGAGTTGGGGATCTGCATGGCATCGCTGCATTTCATGGAACAATTTAGTTCAGACAGGATGAAGAAAGGAAGAGTCCCAAGATACGCAGCTCATCTCTTCTGGTGCCCATTTAAGGGAATTGATAATATCTTTGTCTCTTTGGCTGTGAAAGTGTCTCTGCTGATTAAAATTCCCTGACGACCTACATCTCCTAAGCTGATAATGATAAGCCTCTCAGGCTGACGATGTGTTGCTCTGATACCTCCAGTGCTGCTTTGGATGGGGAGCAGACACGAGGCACAAGCAGTCATTGCTGAGAGCTCTGCAAGCCAGAATCAAAATCTTGAATACTCAGAGCCACAGGAGGAAAAAAAAAAAACATTCAGGTCTGGGAAAGCAGTGAATCTGTTGCCCTAGGAACCACTGGGCTTGCCTATGGCCAGACCCAGTGGCACAAATGTGTGCAGGAATCTGTAGAGAAAATGGCAGGGATGTTTATCAGAGGTGGGTCAGAAGAGCCCCGTCCTAAACTGTCCATGGATCTAATAGGCTGTTTCTGACTTCCCACAATTCCAGCTTCATTGGACTTTGTTTCCCATCAGAGACCAAGAGGTCTGAGCCACATGAATCTGAGCCCAGACTCCAACCCTCACCAGGGCTATTCCCATTTGGCCTTTCAGAGTAATGTTAGAGTGTCTCTGTGAGGCTTGCAGTGCTCAAAGGCAGGTAAAACAGCATTCTGGTGAGAAACCACTTCCCCAGCTTAGAGGACTGCCTCCTTCTCAGATGGATTTTGTAGGAGCAAGTCACTGGGCAGGGCAGCTTGCCTTTTCCTACTGCACTGCCAGCATCATACTGTGAAATGTGGATGCAGTCATTGCCTTCTTTCTTCTGCCACTTCTCCTTCTGCAGCTGTCTCTAAAGCAGACCATGTAGTCTTATGCAATAAGACACTGCAACATGGATTACCTCTTCCCGTGTTTTAAAGAGCACAAAACCTCCCAAGCCTGCACCTGGTTCAGCACCACTCTGACTGATATCAAGTGCATAATGCAGCAGGTGCAGCAGAACTGTCACTGCTGCTTCTTCCCTTAGACCGTAGACATATGTGCAAGCCATGTTTTACCCCATATTGAGTAATTTATGCTGCTTGTCCTGAGCACTAGGCTGTTTAGATGAGGATCTGCCAAATGATTTCCTACCTGTTTGACTGGCAGGAGGGGTGTTGAGAAGCACTGTAAATACACCATCAGTACTCCATCTGTATAATATGTATAGTATAATATAAGTAATACATATGTAATATAGAATAACATATATCTGATGCAAATATTCCATCACCATTCAGCTGATGATGAGTGAAGATGTTCATCCACAGCAGTATCAAACTCTGTTTCTGGTCCTATCCCAACCTCTGAGCATTATCCTCAGAGCAGAAAGGCCAAGGAGAAATTCTCCTAGGCTAGGGGGAACCTCAATGCAGTAAAGTAATGTAAGCATACTACAGTGAAGTATGTAAGGATATGCTTAACACATTAGCTCAGCTCCATGTATTGGATCTGGGCTGGGAAAGGCTCTAGCTGTCTTTCTGAGCTTTTCTAGTGGCCATTTCCCAGGTAACAAGTTACAGGGCAAGAGGAAATGGCCTCAATTTGTACCAGGGGAGGTTTAGACTGAATATTAGGAAAAAGCTCTGCCATGAAAGAGTTGTCAAGTGCTAGAACAGGCTGCCCAGGGAAGTGGTTGAGTCACCATCTCTGGAAGTGTTCAAATGCATGTAGTTGTGGCACTTGGGTATATGGTGGTTGGACTTGAGGTCTTTCCAACCTTAACAGTTCTGTGATTCTATTCTAGTTTCTGAAAGTTCCTGTGCCACGAGATGCAGGAGAGATGGGTATGTGGGTGCAATGTGAAGAGTGAATTGCACGTTCTTCACACTGAGGCAGGTCCAAAGAGGTGGAGAGTACTTCAGGAAGTGGGAAAATTTGTTTCAGGCTATTGTGCTTTGTCACAGGCCTTTTCTAAGGCCAGAGGCAAATCATTTCACTCATCCAGCAAAGATAAGCATGCCTGTCATCCTTGAGCAAGCCATCGTGTATCAATTAACAGGCTATTCTTCTCACTCATCATCTGTGTTTCTTCTTCCTCCTTGTGTTCATCACATGCTCACAACTATGGGTAGAAGAACACCCACCTGAAGTTTCCTGGTCCAGCTGCCATCCTCAGCTGCTGGCTGCTTTGCCAATACCCCAATCAGGGGAAGTTAGAGCAAACCCAGCATGTCTGTGCCTTGTTGCAAGTTGTCCTACACACTTCTGAAATTCACAGCCCCCAGCCAGGGGTATGTGACATGTTGGACCTTACCCTTCATCTCGCTTGGCCTCAAGTACCACAGTGGGTGCCTAAAATGGCTCTGACATTGGGGGTGCTTATTTGTCTTCCCTCTTCCCTGGTTTTTCAAGGAGAAGGTAAAAACCTGACATCTGCTTACACTTAACTGTCGTGCTGGTTTATGTCATGCCTTTCTTCCCCAGTCTTTATTTTCTTTATGAATCACCTCTGAGCCAACACGGCTGACACATGCTCTACTCACGCTCTGCACAGTCCACAAGAGAGCGCTCCTTCGCTGGTAGACTGCACACTTTTCCAACTGGTTAGACTGGAAAGCAACTCAGCTGAGGTAATTTGATCCCTGGGCTGCCCTCTCATCCCCTGCTCACGCTCACATCCCACCAAAATCAGTTCCCTGGGAATCAGACACGATGCATCAGTATCTGGTCTGTCAGAGAGAGATTTTTTTTCCAGGAAAGGGATTTCTGCAGGGTACAAGCACTTGCAACCAGAACAGGAGAGCATGACAAGGATGTGGATTTCTGTTATCCCAGTCACACATTTGGCCATGTGTAAGTGCAATTTGCCAGTTCATCATCCAGACTAAATGTCACTAGCAGGATTTTGATCCTTATAGCAAGCTGAAATCTGTGCTGGTAAAATATATTTCACTGTCCTCAGCCTTCCTTTTCATATTCCTGTCCAAAAGAGCCTTGGCAGTTCCAGCAAGTCACTGAACACAGTTTGTTTCTCCAATTAGTGAGCTGCTCTGGAGAGAAGGACATCAAGCCTCTCTCAGCACCTCATTTTAATTAAGTTTCCCTCGTGGTGAACGCCTGAGAATGACAAACAATTCAGAGGACTCCCCAAATGCCAGGCTTATAACCACTCCTGATTTGAAGTTATTCTGAGGGTTTTTTTCACTGCCCGGATGATCGCTGGGTCTCATCGAGCCACGTGCGTAATCGTCCTTGCGCTAATCAGCAAGTCGGAGCTGCAGCCCCCCATCACCGCACCCTGCAGCTGCAAAGTCATGCCATAAAAACACTTAATGAAGCGTGATGTCTGAAAAACACCCAGCTCATTCCTCCAGGGAACAGGAATGCCCTCAGACATGATTAAAGTGATGCTTGGGCCCGGTGGCTGGGGGCAGAATGGTTTAGTCTGGCTGGTGTGCTGCGTCTCTCACACATTGCTCTGTGCTGGATAGCAGTGGAGCCTGCAGCTGATTCACCATCCTGCTGCTTTGGGAAAGAGGAAGAAGGTCTGTTTTCTTCAGAGCATTGCAGCCAAGACATTGTGGATGGGAAAAAGGACTCCCTCTGAGCTAGACCAAATAGAGAAGGTAAGCCCCTTCTTTAAAACTGGGGAAGATGAGTGGCCCAGCACCCAGCAGTGGAGCTGGGGGCTGGCCTGGGAGTCGTCTCTTTGATAAACAGCAGTGGCCATTGCTTGAGAAGCCATGTCCTCCAAAAATGCCTTGGACATTGAGTTTGTCCCTCCTTTCCTGACATCCACTGAAGTTTTCCTTCCTCCTAGCACAGCCCTTCAGTTGTAAGAAATCCCCTGCCAGCTGTGCCTGATGGCAGATGTGCCTTCTGCAGCAGCACTGGTAGGTTTTGAACCCTCCAGCTGATGCCAGGATGTGTTTCCATGTCCACAGGGTAACTGAACACCCACGTAAGTGAGTGTTTTTGAAGCCATCAGTTTAGCTCCCACTAAAACATTGGAGTAGCTGAGTAGCCCCACTCAGCTTCACTCCCAGGTATATAGTGACATATATGATGTCCTCTGGGTCTAACATATCTACATGGTGTCAGACAGGCATCAGGTAGGAATTGCATGCTCTGCTGGACCTTCAGTGCCCCGGACCATCTCCCATTCCACTCCTGAGTGGTCACACAAGTCAGCCCTATTTGTTTACCCAATGTCCCCAGGGTGTCTCACCTTGTCTCCTATTAACATTTCAAAAAATGCCAACGGTCTCCCAAAGGCTATGTCACACCTGTCATCAGCACCATGCCCAGAGAAACTGCAGATGCCCCATCCGTGGAACTGTTCAAGGCCAGGTTGGATGGCGCTTTGAGCCACCTGATCTAGTGGAAGCTGGTGTTGCCAGTGGGCAGAGGGATTGGAACTAAGTGATCTTTTAGGTACCTTCCAACCTCAGACATTCCATGATTCTACGACGTACAGCTTCAAAGGGGAAAAGCAGAGAGGGATGGCTCAGCTCTGGATGAGACCAGATGGGACAAGGCAAAGCCTGTGTCTCCCTGTGCATTGGGGTGCTCAGCCTGCCATCCTGCCAGGGAGAGTAACCAGCTACGGTGATCAAATTCCAACATAAACACTAAATTCACAGGGCCAAGGGTATAAATGAGGCGTTCCTTCTAAAAATTACAGCCGAAAGCAGCCCGTCTGTGTTTCACAAGGATCATGTTCAGATTTTACCAAAACCACTGGAGTGGCAGGGGAGGAAGGAAAGGGGAAAATGCTAATTTCTGAGTTTTGGGCAGCATGGCATTTGACACTGAGGTAGTTACTCTAATTTCTTGCTCATACAGTGCTTTTTCTTGTCCTTTCAAAGCTGAGGGTCCAGTGTGTGTATGGTAATCGGTGGTGTTTGGATACTGCCCTACGGTGAGGGGCTGAGATGGCATAGCTGCCCAGAAAGAGGGAGTATATAAAGAAACTCCCACCACAGAGTAGTTTGAGTGGTTGCAGCTAATGGAGGGATGTCACCACGAGTTAATCCCCCTGAGACAGTGGCTCCAGGTCCAAGTATGCACAGGCAGGTAGGTTCTGCTGTATCTGAGCAATCAGGAGTGTGGTAAGAGGGATTGCTTTGGATCAGCATTCAGCTTTGAAATCTTCCAGAGGTGTTCAAACATCCTCTGGCCATTTCTGTCTCTCAGCACTCTATTTAGACTCCCTTTAACTCATAAAACACTTTTCATTGGCAATCCCCCCCTCCCAAGCAGGGAGACACTGGGATGGGGTGCTGGTGTCTGGCTCTCTCCTTGCCAGACCCAAGGCATCCAAATGAACCCATCACTTTAATTTGGTGCTAAAAAAGGGGGATTCAAACACCTCCAGCCATGTCTGTAATGTGTAGACAATACCTCCTCAACTCACGTGGTTGTTGGGAAGAGAAAGGCATGAAAATGAGGAGGTACTCCATTGCTATGGCAACGGGAGCCATTGAATTATGGGTGGATGTAGTCAAGTCAAAATGATAATGGAAATGCATTTGTGTCTCCTGCTCGCTATTTATGCATGCCTTTTTCCACTGGTGTTCCTGTCCTGTGTTATTCCAGGAACAGAACACAAAACGTTGTCTCCACTCCCTGGCCAGAGGGCATGGTCTCCCACAAGGCTTTTATGTATCTTTATCAACATTCGATGTTTCTGAGGTCTTGTAAAATATACACAACTCCCCCAGGGTTTGTTTAGTGCTAACCCCTGTTATTTCATTGTCTGGCAGGAAAACAGATAAATAGAAGAAAGGCAACTAATTCCCCTGAGTGGACATCTGTGCTGATGCTGAAGGAGTTCCCAGCAAGAAATACAGAAAAGGCTGCAGTCTGCTGTGTGTTAACTTTTGCGGTAGGAGAAAGGACCATATTAAAGCATCTGTTTTGCACAAAACTTGTCCAACTCTCACCCCTGGAGCTGAACCCTCCAGCTGGGTGGACATCTCTATTTACAGCATCCATCTTGTCACAGGGAAGCCTTGTTCCAAGAAGAAACATTGTTCCAGGGAAATGAACCTTTGACACCAAGCAGTGACTAAACAAATGAAGAAGGATAAAGTTTATTGCTAGCCAAATTTCAGTTTGCATGATCACAGTGTCAAAACCTGCATATTTTGACTCAATTAACACTTAGTTTAGTTCAGATGGAAACCAGGACATAGAACTGGATATATGATTAAGGCAGCTAAACATCAGCAGCCTAGAGCTCAACAGTGTTGGCTTAGACTTCCATGCTACAAGAATGTGATGCATGAGGGCAAACACATCATGCTGAGGTCTTTGGATCTTTTTGGAGGCAAAGATTGTGGCTCAGGCTTACTAGCAACATTGACGTTTCCTTGGGAGTTCAAACATGGGATGTTCTGGATGTAGGAAATAAGGGATGAAGGAAGGAACAAAGCTGGAAGCTGGAAGAGGGGGAGAGGTAACTGTACTGGCACTGCTGTCTTGGACTGAGTCTGCGCAGTATTATTTGGCCCCAGAGGTGAAGAATATTCCTTAGCAGAACAGATGAAACAACAAAGTCCTAAGAGATTGATGGGGAACGAACAAGAAGATGTCTCATCTTCGCAGAAGATTATAGAAAACTCAAAACCTTCAGCAGAAAAGCCTCAAACTCACATGAACTGGAAACTCATATAGCAAGAAGAAAGGAAGAGACAATTCTAAGCACATATGTAGGAACTAGGAACTGATTATGTTTTTAATTGACCCTATTGCCTGTATCAGTGGGTGGATTTCCATTTAACGTTGGTTAAAGTGGGTCACATCCCTAAAGGGCAAAGGATAAATGCCTACTCCTGGTGATCATTGCCCCATGCTGAGAGTTGTTTTGCAGACATTCTAAACCTCTGCAGCAATTTGTTATGAAGCAAACACTTATGCTTAACTTTTAAGCATCACAGATCTCCATATAAGTCTATAATATATGCAAAGGATCATTAAATTTTTATTGCGTAATTCTGGAGGGAAAAAAAAAAATCAAACTGAAAAAAAAAACAAGCTAGCAAGCAAAATCTTGAATATAAATAGAGTATGTTTACCTAGTGTGATATTTTGACTAGAGATGAAACAGAGGTGTTTTGGAGCTGTTTGTCCAAAAGAAATTTAAAACAGGCTTGTGTTAGAGGAAGAAGGTGAAATCTCAGAAGCCTTTGTTGACACCCTTGATGCATAACTTTCCAGATACTTCTAATTAGCCTCAAGGTACGTAATGAAAGCAGTTCTGCAATAACACCATCGGCAATATTAAGAGAGCCTCGTCAGTTTTGGTCTGATGCATTTCCTATGGATACAGGGAGGAGAAGGCACAGCATAACAGCAGTAATGAATAACAGAGATGGAGACGGAGGGCAGTGATTGGAGCTCACATCAAGTGTTGAGCAACAGGAAGGTTCGGCAGGATTGGATTTGGCTTTGTGGCTTGGCCCATTTTAAAGAGAGGGATTGTTTGCAAAGCTTCAGTGTGGGATTAGATTTCCAAACTCTTCAAAGTCTGAGGGACGATTGGATAGAAAACAAAGATTTGGGCTATTTGCTAAATAATAATAACAGCAGCTTCTGGTTGCTATGTTTGATCCAAACATTTCCTTGGAAACAAAGCACAGCAGCAGGTTTTGCCAAGCCAGATGAAGCTGACTTGAAACCAAAATCAAAATATAAATACCAATAATCATCTGGAGAGGAAACAAGTTGCCAAAATCCCAGTTAGGTAATCTGCAGGGGAATTTATCTACCTGGGCTGCTCTTTTCAGATCATGTTCTGTACCACCATGAATCGTGCAGAGAAGGGGAAGATTATCCACTAGTGACAAAGGAACTTCTGACAAAGTTCTCGGTGTCAGGTTTAAAACAAGAGAAACAGCATGTTTCTTTTTCACTTGGTGCACAGAAATCTGCTTCTAGATGACATAAACCCCCCATGTGTCTGTGGTAGCTGTACACAAAGAGCAGCCCATATTCAAACCCTAACTCAGGAGGTCTTTAAATCACTACTAAAGGCAGAGCAGGTCTGCTAGGAAAAGTTCACTTTTTCTTTATCTGTTACCTTATCCTATGGGTTTTTGACATGTCCGAGAAAGGACAGTTTGACCCAGGAAAAAACTTTCTTGCATTTTATTCCAAATTTTCAAATTTCTCTCATTCACAGATATTATTGTCCAAATCACGACTACAATATAAAGAAATTAAATGTGTTTAGCTGTGATAAAATCTTATGAGTGGTGAATACATCCTAAGAACTGTCATTTCAGAAAATATGTGTCATTCTGTGTCACAGCAGTTAATGTCTGAAAATTCTGCCAAAATGAAATAGTGTGGGAAGATATGACCCTGATGGGCAATTGACGAGATCTGGAAGGATGACTCTGTAGTTAATAGATGTAGAAATAAGTTTGCTAATTATTGGCTTCCTTTATGAGTCTGATTCCACAACACAGTTCATTCTTTGAAAAGAGTACTGTTCAAATGTAGGAAAGAAACAGTGAGCAGGCGTGTCTTCAGCTGCAATAAAAAATGACATATTGGTGTGATTGGCAGATGACTAGTCAGTGTAGGCTCTGGTTGGTTCACTCTTCTAGACTATCACATGCCCAGATAAACCCATATCATTCTCACTTCTGTCTCCTAAGATTGTCTGCCAATATAGTTTTATCCTATTTTACACACCAAGGTGTCTTGCGCTCAATTAGAAACTGGCATAATCAGTTATTATTATTAATGATGGCCATATGTTTCCATCAGGCAAGCTAGGAAACAAATTCTATTCTCTGCAGCAGAATGAAGCTGCTGCTCCAGTGTTTCTCACTGTTCCAGCTTGAGGGCTTGCACAGATGTGTTTGCAGCTGTACAATCACCCTTCCAAGGTACGTGAAGGAAGCACTGTGCCCAGGTGCAGTCTTTCGTCTAATCACAGCCCTGGCTTTTTGATGTTTAATTGAGCATCTCCTGGGCTAAGGAGAGGTCTGAATCAGGACAGAAATGGTGAGTCCAGCTGAAATAATAAGTGCAAGGGGAAAGAATTTGCTATCAGGGGAGAAGGGCTTAAACAGCCTTCTCAAGAAGGCTGCTAATAAACAGAAATATGTGCGATCAAATTTTCCAGTTTCAGTGCACCATGGCATCATAAAGGATATGACATCTGTCCCTTCACTACTGTTAGAGGCAATATCTGAGCTGAAGCAGCATATATATTGTATCAGTTCTGCCTTTCAAGAGCTCCCCGCTGGTTCTTCCTGTTAATGTGGCACTTAAATAAAATGTTTCTGCAATTCTGTCATAAAGGAGACACTTACTTCCTGGTTTTGGCTAAGAAATGTGTAGAAGTACCTTGGGCACTGGATAGTTCAAAGCACAAGTGATTGTAACACTCAAGCTCCATGCAACAAGACCAGAATACATCTCTCTGTAACATACCCTCTTTCCAAGAAAGGACTGCTCATCATATCATTTTTGCTACTTTGACATCCCTTTAGCAGTTTCCCTCTACTGTGATGCTCAGCAGCCTGTGATCTGGCAAGTTGCACAATGATTCCTGGAACTGATGTGGGGCTGTTTAGGGACAATGCTACGAAACTTTTGCCCAGTCTTGCTTTTTGGCCACGAGCCTGCTGCTCTACCCAATGCGAGTAGAGGTCCCAATGCAAACATTTTCATATTCGTTCAGGCCATAATACAGGCCTTATTTAAAGCTTAATTTGTTTTGCCCTGAAATGAGAACAAAATTTCAGGATTTGATGTCAATTGTTAAGAGTGGATTGAAAACAAACTTTTGGAAAATGTTTTCTCAGCTTCTCATTATGTTATGCATTTTACAAAACACTTTTCTGGTGTTATTGCCTGGGAAGTTTAGATAGAAGTAGGTCCCCTGTTACTGAGGATTTAATCTCCTCCTGTTCAGCATCAGATGTCATGTGTGGTTACTACAGCAGTGGCTGTTTGATGTTTGCAGACGGAAGATGGCAATGCGCAGCAGGACATAATAAAAGCAATGGAATTGTAGTTTGCCCTGGTTTCCTAGGGAAAGCAGTACCTTGCAATCATGCTACCCTTGCGACTGCCTTCCTGTAAGTGTCCTTGCCTGCGTAACCTTTCAGTCCCATTCTTTTTTCCCCAAGAAGTTTTTAACATGCTGTACAATTTCAATCACTTTTGACAAAAAGTTGGATACCTCAGAGGTAGTCTAGAGCTAAAGATTTTCTGCTCACAGGCAATGGAGAAAACCTTTGCTAGTTGTCCGGAGGGAAATTCTGTAGCAAAACCTCAACACTTACTAGGCATTAGAGAATCAACCACAAGACACAGATCCATAGGAAGGCAGGTTTTGGTAACACCACGTGTTAGGGTGAGCCATCACTGTAATGAATAGGACTGGAGGAAAAAAAGTACAGAAACACTATGGGCTCTTGTCTCCTCTGGGAAGATGATAAGCCCAAGTCAACTCACCTCAGGAAACATTAGCAATTTGCAGAGACAATCCCTTATTTTGTTTTGTTTTGTTTTGATCATGCGTGTAAGGCATTACAGAGGAGACAAGAGTGGATCTGGAGGACCCTTAACTCATTGCTTTTTATCAGTATTGTGGCAGTTGGAACAAATCCCTGCAAATCCCTAAAAGAAATGTGGTACAAAGCAGAGAATTGATCAAGTAGCCTTTGGACAAAAGGCAAGAGATAAATACCACATGAAAGGAGGATATAAGCAGCAATGTGTGCACTCAGCCCAGAAAGCCAGTGGTATCCTGGGCTGCATCAGGAGCAGCATGGCCACAGCAGGTCAAGGGAGAGCATTGTCCTCCTTTGTTCTGGTGAAATCCCACTGGAGTACTGCATCTAGCTCTGGGACCTCCAACATAAGGAGGTCGTGGACCTGTTGGAATGAGTCCAGAGGAGGCCATGAAGATGATCAGGGAGCTGGAGAACCTGTGCTATGGAGACAGGCTGACAGAAGTTCAGCCTGGAGTAGGGAAGGCTCCAGGGAGACCTATTGTGGCCTTCAGTACCTGAAGGGGGCTACAAGAGAGCTGGAGAGGGACTTTGGACAAGGCCGGGGGAATGGCTTCAAACTGACAGAGGGAGGGTTTAAATTAGATATTAGGAAGAAATTCTTTGCTGTGAGGGTGGTGAGGCACTGGCAAAGGTTGCCCAGAGAAGTTGCGGTAGCCCCATCCATGGAGGTGTTCAGGGCCAGGCTGGATGGGGTTTTGAACAACCTGGTCTAGTGGAAGGTGTCCCTGCCTATGGTCAGGGAGTTGGGACAAAGTGATCTCTAAGGTCCCTTCCGGCCCAACCCAGTCAGTGGGTCTGACTTATATTAGTCCTGTAAAGTGACACTCTTCGAGACTTTGGTTTGACTTTTATAGAGCAAGTAGGTGTCTACCTCCAAGGCAGAAGTAATTTCTTGTCTGCTGGTCCCAGTACATGACATGGAGACCAACTCCAGCCTTCAGGGACTGTGGTGGGTTTTACTCAGAATAAGCCGTTTGCAGGGCACGTGTGAGCCTCTAAAGGGGGATATTCCTATTGCATTGAGAGAGAGAGAGAGAGAGCGCGTTGTGTTGCTGCTCTCCTTACCCCAGACATCAAGTCATGGGGAGAAGAAATGGAGGTCACGTGGCAGAGGGGTGTCCTTAGGGAACTTGCTTTCTAACAGCAATCTCTGAGCATCCATCCTGCATAGACCACCCCCTTCTCGTGGCTTTTGTCTGCTCTGAGACCTCATAGCCCAGTTCAGCTCCCCAGACAGACCTTTATTTGTGTCCACACAGCATCTCTCATTTCTCAGGAATGTCCAAGAGATTTTTGTCAAACCCATCCAAGAAGTTGTGAGGTCACAAAGGGTTGTGAGACATCTGAACTGGGCCATTCTAGCACTTGTATCTGCAGTGCCAGCCTGAATCTTCCTTCATTAAGCCTGGCTTATCTCTGGCCCTGGATTTGCATGCCACACAAGGCATCCATTATTTAGTGTGCTGATACAGCCCTCCCCAACATACTCTCACAAGACCTTCTGGAGGCCTTCGACATTTTCCTACTCCAGGATAATCCAGCAATTACAAGTCCCACCCAGGAAATACGACCACATGTTTGAAAGAGATGGGCTGTTCAAAAGTGCTCGATGCAATTTTACTAAGTAGCACAGGACAAAACAACTCAAAGAAAATAATTTCCACACAAGAAGCCTCATTCAATGTGAGGGTGAAAATACAACATCAGTCTTTTTAAATTTCCTTTTCTGAAAGTTTGAAAAAGCTTGGATAAAACTTTCCTCATCTCCCAGGCAGTCTCCTAAAAGATCCTTCGAGGAAAACTTGTGGTGCCTCTCTCCTCTGCCATATAGCCTGTTCTAGCCCTGGGCTATGATGAGGGGACTGCAGGAGGGAAGCCAAGGGACCAGGCACAAAAGTTGAAGCTGTGATCCTTTTCCTATAGCGACTTACACTATTCTCATAGTGTAAATAGCTCCAGGCCATCTCCCACATGTCAAAACAGAGGAGCAGAGGTGCACTGTACTTCTTCACCCATCCTTCATGCAAAGCAGATGTGCTTTTTTTCAAATTCATCTTGTAGTAGAAAAAAGAGTGTGAATGAAGGTCTTTGGAACCTAAATTTTTTCCTACTTCTCTGAGACATCACTGCTTTCAGAGGCTCCAGGGACTCTGATCAGCAGAGCTTCTAATTTTCTGAGATTGTTTAAAGATCAACAACGTGGACCAGATGGACATCCTGGATTTAAGAGCTCTTGTCCACCCTCTGGAACACAGAAGGTGACACACTGACCCACAGAGGCGGCTTTCCTGCTCCCTGCAGCCTCACACACTCAGCATCACAGGATTCTTAGGCTCACAGTTCTCTGCAGTGGCATATCAGAGCTTCTGGATTGAATTTCTGTCCACTCATATGTTGCAGCACATGGTTCTAAGCAGTCATCTTCAACTTCTGTATGCTAGAGTCCTCCTGCAGGCCCACCAGGATCTAAGTTCATTGGAGCCAGCTCCTGGGACTTTCTCGGATTCTCACTCATGTGCCTGACAGGTTCCTCTGACAGCCAGGTGTAGGGATTTTTCCCCAGGTAGACAGTTTTAGTAGAGCGCTTTGAGGAAACCGGTTTGCCATCTGTCTGTGTCTACCTGTGGCAGCTTAATGGAGAGTAATGATCCTCCATGAACCCTCTAAATGAAAGCCATTAACTGAACTGATGAGAGAAATTGAATTATTGCCTCGCCTAATACTTCCAATTTACCTGCCAGTTCATCTTGTCTGAGATGTGCTGAACATGGACATAGTCTCTGTCAGTCACCAAGTTGCAGGCAGAGAGAGAGATCCCTCCTTGGCTCCCCAGGAAAGTTAAAATATGCTGGCAAAGTCCTCAGTCAATTGCTGACTGATTTTTATAACTCTCTCTCCTTGCAATCTGAACTAGTTTGAGGTTGATTTTTTTCCTGGTGCTCTGCACTGACAGCAGGTGTGTCTCCCCCAAACCAAGCCTGCCCCTGCCTGAGGCTGAGACCACACAGTGGGTGCAGTATCAGTGGTCACAGACCCACTGGGGGAGTTCATGCTCTTTTATCAGTACACCTGACACTTCTAGAGAGACTAAATTTAGGGTCTGCAGAGGACTTAAAACAACTCAGCAATGTGTTAAAAGTCATATTTCATTTTTTACTCATCATGCATCCAGCTATGGGCAAAGGGGACGTTTTTGTCCTTGGTGATGTTTGATGAAGTAGATTTAATCAGACAGGACACTGGTAGTGTTGTGTTAGCCCATCTATTATTCAGGTTTTGTTTCTGCTGGTCCCTAGATGGATTGGTGTGTCTCCCAGATGTTCTTCCCTGTTCGTGCGATGTCTTTTTGTTTTCGTGGTCGATAACCTTGTGTCTGGTTTGTGCAAATCTAATTATATTTTGGTCTAACAGAAAATGTCAGCTTGCATATACTTCCAAGAATGATGGATATCCTATGTCTGGAAAGAGCAGAGCCACAAATGGGAACTATCCATGGCTGTGGAGTTAACACAGTCTATTTGCAAAACAGAATTAAAATAAAATAAAATAAAATACCCAAACCACAACACACCTTTATTCTCTGCTTATGTAAAACTGCAGCAATAAATGGAAAATGACACTAAAGAAGGAGATAATCGCATATAGATGATATATTCAGGGAACATAAAGATAAAATCTCTGGTTTGACTCCTACTCTTTCTTGCTCTGTGATCTTGGTTCATTTTCATCACTCTCGTTCATTTTAACAATCTCTCTTCTGTGCTGGCACTTTCCTGCCTCTTCTTCCTCACCATTCATTCTGAACGTGTGCTGACCTCCTCCTGCTCCTCCTAAAAATGTACAGATCCCCATCAGAAAAGACCACCAACCCTGAAATACCATCATTTGCACTGCGGCCTCTCTTCATCAGTTGTCTGTTATCTTAGCCCAACAAAGACCTTCTGCTGGGGCTGCTTGTGTGCTTAAAGCACCTACAAGCAAACCTGGGGGCTGAGGCCATCAGGAGATACCAGGGAAACACCCCAACACTATGAATACACAATGCCTTCAACAAGCTCAGACTGCTCAGAGTGCACAGAGCTCCCTGAATACATAATTTTGAGAATGTTTTATTTAGAATAACTGTGATTTTTTTTAGATAGTATTTTTCTATAGATTTTCTGATACTGTGGTGGCTGGGAAGGCTCTTGGTGCTCATGCTGGAAAATGCACTGTATATAAAATGTGATGTTGTTGACAAAGCTTACAGATGACTGAAGCTCATCAACAGTAGCAAACAGCTGTTGTTAGTCAAGATGCAAATTAGTTTTCCATGTCAGGAAGGAAGGCACAAATAATCATCCCAAAACGCAGCAATAAAGACCTACTTCTGTCATTGAAGATACTATACAGCTCCAGGACATAAAGCCTCCTGAACTTATGGGAATGCCTTCCTGCAAACAACAGCTCAGCTATGATCTCTTTGGATTCAGGATTCCTTCCATTGAGTCACACAATTAGGATGTGGCTAAATCAGCAAAACTGAATGATGGGAGTCTACAGAGTGTTCATCTTTCATTTAGTGGCTCAAGCGGTCATGTTCAATTTTCACTGGCCTTTTTGGTTCAGATGCCATTGGAAGGCAGTGGCAGACCCTAATTATAGACATCTGTGAGTAATGCATTTCACAGCTGTTGTGCTATAATGGGCAGGGAGAAATTCGGGCAGCAGCCAATATTTTCACGGAGTGCCGGATGCCGATTGCCGG
Source organism: Atrichornis clamosus (assembly GCA_013400975.1). NCBI lineage: Eukaryota > Metazoa > Chordata > Aves > Passeriformes > Menuridae > Atrichornis > Atrichornis clamosus. The sequence continues at coordinate 97,154 of WBMZ01010272.1, forward strand.
GTCTCCGCTCGGTGCGGAGCCTGGGGGTTGCAGCTGCTCAGGCTGGGAGGCAGGCAGCACTCCTGGGGAAGCACATCCCACAGGGAGATCAGTGCTTGTAGAAAGACCAGATCTACCTGGAATGAGGAGGTGGTCCTCATTCCCAAGGGAGGTTCACCCCACCGGGCCACAACAATCACTGACTCCAGAAGTGACAGACATACAATGAGAAGAAATTGAGCCTGAAGTAACAAGCCAGAAAACAGAGATAAGAATACTGCAACGAGAAAAGACCTGGAGATTATCCCAGGATAGTTCCTCTCCTGTCACCATAGTCAGGCTGTCAATTCCATGAGTCAGGAATGACAGTTGGCATCATATAGACGGAGATACTCTCTCAGTATCAGGTCAGCGATGGTCCTAAGACACCTTGTGCCCTGTCTGCCCTCTGCATTTCTCTTTTGTGTCAGGCTTTCTCTTAATTTGTCCTCACAGATGTCACACTTCAAACATACCTGGCTCTCTAGGGACTCTGGAAGTGGCGAAGAGGTCTGCAGGGTTAGAAATAGTTGCCAGCTATAAATAGTGGGATACCTACCTGTAAATAAACTAAGGGCCAATGGCAGAGGGGCTGTCACCATGTATGGGAGACGTTGCTTTCCCTGCCACTGGCAGTTCAGGAATGGCAGCTGTGAACCTCCATGGAATGCATCCAAGTTGCCATGTGTTCAGACAGGGAAGAATTTGAGCTCAACCCCCATTCCTCACATCCCCTGCTATTTCTAGCTCTCTTTCATGTCTCTGTGCGTGTGTGTTTTAAATAGATACAACCTTTAAATAGTCATGACTTCAGATGGTAGTTTTCAAATAAATTCAAGTGATGGACTGTGGTCTGACTGAGCACCCTGGGGCAAGGTCTGGCCTCTCATCATAGCCTTGGTACTAGGATCCAGCTGGATCAAAAGCAGGGCTCTTGGGATACAGCACCTGAATTACTTGGTGCTGGGCTTTGTTTTGCATTGAGTGGCTGGGTTACAAAGTTCTTCCAAATTTCTGCCCAGGCAGACAGAGCATCACCTGGGTGAAGCACAGCCCCGTTCTCCAGGGCACCTGGAATGCACTCAGATACAAAGTTCTGGACAGCACAGTGCCTGGCTGAAGGCAATGGGCAAGGAACAGGACATAATGCAGGGCCCAGCTTGCTTCCTGGCTTCAAACACATGTGATGGATTATAGTGCTTGGTGTGTTTTACAGTTTGGATGAGGAATGTCCAGTACTCCAGCAGCTTTCACCTGGTTTTAGCTGCCAGATACCATAAACCAAAAGGTTCTCTTGGGAAGCCTCCTCCGCCAGCAAGAACCAATCTGTTTATAAGAGATGTGATCACATTTGTACACTTGAATTTAAACTGGGCTTGTTAAACAGACCAGGCCTGAATCTGTTCTCAATCAGTTTCTGCAACTATCAAACAGGGACACGAGAGAACAAGGACCAACAGTTCCTTGTAAGCAAAACCACTTTTCTGCCAAACTTGACTTGTGAGTCACAGGACCTGTCCATATCCCCCATGACCATTTTCGAACATTTTGGTCAGCCACTGAAAATACATTTGAAGTAAAAAGTCAGTTCATTTTCTCTGTTTGCTAACTGGGTCATTGAGTGATACAGAAGCTGAATTAAAAGATGGTTTCTGGCTTTAAAAGCTGTAGAATGTTGCAGCTGTTTAAAACATCTGCATGCTAGAGGGAGGAGGATCCAGTTTTCCTGTCCAGAGCATGATGCTGACTGGTGCCAAAGTAGATGTTATTACGTGGAATGCTGTCCAACATGATGATGTGCTCAGCTCCCCATGCACAAACTGCACTGTGCACTGGCTGATGCATCATCTTGCAATACAACCAGTCTTGACAATTTCCAGAAGTAGGAATTGGACTAGAACAATATCCATAAACTCTGCAGAAGTAGCTGCTTGGCTTGGTTTGGCTGTGAATCTGCAGGGCTGATTCAACGGTCCAGACTAGATGCAGAGTTGTGAGCTCACCATAGTGCAAGTCTCCCTGCTAGGGTGGGGCAGGCACATATTTTTTACATGACAGCTAAGCAAACGCAGTCCTCTGGTAATTCGTAAAACAGGGATAGTGCAAGAAGTCCTGAAATTCTTGCCTTCTGGCAGAGATGCTGGATAGCATCATGCTGCGTAACCGTACACAGCAAACCACGCCTTGGCCCAGCTTCCCTGTGGGGATAGTTTCTGAGCATGGCTGGCACCAGAGTGCAGCATCTTTTCAGCATAAGGTCTATGAGAGCAGACATGTACCTGTACATTAGTTCCCCTCTACAGGCAGAGACCTGGTTCTCCAGCACACAAGGACAATATGTGCCTGAGGGTACAATCAACTAATTCCTGTTCCACTGGCAAGAAAAAAGCAGGTGAAGACAAGTTCCCTCAGTCCCCCCAAGTTCCTCACACAACCATCACCTAGAAAGACTAGAAGTTTCCTTCACTTCTGATAAAAGAATATCTTGGTTTTAATCACTGCTTCCTAAATGAGCAGATCAGGGAAACTATTAATATCACCTCCTTCCCAGGATGGACACTGCCATGTGCTCAGCTTGAAGAGGAAAATGAGAATCATAAACAATCATATCCCACAATATAAGGCCATCCTTTCCTCTGGCCAGTATAAATAGGACATAGGACGATGGCAATGCACTGTATTGTTCCATTAACTGTCGTTCACCCTCTGCTCAGGCAGTTTTGCCAACGCAGTCCTGCTGCTATGGTGAACACACTGGAGCCTGCAATGACCACAGACAGGAAAATACTATGGTCTCTTCAAGAGGAGCAGAGTGCCTCTAGAAAAGTACTTTGGTCCCTTCAAGGGGAGCAGAGTGCCTCTAGCAAAGGCTGAACTCATCGTGTTACACATTTGCAAAGCAGGATTTGAGAGAGATTTGTTTGATTTGGAAAGAAGAGTTTAGATTCATCCTGGACATAGAGCGTTTATCAGACTAGCCTGGCTAATGCATATGAGTTTTCCATAGCCATTGGCTACTAGATCAGACAGCTTTTCCTAGAGGAGAATACCAGCTCCACTTGGTTAAATAACTCCTGCTACTTTATGCTTCAGAGATTTGAAAGCCCCCCACCACGACACTTCCCCCTCCTCAGATCCTGTGTTTCTGGGGGCCCCTCCAGTGTTTCATTAGGTTTTCTTTATTAAGGCTTCATGTACAATGTGGGACTTTGTAGTGAAGTGACAGAAGGCAGCCAAGTTCGTGTGGGACTCTTTGTCTCAGGTTTTGTAAGAGCTGGTATTGTGAAAGCATTTGATGTGCCCACCAACATAAATATAAAGACAATTTAATGACTTATTAGTTTTAATTGGGGGTGTGGAGAAGGAAAATAAAGAAGAAAGTGCCTGGCTGAATTGGTGCCAGAAGACTCAGGTGGGAATTTATTGTAGCAGCTCCCAAAATTGCCAATTGCCTGTAGCAATGTATTGCGTAGGAACACGGTCTACACCACAGAGGTGATTAAAGGTCCAGAGATGAAGGGAGAAGTGTGGTTGAATGAGTTAGAAAGGAAAAAACAACTCCAGGTGCGCTCAAATCCACACAAGAAGCTTTGAGGGGAATTGTGTAGCACATCAGACCCAGTTATGGAGGGGCAGAGATTTTGATGCACCCTCGGTGAATGCTTGGTCTGCAAAAAGTATTAAGCAACTGCCTTTAAAATATAGGTCTTTTCCAATTCTACAAAGCTGGGCAGCATAAAGCCACCACTGATCTTAATTTGGTAATTCACAAGGAGCCAAAAGCTCTGAATTCAGCTCTTGACTTTGGCTGTGCCCTGGCTGTAGTGGAAGTTTAAGGCTCAAGACGAGGAACATGGGATATAATTTGGAAAATCCATTTTGATGTTCAGAATCTCCTCTTCCAGCCCTAAAAGCTGTGGTCCTGCGGGTCCCTGAGCACTGTGGTGGCCTCCCAGAGGCAGAGCAGTAGTCAGAGGAGAAATTCTCATAGCATACAAAAAACAGCACAGCCTTATTCCAAGGTAGCTCTTGCACTGATTATAATTTTCAAGGGATAGGAGGTAGTAGTGTATGAATATTCGCAGGAAAACAAACATGTCTCTCCCCAGTGCTTCTGAAACAGAGGTAGTTGATAGGTGTGAAATGATATTTACTTACCTAAAAGGAAATATGAAGTATATTGGCTGAGGCAAAGGAAAAAATAATTACTTAATGCCTGCTTCCCCTCCTTTCATACACACACAAAAAAAGAGAAGAAAGCAAGAAATGTTTCCTGTGACTTTATTTCATGCCTGGGAAGAGAAAAAACTTTAAAACAATCTTCCTGGGAGGTCCTGATGAAACAGGGCTGTCAGAGACAGGAGCCTGTTGCCCTTCTGATTTGAAATCCAGCTAATTAGCTCCGAAGCACGGTGCCTCAGATCTGAGCAGGGCATGAAGCTGCTAAGTTTGATATTTCCAGGCCTGTCAGCCCATGCATTAAAAAAGAAACAAGCTCCACCGCACTGAGGGAGCAGCGGGCTTAATGAGGCACCCTGGGGCAATTTGGCAGAGCTGGGAAAGGGACTGACTGCCTTGATGGCAAAGCCCTCCTCACAGGGCCTCCTGATGGGAGCACGGGGAGCACAGTGGTGCTAATTCCCCCTCCTGAGGCCCCTACAGGGATTCACAAAGGCTGGGACCAGGAGGCAATACCAAATATGAGCGGGAAGTGTGCTCTGAAGGAGCACAATTGCAGAGCCAGGGCACTGTTTTGTAGCAGCAGTCTCTTCCTGGCACCCCAGGGCTTTGAGCTGCAAGAGGATGAGAGATCATGGTCTTCTGGGGAGACAGAGTCATGCACAGATGTTGCTCCTGTCTCTTGTGCCAGGCTTGGGATAGCATCAACTCCATTTGGAGGCCCTTCTCTGAAGATACCTGGATATGGTAACAGCCCCGGGGCAAACCCCTGGACCAAGCTACAAACTGCGTTAAAAAGTGCCTGAAACCAGGACAAAACCTGCATTAAGTGTCAATACTCTTAGCAGACTGTCTCCTGTAAGGCTGGCAGGGCACAGCTACCACTAAGGGAAATCTAGGCAGGACAAGGGCTCATGGGGACATACCACCTCCAGCTGCAGGGCACCTACCCACAGAGAGAGAACTGAGGGAGTGAATTTTTTCAAGATACAAATGAGAACCAGACTAACAATCAGGAACATAAATCCTATTTAAAATTCAAATTTATCCAGCACAGAGTTTATCACATCTGGTATAAAGACAAGGTTTTCATAAAGACTATTGCAATGGCATCTCTGAACCTCAGAGGTTGTTATTCAAGCTCAGATGGTGGCTTAACAGTTGTCAAACACAACCTTTTCAGTCAGAGTCCCAGGACTGATACAGAGGTTCTCCAGATGTTTCACCAATAAAGGTGGTGTCACTGCAGCAACACATACCCAAATAGGGTCAGGAAGCTATTGCTGTCTTTAATCACTCAGGGTTTGAGAGCTAGTATCACGTAGTTCACTGAGGGCTCCAACCCCTCCCTGGAATTCAGTAGAACCCAGGGGAGCTCCATGCTGCTGTGTAGACACGCTGCTTGTATCCAAGGCAGCCAGAGGAAACATTAATGAGCGTGTCCACATTGCAGTGCATTTCAAACTGGGACAGAGTGGCAAGTGGCATCCTCCTTGATTTCTTATGTATGAGATCTTTTACGTGCCTGTTTCCTATTTCAAACACTCCCCGAATTTGTGCAAGGGACCGTGCTGTCAGGCACAGGAGAAATGTCCCATTTGGGACCATGTCTCACACTTGCAAACCATACATCATTATTTTTACCTCTTAGCCCTGAAGGAAGAGATAAAACTGGGAAAAGGGAAAGGGTGTTGATTGTGAGAGTCCTTACAGCAGGGCCCATCAAGGAGGGGTTTTCACTTCAATGCCTCACTGGAGAAATTTCAGCTTGAACAAAGGGCTTAGCCAAAAGAAGCAGGAAGACAATATTATTCAGGTAATCTAACGTTATGCTTCAGAGAGCACAAGAAGTTTACATGGGAGGGTGAGAAAGCTATTTTTCACACGGCTGAGGATATTGCACAGCTCACCGGCTGCATCCTGGGAAGAGTCTCATCTTCCCAATGAGCAGTTGCTATCTGAGAAGACAGGATTAACAGGAACAATGGTCTGACTGGACCACTGGACTGTGAGAATTGGCTTTGTCTGAGTACCCATTCTCTTCCTTTGCCTTCCCCTTGAAAACACACATTAAGACAGATCACAGCTCTCTGTCCCACCAAACTGAGAGGTTTGTTGCTGCTTGCATTAAAAGATAGGGCACGCACAAGCAGATGTCAGAAGTGATGGACCTCGCTTCAGCCAGGTGTTTTCACTGCTGTGAAAAAGTTGGGACACTAAGCACAGCTACTGGGCTAGATAAGAGACAGAATAATGGAAAGGTATGGGTTGGAAGGGATCTTAAAGATTATGTAGTTCCAACCCCACTGTCACGGACAGGGATGCAGGCCCTGTCTCTGAAAGCACTGAAGTACCCATATGTTAGCACTGCAGGATGAACTCAGCTTGCCATGTTGGGCTTTTTATTGATGAAAAACCTACATTTGAGATTTCACAGTGCTTCTGGTGCAGTCATATTCCCTTGGTCAGCAATGCTCTTTCACTGCTTTGTTTTGGCTTTTGCTGTGGAGCAACTCTTAGACATCAGGCCAGGAAAATTTAAACATATTCCTTGGATCTCTTGATTTCAATCATGTACAAGGAGTTCACATTTTCCTTTAAGTTGTTTTTCTTTCTCTGCCATAAATTCTACCTTAAAAACACTTTTCAGAGTGTCCTGTCCAGTTCCCACCCTTCCAGAAGCAATAATCTGTGTATGCAACAATGGTGTGGGATAAATATTGCCTGTGAGGCTTCAAGACTGAGCTTAAACAAGATTTGTAGGGAGGGAACCTAACTTTTATTAAGCCAACTGCTTTAGCTTGAACACAACAGAGGCGTTTCCAGGCACATCCAGCATTTGACCTGGTGGTAGATGCAAACTCATTCACCAGCATGGAAGAAGCCTGATCCCAGTCTCCCATCTAGGGAGGTTGGTTTCTAAAACATGTGCTATGCTGAAACTACATTGGGGATATATGAGGAAGAAAAATAAGGGTGGAATTGCCTACAGCTCCTGCTACAAACTGAGACTGTATGTCCAATGTGCACAAGGATGTCTGGATTGTTTTCACATTGTCCAGAAAAAGAAGGAACAAGTGGAAAGGGGAGAAGGAAGGAAGAAGAGCTGGTGGACCCAGGGCATCCTTCACATTGCTTGCAGAAACTCATCCCTGATACACAGGTCTGGCTGGTAACACAGGAACGGGAAGAATTACAGCCGAGAGTACTTTTACAAACCCATTTTTTAAGTCTCTCCAAAACTAAGCAGTAGGCTAAAATACTGAATCTTCAAGGCCAGGCTGTTGCATGCTCCTGATCCAGAAATCCTACATCTGATCTGTACTCCTAGAAAAGACTCTGGGAGATTCAGTGATTTCCTTGGCTCTATTATTCTTCACCTGTAGTGTCCTGGGATGTGGTGGGACAAGTTCTGACTTCACATAGTTATTTGTCCTAAGCACCTGAAAACTTCTCCTTCTATCACTCTGGTTTTGGATAACATATGAAAATCCAAAACCTGGCACCCCCGCAACAATTGGTCCCCAAGTAACCTTATCTAAGCAGGTCATCTCCCACAACAGCCAAGTCTCAAGGGCATCTCTCCCTGCTCTTGCTCTCTGCAACTGTTTTGCCACATGCTTTTGCCTGATGGTCGCATCTTGGACACCAGACTCCATCCAGTAATGGATTAGCAGCAATTAAGCAGTGCTCATTGACCTAGTCCTAACTGGACCTCCCCTGAACTGAACGGGAGCAACACTGGATCTTGCCTCTTTCCATTTCTGGAGCTAATTATTGCCAGCTAAACAGCACTAGGCTTTCCCTTTTTCTCTTTGCCATGCTTGTTAGCATTGTTTCTTCCAGCAGCTTTTCATCTCAATGGAGGCAATTGTGCCTGGCTGACATTTTAATTCTTTCCAGCTGCATCTGAACAAAATGACACAAATTAAGTGGAAGGGCTTGGGGAAGAGGGGAAGGAAGCTCCCAGCCCCCACAGTCTGTACTACAGCAAAGGTTTTGTGCTCACTGCAGCAGATGCTCAGAAGGTGCCAGGAAAGAGGCTTTGATGCCACGCTGGCAGCGTGATCCAGTCCCAGGGATGCCCTGTTGCACCAGAACCTCTCTGGACCTGTTCCCCTGAAAGTCATGGCGGGGAAACTTAGAGGTGAAGGATTTGCAAGGTCTCCCAGCAGAGCAGGGACACATATTTGCCTTTCTTAGAGAGAGATACCTTGGTTTAGGATCCCCTCCACTTAAGCAAGGTTGAGTGAGCTCCTGCCCACTCTATGAAGGGTCTGCAGCTGAATCTCCCCTCATTAAAGAGAGATTTAGGAGAACTGACTGGCAAGTTGCAGATCTCTTTAGCAAGACATGGAAATCCCAGGCATGAACAAAGACCTCTCTGGATAAGATACTATATTAATACAGATTAGAAAGTCTGCTTATACCCTTTAAGGGTGTAATTAAGGATTAGCTTTAAAATAAGTGTACTTTAAAATTGCTCCTGCAATTTTTAAGCAAGGTCTTAGGTTGCTTTAGAGATGCTCATGTTGCCCATTTCGGAATATAAGCCCTTTAGCCTAAGCTAGACAAAAAGAGGTATCAAAAGAAGAATGAAATGCAAAAAGTCTCTAGCAGCTCATATGAACCACAGAGAACAGGATCAGACTAGTTCAGTAAACCACAGGGCAACACAATTAGACTGATGCTGGATTAAGCCAGCCCTGAAACCAGAAGAAGAAACCAGAGATGTTTGCTTGCCACATTTGTGTTTTTGCAGCCTTGCATTAGTGAGCAGATGGAAAAGGGTTTAGCCTTTCCGTGGTTCCTCATTCTGGCACCAGGCTCACAGTCACACCTCAGCTCCCAGTTTCCAGGCAATAGGAGCCTTTCCTCATTGCTTGCTGCTTGGACACATCCCCACCACAGTGGCCCTTTTTTACAGTTAGGAAGGACACATTTTTGACACTCGGCTACTTTTTTTGTGCTACATGTGGACAGATTTCCCAGGTCCTGCACTGCCTGATATTCATATTCCTTGGTTTCTGTTCACTTCAAGCATTTTAAAGCCCAGCTCCTGCCTGAGGGCAAAGAGTTTGTGCTATGGTCTGAAGATGCAGATATGGTTGCCACCAGAAATAGTATGAGGCTACCTCGCCCAGACACTGTAACCACATCCACAGGATGGTCCAATGTCCACAGGCATTTCCCATTTTGGCACACAACAAGAGGCAGGATCTGGTGCAGGATGTGTAAGGAACTGGCGGTCTGGTGCAGTGCAAGGGATCACAGGGAAATCAGATGCAGGAGATGAAGAAAGTAGGTGGAAGTGACAGACGCAAACACAGTCCCCAGTGAGCTGATTGTCATTACCTGAAATCCCTGTGATTTCTCTGCCCTGGCTTCCAAAACAGTCTGGACCACTGGGTCTGGAGAGCATATCCCAGCATTTGATACCAGACCTAAGTGCCTACATGGGGAACTGAACTGTTCAAGGTCTTGTTACAACCTGGGTAATCTGAGAGACAGTCCTGGAAGGTGATTTGGATCTTTAGCAGTGTTAAATTAGTTTCTGGAGACACCTATAGCGCTCCATTAACTACAGCATCATAGAATCAGAATAATTTACATTGGAAAAGACCTCTAAGATCGTCAAGTTGAACCATTGACTGCCAAACCCACCACTAAACCATGTCCCTAAGCACCACATCTACATGACTTTTAAATACTTCCAGAAAGAGTCAAGCACCTCTGAGATCCCAACCCAAATGCCACAGGAATTTAAGCTGCTTTTAATTGTAGGAGAAATAGTCCAGGGAAGTGCCAGTGAAGAAGTGAAGATGTTTTCCAAAAGGTCTCAGTGCTAAATTTTTCAGCTGCTTCATAAACTAATATGAACAGGAGATTATTTTACAAAAAAAACCCACCCCAAAACACCTCTGTGCCTTCTTCCCCACAAGCCCTGGAGTGCAAGACCCATTTTCCTAGGTGATCAGAATTTCTTTCAGGTGGTGGAGTTGGTGACTCTAATGCCAAGAACAAAATGTGATCCTGGCAGGTTTTCAAAGCACTCATCCTAACACCTGAGGAAATGTCACTGGGATGTGCTCAACTGAGAAACAGGGAGCAAAAGCAGGGAAAAGCCTTGCTGTCTTCAGCTTTTGCCATGATTTGCTTTTTCTTTAAAAATATATTTGAACAGCTCTCAGCAGCAGCTACAGATGCTGCCAGGCTTTCAATCCATGCAGATCTAAAATATTTGCAATCAAAACTGAGCTGCAGGGCACTTGTTTATTTATTGCAACAGTCTACGTATTTGTATATCCCCATGACTCCAACTCTAAAAAAAAAGAGGCACAGAAAGGAGCAGAGGGTGACAGAGATAATAAGCATTTCCTAATTTATAAAGGGCTGTTTGTTTGTGCCTTTTTTTAACTTGAAGAAAGGATCTCTGTCCAGTAAGTAAAATTCCTTGAGGGATTTAAAGGAACGCGATACTATCCCTGATATTTCGCTTAGAGGCCTTACAACTCATGATGTGTTTTCTTGATATATTTTCTTTTGCAGCAACATCAGCTTAAACAATTGCCTCCCAGTCCTTGTCCCTTATCCCCTCCCAAGTGTTTGTTCCTTCAATATCGTGGTGTAATGCCACAACACTGTGGCTGAGTAGGGTAAGATAAAAAGAATTAGGGAAGCAAATGATTACCCAAAAAAAAAATCTGCTTTGGCTGTGTTGCTTGGCTGGATCTGTTCCCCAAACCAGCGCTCAGCAGAGCAGCTGTGCTGGCAGGGAAGAAGGGATGGCATGCAGCAGCCTGACTACAGGATTCAGAGGCAGCAGAGGGAGGGAGAGCAGAAAAGCCATCAGACAACATAGCTTGAAGCTAAAGACTCAATTAGTGGCTTTTGATGCAGCTGTTCCATGAGAAAAAGATGGTAAATCACAGGTCCTGCATCCTCCCCATTGCCCAGCAGTGTCTGGAGCATCTCCAGTGCCAGTGCAGAGCCCTTCCCCACCTTAGAGACTTGGTAAAAGAGGAGGGAGGATCAGAGTGCCTCGAGTTCTACACAACAACGAAGTTTGGAAAGACTCAACTTGAGACCTGTGCACCTTTAAGCCACACCTGGGCACTTCCAAGCCTTTAAGGAAGCTTTTGCAATAATGCATATGAGAATGTAAATAGGGTGAGCACTGTGAGTCTCTGGAAACCTTTCCAAGCTCCTAAAGTCAGTGTAGAAATAGTCTTGGCTATTCAAAACATTTGGTAGGGTGGATATAAATGAGTGGTAAGAGTTGCAGGTCAGAAGGGTCTCGGGCTGGTATCAGGGGCAGGGGATGGAACGGAATAAAAAATAATGGCACACAGCAAGTGTGATTCTGATCAGTTCTGATTTAGGTCCTAAGGTGATTGAGGCAAGGGTGGAGCTATCTGAGGAGAGGAAGGACTTTCTTTCTGTCTGTCTTCCAGTGAAGAGCAGGAAAAGGCTGGAGGGGGAACGGAGCACGGCCTTGCAATGCTAATGAGGCAGAGGTGATACTGCTTGATATAGAGCTGAATGTGCTTAAGGGACCCTCCAGAGATGATTACTCAAAATTGCTTTCAGACAACGCCACTGGGACACTCCTGGCTCTGCATGGAGTACACAGCACAACACATCTTCATACAGGGAGATTGACACATGGATGATGGATGTCAACAGCGAAGGAATTCTCTTCAAGGGGAGAATGGTAATTAACTTTGGAAACAAGGATTGAGGCTGAATGTACGTGGGAATGTTGTGTGGAGGGCTGGATTCAAAAGGAGATGGGTGAGATGGGTGTGCAACACTCATATTTGTGTCTCTCTGCTGAGTGTGAGCTGGGAATGGCTGACTGTCCCAAAGCCTGCCATGTGATGCAGAGTTTAGAGTCACATTTTAGGAAATCCCTGAAGTCCCATTTCTGACCCCAGTAACAAAATGTGGATGGGCAGGCGTGGGTGGGGGTCTTAGGCCTTAACTTCAATTTCAAGCCCTAAGGTTGCAAATAACTCAAAGGGAAGGGAGGCTTAGCATGGCAAGGCAGAAACTGCTGTGCATCTGTTAGAGAAACCATGTCTCTGCCTTCTGGAGTGTGTGTTTTACAGTCAACACCTCCCTAATTAAAACACACAAATACAGAGGGAAGGAAAATACATTATGTCCTTTCACTTTGCCAGAAGCCCACCCAGCCAAGCTGGTTTTCTGTCAGGTACCTCAAGCTATCTTGTATCTTTAGTCATAGCTAAAGGTGCCAGCACAGGGTTTGTGCCTGTGTTTGGAGGAAAGAAACCTCTTTTGCCTTTACCACACCTTATCAACAGCTGTAATTTGTTTCTGAGACTTTACGTCAGCTGAAGCACCACTCCTATTCCTAACCCAAACCATTTTGCTTCCAAGTCCAGTTTATTATGCTAAGCAACAGCAGAATCCACACACTTAGTGGGAGGTCCTTCACAAAACACAAGCATTCATCCAAATAAGTAAGAACAAACTAATGTCTTCCCCTACCACCTCAGAAAAAGAAACTCATTGTTACCATTAAACTTCAAGGAGCATGCTTTGCTGTGATGCAGTATCATGGGGTGAGGGAAAACAAAGGCATACTGGGCAAAACCATACCAAATTTCACTTCAGGATTCATGTTTTAACATCTTGTAATTCAAAAACACCTTAATTGTTTTTAGTGTGTTTTGGGACCAGAATTTCATTTGCCTTCTGTTTTCAACACAAATTGATTTTGAAGCCAGAACTACAAAGAAGTACTAATGCTGGGCTTTGTTTCTGAAAGGTGAATATATCTTTGCTCGGAGGATGCCATTTCCCATTCGAGATTCCTGACTGGTTTTGGTAGCAGCCCTGACATTCGTGGTGGTGGGCAGACATAAGGAAGACGCTGTTCCCATCGTAACAAGCTATGATTACTGCCTATCATGACAGCCCTATTCAGTACCCCTATTGTCAAGCCAGCTCACGATCCTGCTCTGAATTGCCCTCTGAAGAGGTCTCTTTCTTTTCCTCTCCACTGGCCACCCTTGTGACCCGAGTGTGCAAACTGAAGCCCTGAAGCAGGCAGCAGAAAGGTTCCTGGAAAAGACTTTGTGTCTCTGTACCTGCAGGTCTTGGAGGCAGCTGCTTGGTTAATGCACCTGGAGATCCCTCCTTGTTTTCTGCAGTCTCTATTTGAATAGCTGTCAGGCTATGATTCATATCACCTGAGTCTACACATCTTCAAAAATATCATAATTCAGTCTATGTATTCTCTCTACAGCTAAGGGAAAGAGATGTCCAGAAGGTCATACAGCCAATCCACTTGGAATACATTCAACAGGGTGTCAATCTGCACAGCTGCCTTTCCTTTCCATGCTCTAGAAAAGTAGCCTCAGACACTTTCACTAGTAGCTTCCAAAGACAAAGGTATTTTCTATTCCAGTATTGTACATTTTCACAGATCTCTGGAAAGCTATTACATTACCTTTCCATCTAATTCTCCTTTCCAATTATTTGGTGGACTAATGTAGATAGGCTTTGTTTTTAATGGTGAGCAAAAACAAAGGAAAGACTTTCAGAAAACAGCAGGGCTATTGGTTTAGAAATATGAAAAAGATCATAGATTTCCATAGTTTGGAACAATGCTGCAGCTAAATTTATGTTTTTGTCAGCTTTCTGTTGTGTAATTCATCATTTGGAAATTGTTAGCCTTTAGAGAGAAAGTGACCAGACTACAGTAAAATCCCAGGGTTATAGTCCTGAAGCTTAATTCAATTAACTCTGAAGGCTGGAGCAGTTTATGTCAGTCAGGAAAGGGTCCTGGCGCAGACACCTCCTTTACGAATCCATGACTAGATTATCTGAAAAGCAGTTGACACAAGCCCATCAGAAGAAACACTTAAGAAATGTGGCTGAGTTTGAATGCCCTGGACCAGTCTGCAAAGTGATACCTCCCCTCGCTAGTATCTAAAGAAATTAATAATGGGGCTGCCAGGGGGGCAATGCAGTCAAGGTCTACAGAGCTGTCAGCAGAACCTCCCAGCAGTGACAGGAAAGCCAAATTCCCTTCTGACATCTTGGCACTTCCACGTGGAGTTCATCTCAGATGGATGAAGCTGGGATTTCAGACTTCAAAGCACAACTGTCCTGTGCCTGAAGAAATTGTGAGCAGGAATTGATTCATATAGCCTCATCCATCTCTGGATGCCTACCCTCAAGGGGTTGGAAGCAGAATCCTCTGTTAGTTTGGATTATTCTGGGAGCTTCAGGGACTCCAGTGACTCCAACATTAATGGTGTAAAAGTGATGAGATTCCGGTCATAGGCTCATCATTTCTCAAGAGGAATGGCTTGCATTACTAAAGTGGTGGGAAAATGAGATCCATCTCCTTAAGAGATTCCCCATCCAGTGTGATCTCTAAATTCAGCTCCCAATTCAATGCAAATTCAACACTGGGACCCGTCATCCTCCTCTTCGTGGAGAGCCAAAGCCCACCACATGCTCTACACCACGCAGCAGGGGCAGCTGCACCTTTTTGCTCACCCCTGGACCTCCACTCTGGATCCTACACCATGAAGTTCTTTAGTCATCCACTTCCTAGTCATCTCAGATACTTGTGTCCAACAGGTCGAGGGAGGTGATTTTCCCCCTCTAGTGCACTCTCATTAAGAACTCTCCTGGAGTACTGTGTCCAGCTTTGAGGTCCTCAGCATGGAAGGACATGGACCTGTTGGAGAAAGTCCAGAGGCACCACGAAGATTATCAGAGGGCTGGAACACCCCTGCTATGGAGATGGACTGAGAGAGTTGGGGTTGTTCAGTCTGGAGAACAGAGAGCTCCATGGAGACTTTCTTGTGGCCTTTCAGTACTTGAAGGGGGCCTGTAAGAAAGATGGGGACAGCCTTTTTAGCAGGGAGTGCTGTGATAGGACAAGAGGGAATGGTTTTAAACTGAAGGAGTGTCAATTTAGACTGGATGTTAGAAAGAAGTTTTTTACTGTGAGGGTGGTGAGACACTGGCACAGGTTGCCAAGAGAAGCTGTGGATGCCCCATCCCTGGAAGTGTTCAAGGCCAGGTTGGATGGGGCTTTGAGCCACCTGATCCAGTTAAAGTTGTCCCTGCTTATTGTAGAGGGATGGCACTAGATAACCTTTAAAGGTCCCTTTGATGCCAAATTCTATGGTTCTGAACTGTAGATATTTCACTGTTCCAGGAGACTGTCTGAGACCTCCCACAGTAACCAGGGTCAAACCAACAGCCTACAAAGCTGCAAAACCCCCCAAATACTTAATTTTTAGCTAAATAGTAAGCTTTTCCAGGCAGCCCTCTGTACAACACCTACCCTCTGTGGATAAGCAGGCACAGCACACAGAGCAAGGACTCACCATGCCCTTGAAAGAGGGAGAGAATGAGGACCACACACATCTTCCATTGAACTTTACAGCATCCAGGTATGAAAGGGACAGAGAGCAGGGGGCACTGGACTCTCTATGTGGCCAGTGCTGAATGGATGGAGTGGGCAAAGCCAGATTTCACCAGGGCAGACGCCTGCTAGCAGCAGCTACTTTTGTTTAGCAAGTTCCTTGTAACTGTGTGAATTAGAGACTGGATCATTAGCTTCACAATGAAGCGGAATGCTGATTTATTTAATGAATGTAAATGGTCTTTTGTTAGCTAATTAAATTAGGGAAATGAGAAGTGTTGGTAATAAAATGGATAGCAAGGAGTGAAAAAGGTTCTGTACCCCAGTGACAGCTGTAATATAGGTCTTTCTATGGCCAAGCCCCTCTGTAAAAGCTTCAAACCAAGTTTCTGTCCTTGAGGGCAGCCTTTTACTACATTAGCTGCAGCCAGCAGGGTTTACTGGAGGTCTGTACAGATCCTGAGCCAAGACAGATGATGCACAGTGCTTCACTTTGTAGTTACTTCTGTGTGCACCCAGACTAAGCTGAGTGCTCTCCCTGAGTTTGTATCAGTGTAAATACAATATTTGCATAATCACTGCAATGAGCTATTTACAATAATTTTCACTTTTGTCTACCATGAGTCAGTTCCTCAGTGCTTTGGAAATTACCCATGTTGAAAACTCTGCTGTTCCAAACCACCTGCTTGTGAAAACATGCTGTTGTCCTTCTGCAGTCAAGTCCAGCATCCAGTAAGTCCAGTCCTGACCTTATAATACTTAAGCCAGAAAAAAAAAAAATTACCTTCACACAAAGGCTCATGCAGGTGGTTCTCAGCCACGCTTTTCAGAACTGTAAAAGACCCAGTACCACAGTAAGAATGGCTTTGCTGTCTGTTGTAGCAGCTCTCATGCTTTAGGACAACACTATGGTGTCAAAGACACCAAAACTTCTCACACAAACAATATCTGACAAAATTTCACCTTTGCCATGCTGAATTCCCAGTTAACTCCTTACTCCATAGACATTGCTCACCTCAGAAACTCCTTGTCCCACCTAACAGAGCCGCAGCAACAGGAGACTCCTTCAGGTATCACAAGGGCCAAAAGCTGGGCAATAAGTCATAGCTATTTTCAGATGAGGCATGGGTATGTTTAGGATAATAGAGCTCACAGAGGAATGGCATTAATTTCCTGCCAAAGAACATAACTAAAAGCCAAAGTGCTTTTTGACAGGTTTATAATCCACCCATGTATTGCCATCCATGTAGGTCATACATTAGTCAAGCCATATATTACTCAAAACTCCCCTTAATATGCAACTTAGATACTTTTAACAGCCTTTTTCTAGAGTATTAGAAAGTAAAGCAATAACAGAAATGTCACAAACCACTGTCCATCCAGAGCACCTACAAACAGTTTGTTATTCTTAGGAAATAAATCAAATATAAGACTTCAAGCTTCAGGGAAATAACTTCCGTCAATGAAACCATGTAAATGACCAAAGATTTAAAATCAAATGAAGCCAGCATAAATAATTCATCACAGAAGGCCACTCCTTGCCTAGAGGTTATGGAGGAAGTTACCACATCTGTAACTGTTATTAATAGGAATAAGTCTGTAAAGATTTAGAATTTTCAGGGCTATATATCTACATAGGAGGCAATAATTGGAAAGCAGAGATGATTAATATGCCTGATTAATTGCACTATCAGAAGACAGGAAATGCAATTACAGAGTCTCTCAAACATGCATGATCCTACACTCCATCACCAACCAAATAAAACAAACACAAACAGAATTAATCAAAAGAAATAGGAACACTGAATTTAAGTAAATGCATGCAAAATATCAAAGACACCTTCATTCTGGATCACTCTCAATATCAGCAAGAGAAGCACAAAATTAAAAAGGTGAAAGAGATAAATGATGCATTCCTTCCAAAATTAAGGGTATCTCCTGGCACAGGCTGTTGTGCCTCCCTTTGGTCTGCAGCCTGACGGTGTGGAAGGAATACGAAGTGGATAAAACCACTTTCAGGACAGGATGCAAAGTGCTTGTGAGTGTTGCCACTGGCCATGACTAATCAGGACTTCATCTCTTCCCAAAGCCAGCCTCTCAAAGACCTTTGGGCTGTGGTTGACCTCATTCAGTGAGCCAAGACTGCAATTTATTCTTATTGAAAAGGGGTTGCTTCCCTTCATTCTCCCATATCTTTCATCTCCCTTGCCCCTCACCAGGAGGGAAGAAGGACTTCTCTTGGCAGCCACCACATTCCTTCGGCTTTGCTTTTGTCGGTGAAGCAGATGTAACCACTCTCTCTCCACCTCTTCCCCATCCAAATGGACTGTCCCCAACTGGCTGCATGGTACTACTTTGAGTCACTCCCATGTGACAGGCTGGGGGTCTTATGTTAAACCTGTGAATTGATCCAAGTTAAAAATAACCCTGCCAAAAAAAAAAAAAGGACTTTTTTAAAGCTGTAGGAGGGTGTGAGGTAGCCCATGGAAGGAAAGAGAGTCCAGGGGCAGGGTGAGAGCTGTGAGAGCCAGATTTGGTTCCACAGTGAGTGCCTTTGAAGCTACGGTACAGCCAAGTGAATGAGAGTAGGGGGTCGCATGTGGAGTAGAGGCTTCTCATCCCCTCTGTACCGCACCTCTGCATGATCTCTGCAACAAAACAGAGAGCTAAGCCTTAGCTATGAGGAGAACATCTTCACAAGAAATCACACCAGAAAGCCCTTCTTGTGGAGAAAAAGCAGCACAACAAATAGGTGACTTGATGGGAACCGCTGCCTCCTTCTTTGACAGAAGCTTAGGGTGCCTTTTTCTGCCCCAGGGAAAAGCCTTTTGCTCCTTATTAATCCATGTTACCTTTTCTCCTCCTCTCTTCACTGGAGGAAGACCCTGATCATGCAAATACTATGCTTTCCAAGAACATTACAATATCTTTTAATTTTTTTTGGCCCCCAGGGTTTATTCAGTTGACTGATGTACATATTCCATCATGTGGTCACAAGCAGTGGCAGCAGCTCTCAGCTGAGTGCTGGTACTTCTTTTCTGTGTGTTATCTTTTCACAGCAGGAGCTGAGTGTGAAAACAGTTCACAACGCTAATTTACAAAGAGAGATAGAAAGCAAGAAAGAGCTCCTCAAATGCTCCACTTTCCCTGAGAGCCCATCTGCAAAGGAGTATTTCCACTGTCAGTACAACCTGATGGCTTTCCCAGCACAAGGTTGTTTGCTGCAAACAAGTACAAGTTGGATTTTTCACTTGGAAACCAGTTCAGCCCCACTGTGAAGACCAGAACCCACAGGAATGGACCCAGAAGCGTGAAAATTACCATCAGAGTGATTTGATACAGCAAGGACAGAAATCATAGAATCATAGAATGGTTTGGGCTGGAAGTGACCGTAGGGATTGTTTAGTTTCAACTCTCCTACCATGGGCAGGGACACTTTCCACTAGACCACATGTCTTAAAGCCCCATCCAACCTGGCCTTGAACACTTGCATGGATGTGGTATCCACAGAGTGGTGCAGCATGCTCAAAGTGTAGGGTATTCAGAGTGGGAGCAAATCTGATTTCCCCTATCCTTTGAGATGCACAAGTCTCAAAAGGCACCTCAGGAGGGACTCAGCCTGAAAGCCCTTGGGTCTCACTTATATTTGCTTCCACATTTTCACATTCTATGAGATGAGTCCTGGAGTGCAGGTCTGGATTCCAATACAGTTTTCAGGACAGAATAATGGAATGTGGGGATTTGGAGCAATCAAAAAATTGTGAATCAATTTTCACAATTACTTGTGGAAACTAACTTTTGCTGCTAAATGTTATGGGTGGGACACAGGACAAGCCACAAACTCCCTTTATTTTGATTTATCTGTGTGTTTATGCAAAAGAAGTGGTCAGCAGGAAGGAGTGCACGAGTTGCTGGTTGTAGTCAGCCCATGATGCTTAAGGTGAAAGGTACATAATGAGATCTGCCATTCCAGGCAGCCAACGGGGCTTTCAGCCTCTTTGATGTCAAAACCCAAAAGACCGAGGACACGCTGCCATGTGGTTGGTTCCTCCCCAGACACCTGTGATGTCCCTCAAGCTACCTGATGGTACCTAGTCTGGATGCAGGACGTGCTGCTCTAGAGGTCTCAGTGGATTTGATGTAGAGAGCTCCTCAGGCAGCAGTGTGCCCAGTGCACCCGAAAATCTTTGGTGCCGTTTCCAGCATATCTTCCAGGATCCTGGAAAGCCTGACATGTCACCGCTAGCCAAGCATTTCCATTATCACCAACAACTTTCTCAACCACCTTTCCTACTGAGAGAAGGCCAAGAATCATAGAATCATTTACGTTGGAAAAGACCTCTGAGATCACTGAATCCAACTTTAACCTAAGACTGCCAAGACCACCGCTAAGCCACATCCCTTAGCATCACATCTACATGATTTTTGAAAACTTCCAGGGATGGTGATTCCACCACTTCCCTCAACAGGAGACAATGGCTACTCCGTGGACCTCTGGGAGAGTAGAACTCAACAGCCTTATTCAGTCAGCCCAGACTCCTAAGACAGTACAGGTCCTCTAGCAGTATCCTTGGACAACTGCACTGTACCACAGGAGTGGAAGCCTTCTGTCAGTATAGTTGGCATTCATGAAATTCCTTAAATGCTTTGAAATGCCTTAGATACTTGCATATTTCTCCCTGGCCTTGCTCAGCCACATAGTAAACAGGAAGATGGGTTCCTGTTGATATCTGGGCTTGATCTGGAAGGATATTATAGTAATAATCATGCAGGGCACTGGCCCAAAATATTATGCTGAGCCAAGCAAATTGGGACTTTTCCCATCCCACAACCATTCAGGCTGGATCAGCCCATTTTTCTGACCATAGTGTTTTATCACATGCTGTGCAGGCACAGTTGTGCCAACATTGCTGATCTGGAGGAACTCTTCCCTTCATCCCCCTGTCCATCCCACAGACTGGAAAATTCAAGTCAAAGAACTCTGGGCCCTCAGAAAGAATGGGAAATTTTCTGAATATGGGAAATAGATGTACAAAATGGAGGTCTGCTGGGTTAAATATTGTGCATGAAGTAACAGTACAAGTGAGGCTGAGGAAAAGGAAGGGAAATAGGAGCCATTGATATTGAAGAAAAGTGCTCACTGCCAACAGGAGTATGTCAAAGGAGCTCTCTGTTTAAAGTCATTAAGAGGCTGTGCAGTTGTAAGACCTCTGTTACTAAAGAATAGAATTAAGTTCATTTTGTATTTTTTTGTATTTGTTTTGTTATCAGTGTTTGTTTAACCAACACTAATAAAACAAGAAGGGGTTTAGCATGAAAAAGAAGGTTTTCTGTTGGTTTCTTCCAAGACTATTCTGGAACTGGGCCATGCTTTGTTGTGCTCAGTATTCCCCATGAGTGCAGGCTTCTCTGCAGGAATATGGCACTTCCTGAGCTCCCACCATTCCCACAATGTTCTCACAGTCATGTTCTTCTTTCCGTGTTTTTGAATCTCTCGCTTGGAGGGTAGCAGTCAGTGGCAGGCAGGGTCACACGTTCAAAGGCTTGAGTCCAGGTTTCCAGCTAATGACTTGAACAGAGGTAGTGCAGCTAGGGAAGGTCCCTTGGAGACTGATGCTGGAACAACAACAGCATTTTGCTGGGAAATCAAAGGTGTGAGTCTCAAGTTGAAGTAGAGTCTGGTGAACCCCAGTGAAAAGGCACTTAGCTATGCAGCAAGGGAGCCAAAGGTGTTGTGTTGCCCACCCAGCATCTCCATATGCCCTTGGCTACCATTTTTACTTAAGGACATGTCCTTGGGAGTTGTATTTGAGAAAGACATTTGAGTGCACAAGCAAGGCCTGATGACCTAATAGGAATGGATGCACTAACCTGAAGGTAGGGAGAGAAATAACAAAGAACTGATTAAGTGTTGGAACAGAAGAACTTCTTCCTTTGGAAATTAAAAGTTGAGGTTTTCTCTGAAAATCTGCTTAGGCCAATTACAATTTACTGGGTTCAGTTCACAAGTAAGGCAGGATATACCATTGCCTAATGAATTCCTCTGAGTTGAACAGCATTGGAACAGGCAGCCCAGGACAGTGGTGGAGTTACCATTTCTCTGGAGGGATTTAAAATACCTGTAGATGTGACACTTGGGGACATGGTTTAGTTGTGGGCTTGGCAGTGTTGGGGTAATGATTGGAATTCATGATCTTAGAGGCATTTTCCAGCCTTAATGGTTCTGTGTTGCTGTGAACATGTAGGAAACTAGGGTCTCATTTGGTTTCATTTCCCTGGTGGTTTACATTGAAGAACTAGGAAAGTATCCAATCTCTCACCCAAAGGACAGGAAGTGCCAGAGGATGGGAATGAATCTAAATGATCATGAATGAAGGTGGCTATGAGGATAAAAGGAGCACACCATCAGTTCTTTCTTGCAGGTAATACAGGATCCAGGTTTTTGTTGGTTTTTTTTTTAGAAAAAGGGCAATTAAGCTCTCAATCCTTTAACATAAATTTCATCTGACCATGCCCAGCAGCTACCAGGGTTAAAGCCTGATACAGCTCCAAGTTCTTCCCACTGTATTTGCAACAAGTAACTCTCTCACATCCCAGGGACTCCCAGGGACGGGGCTGCTCTGAGCCAGCACAATTCAGAGTCATTTAGGGTTTGATTTTGCAAATCCTCCTCTAACCAAAGCCTTCACACACAATGAGTCCTTTGACCTCACTGGGCTCGATGACGTGTGTCCCGGCAATTTTTGATGCCTCAGCCCCTGACCTGCCAAAAGCAGGGGATAGCAAATGCTGCCCTCAAGGGCATTTCTACATAGGAAGACCAAGGGACCTTGAATGCTACAAGAGGGCCACAATTTCAGTGCTGTGAATAAAGTCTCTGTCAGCCATCAGAAAAGGGCACTCTGACACCTCAGAACTTTGCTGCCATCAGTGTAAAATTAACAACTTTTTCAGACAGTTTATATTTGTCCTTTTTCATTCTTCTATTTTTTCCCCCTCTGAGTGCTCATTGAGATTTCATTAAAGCAATGTTAGACCATGGGTGTTAATTTGCAAGGCTGAAATAAGGTATTGCTGTAACCTTGGCTGCAGAGCTGCAAGAAACTGTGAGCAGGTTTTAAAAGAGATGCCACATGGGCTGTGGAAATAATGATTTTTCCTTTAAGAACCTATGGAAGTTGTTCTCTGCTTGCATGAGTATTTTTGGAAAGTATGTGTCTTTAATGAGCAGATCCCAGGTAATAAATCAGATTGGGATCTCCACATTTCACAGTGCCATGGGCAGCCTGTCTGCTGTATGACTGATGCTTAAGAAAAGGGAAAGATAGGGGCTGCCCCTGGGTGCACTCCCACTGACTCCTAACTGGAAGCTGAGAAGATTTAAGACCTGAGGGCATGAATGCCTCGGGGCTGTATTCAGGGCACACATTTTGGAAACTGAATATTCTTGACAGCCAGGGATGATTCAGGCCAGACTACCTCAGTCTGCCAGCTGGGGTGGAGCTAATGCCAGCTATGAACACCTGAAAATACATTTACAGTGTATATCCACAGGCTTCTATCCATCCTTGCTTGGAGCATTGGCTTGGACTGGTACCTCCTGAGGTTCCTTCCAGCCCAAATTCTCCAGTGGTACTGAGAAAGGTGGGACCCTCAAGCTGAATTTCTCCCCTTCACAGAGTCAGATTTAGGCTTGTCCTGAAGACACCTGAAAGGGTGTCATCCAGTGTCAGCCCTATGCAGTGAGGCAGCAAGCCTCCTTGAAGGGAGTGTGGGTCCTGTACTGCATGTCTGCATTGCAGAGACATGAAGGCAAATCCCTTCTGTGCTCCTCAGGCTGCTGAATCCCTAGATGTGGGCATCTGAAGGATCAGGGCTTGTTTGGACATCCTCTGATGTTTCATTTAGAACCCCTTTTTGATGCATCTTGGCGTAAGTGTCTTCAAAACAGGATGCAGTTATTTTGTAAAATGTTCCCTCTCATGTGCCTCATTTTCCCATGTAAAACACAAGTGGTTTACAGCAAAAGACACTCTGTAGGTCCATGAGTTCATTGCTGGTGGTTAAAGAGCTCTCTCTGTATTGCCATCACTAATTGCAAATGTGCTATTCATTTTTAAGTTGAAGTTTGGTGTGAATTTTCCCTTCACTTTTCAAAGGAGCAGAACACCAGTGATACTCTTTTGGTGAACTCTCCTGATAGGGCAGCTGATGGTTAAACAAATAGGACTTCCCAGAGTGACCTTAGCAAAGGAGAAAGTCCTTGTCCCACCACTTCATCAGCAGAGCTGCCTAGCAGGAAACACCCAGCATGCTCAGACCACTTGGAGCTCTGCAGCCTTGAGCAAAATGCTTTATTTAAAACAACTTTATTGTCATCTGAATCTTTGCGATACAATTGTTTGGTGCTCAGACATGTGCCATTGACCTGGCAATGTATTACCTTATAGTCAGTAGAAAGTAATGGGTGCTTTCAGCAAAGGGAAATGTCTGCTGTACGCGGCAGGCAGCTGATGAAACTGACTTTTGCTAATAGTTCAGAGACAGCTCTTTTTATTATCCAGAAACCCTGCTTCTTGACCTCTTCCCAGGTGAGGAGGGGTTTGTTGTTCAGTGTCACTACCACAAACTAACCTTTAATGTGCTCAGATCTCACCAAGGCCAGAAGTTCCTAAATGTCACCAAGAGTCGTACAAATTGAATGGGAATCTCAGTGAGAGCACGTGAGCCCCAAGCCAGGTCACCCAATCCAGACACGGGCAGGGGATGCTTGGACATCACAGAGTCATAGAACGGTAGAATGGTTTGGGTTGGAAGGGACCTTAAAGATCATCTAGTTCTAATCCCCCTGCCATGGGCAGAGTTGCCACCCACCAGATCAGGTTGCCCAGGGCCCCCTCCAGTCTGACCCTGAACTCTTGGGGCAGCCACAACATCACCTGGAAACCTGCTCCAGTGCCTCACCACCCTCACAGCAAAGCTTCTTCTTAACATCTAATCTAAATCTCCCCTCTTTCAGTTTAAAACCACTCCCCCTTCTCCTATCCCTTTTTGGACACAGAAGAGTCACTCTCCACCTTTTAAATAAGCCTCCTTTAGGTACTGGAAGGTTCTAGAATGTATGCCTCGAGCCTTTTCTTCTCCAGGCTGAATAACCCCAACCCCCTCAGCCTGTCTTCACAGGACATGAGTCCCTTCTCCCAGCAAGCCCCAGTGTCCCACAGTTCATGTTTTAAAGCCTATTTCTTTGCTCTTGTCACCCAGAGTAGGACACTTTGGTGACTTGTCATCTAAATTCCACTTGGCATCTTGACATTTGAGGTTACAAGAGCAAGGGCTGAAGATTGACAGAGGTTAACCCAGGTTGTCTAAACAGAGTTCAAGGCAAGCAAAGGACATGAAACACCAGATCAACTGAGTTGGAACAGGTTTGCGATAGAAGCAGTGCTTTTTTACCCAGCTGATCTAGCTGACACAGCAAGATGTTGGGTGCACCAGCTTCTCTAAGGCTAAAGTGAGAGCAGAAATCTTTGAGACCAAGTGTTTTGCATTTAATTAGACTGTATGAGTTAGACCACCTTGTACCTCTAGGGTAGAGGTGATGTTAATGAAGGGGAAAAGGTGCATATTTCCAGGAGATAGAAATGGTATGTGGAGAGGAAAGCTGAGACTGCGCTTGTGTGCCAGTTTAAAAATGCCTGTTGGACTGGTAGAGTAGCTGGTGTTGCATAAAGCAGCATGATTGGACAAGATATATTTTCACTGAAAATCTCAAGAGTAAATCTTGCTTACTCATTACTCTATTTCTATCATAAAAACTTGTTCACCAGAGAGCCGAGGGTGTGACAACCTTTTCTTATCATATAGTTTTATAAACTAGTCAAAATATTCTGTCTATCTCTGCACCTACTTTTTTCTCTCCTCCCTCATGACTATCCAGGTATTTGCATGACCTTTATTCTTCTCTTACATAAGTATTTTGCAAGCATTTACAAACTCGCTGATAGTAAAATTTTATCTTGGCAAAGTGAGCATAGCAGTGATTTTGCATTCTGCTTTTATCAGCTGACTCCAGCCTAGAAACTTCGCAGCCTGGGGTTAATCATACTTCTCATGAACTTCATAATCTACAGGCAATGGGTCAGGAAAGTTCACAACCATTTTTATCCGTGTGGGTAAATGCAAAGTTCACTACAGGAAAAAAAACCCAGCACTGACATAGAGCAGATACAATGAAACAAGGCTCCTGAAACAGGCTGCTTCAGGACTGTTTGGCTACACGGGGGATGCATGGGAAAGGCTAGGAAGCATGTTCACACCAGGTCCTCTGATTTTACCTTAGGTCTGATGAACCTGTAGGATTCATTGCCACAGGAGTCACTCAGGGATAACTACGACATGGGGAAGACTAGCAGGCCTCAAAGTAGTATTAGGCATTTTAAGGGGAATGAGAAATGACAGAACTACGAGAGTTTAATAGAGCAAAATGAAAAGGTACCAGAATGGATTTAAACAAAGATGAGAGATTTAGATTAGATACTAGGAAGAAATTATTTACTATAAATGTGGTGAGGCACTGTTACATGTTGCCCGGAGAAGCTGTGGATCCCCATCCCTGGAGGAGTTCAAGGACAGGTTAGATTAGACTTTGAGCAACCTGATCTAGTGGAAGGTATCCCTGTCCATTGCAGGGGGGTTGAAAAGAGAGGATCTTTAAGGTACCTTCCAACCCAAACCTTTCTATGATTCTATGAAAGAGAGAGATCAGAGGTGTGCAGAAAAAGGATGAGATGGCCAAAATTTTACAAGGACCATAGATGCAGATACATTTTGGGCACCAGTAGTAGCCTCTGTGCTGCAGGATCTGTTCTCTGGGTGGACAGTTCTGACATTACACTCCAATGCTGAGATTTCTAGAATAGGCAAAAGAGCAAAGAGGACCTTTACCTCTGGCTATTGATTCATGCAGATTTCAGTAGTCTCCAAGATGTCAAGGTCCTGACCTGTCATTGCTACCTTGAGGATGTTCAAGACATACCCTTAACTCCAATAACGGTGTTAAAGAGGAAACCCCAGAGAAGATCTGTACTGCCTGCATTGATCTTCATGACTGCAGCAGACCACGTTTTCTTTGGGAGATGGGGCTGAATTCCCACCCCTGCCACAAATCACATCTTACCCATGGGCATCTTATTTGCCACCAAGGCCTTCAGACATTTTCCATGCTAAAAATAATGTTACAGCTCCATGCTTGCATAGCCAGTGCTGTCTAACTAGACCAAGTGATGTGTGAATTCCCAGTGCATCTGCAAAGATGTGTAATTACCCTTGAGTAATTTTTCCTGAGGGCATTCAGGGAAGGAAAGCATGGTCCCACCTAAAGCTACCCTGCTTTGGGCAAATTCCCACATATTTCAAAGGGAGGAAAAAGAAATCAAAAGGAGAGATTAATATTTGCTTAATGAATCTGCAGAAATACATTTATTTCTGGGAAACTTATTAAGTCCCCTCCTCATGGATATGTGGCTGGTGAGTAGGTACTTTGTCAAGTCCAAAAGGCAAAAAAAAACCAGATCAGGAGTCTGATCACATTAAGACCATATGTGCAGCATATGTCAGCAGTTACAGAGAGCTTTAGAAAAAAACAGATACAAAACCTCGGCCTCTGACTTCAAAGAGGTTTTAAAACAGCCAAAATGTTGATCACTAAATTTCTGCCCATTAGGGAAAAGTCGTGGGGATTTTCTGTGTGTGTGTGTGTGTGTGTGTGTGTGTATGTCTGTTGTTGTGAATGCTTTTGCTGCAGCAAACTAACTAGAGGTCCCTCTATAACAAAAAAAATCCTACCAGAGCTGGCTTCCTCCCTGGGACCCTACAGGTCTCAGCACACACTGAGTCAGTCTTTTTACAAGCCAGGGCTCTGTTTTGAAGCCCAGTCCTGCCTCTGAAAAATGGCTTTATTCAAGAACAGCACCATGGGGCTCTGTGTTTCCTGCCTCCCCCGGTTTCAATATGACATATACATTGTTTGCTCTCACAAGGGCAAATGGTCTTTCCTTCAGCTGTTGAGACCAAGAACTCCTTGTGGGTTGGAGGAGTTAACACAGGCACTTGCCCTTTTCATCCACAACCACCTCTTAAAACACTTCAGCATGTAGGTTGGTGGTAACGCCCCCTTCATGGCCTTTATCCTCTTCTTTATTGTTATGGAGCACCTTTATTGAGGGAGGGCATGAGTTCCCAGCACAAACTGAAGTTGTTGCACTAGGTCCTGCAGAAAGAGGGGTGAAATCCCTAAGCCGAATGCTTGGAGACCTAAAGGCAAGGGGGCAAACTCTGCTTAGCTGGTGGCTCAGTGGTCAGCACGTGCCAGCTGTGTCTGCACTGCAGGCAGTCCTTGGTGACAAGGGTCAGGGTTAAGTCCTCCATGGAGGCCTGTACACAGCAAAAGCAGACTCACCACTTGGGGTGGCCCAAGCAGGAGGAGGTGCATGGGAAGATCCAAGCTCCCCCATCAGCTATAAACTTTCCCAGGGAGAAGACAAACCCACTTCCCAACAGGATTTGGGGATAGCACAGACATGAGAGACGCGGGGAGGTGCCAACACAGAGGTGCTAACAGCCCAGCAGGATGCAGCTCTTTGGGGAAACTGGTTCTACCAGGATGGTGCAATCCCCTGAGCTCAAACACAACCCTTTTGCCTCCCACCTGCTCCCACCACGAGGCTCCACTGGGCCAGTTGCAAATGCCTGTGAACTGGAAAATAGCAATTAGAAACGTCTTGAAAAAGAGCTGGTGGAGAAATCAGTGCAGGCACATAGAGTTTCTGGGAAGCAGGCTGCCTGTGGGTATGAGGGTTCCATATCATGGAGCTGTGGCAAAGGACACATTTGTGAGGTCACACTGGAGCAGACAGGATGGACAGACAACAGAAACTGGCCTTTCAGGCAGTCCCAAGCCCACTGGGATATTTGACTGACACCATATCCTGACCCTGCTGCTGCTTTGTCAAGTAGAAGATGGATACAATTCAAGATGTAGTTCCTTAGTCCTCTTTAGTAGCAAAGGGATGCAAGGAAAGGCCATCTACTCTCTCAGGGGACAGGGGCTGGGAGAAGAGGTTCTGTCCTTTCTCATGTGGCAGTTCTCCAGCAAGTCCCATGCACCATTGTCTCCTGATTCGATGGCTGTCAAATATGAATGCACCCTGATGCCCCAGATAACTTCCCTCAATACACACTTAACTTTTAAATTCCTACACAGCACACACCACAAGAGAACTCCATTTGATCCTTGCTTCACCAAGCCCTCAGCTTTGCTCCTCTCTAACACTGAGCTCTAGCACATAGACCTAAAATGAAATTCTTCAGCCCAAAATAAGGACTTAGTAATTTAGGATTTTCCCTGCTGCTGTTTTCAAGGCTCGTGGGAAATCCCTCAAGTTGAGAAGCTACATGGAAATGTCCCTGACATCTACTGAGACAAGATATCCCACCAAAAATGTTTATAAATTTAAGTGGGTGGGAGATCTGAAGTGCCAACTCCTTCAGTAAACTACATGACATTTTGTTTAAGATGCAGCTTCTTGATCATCTGCAAACATTTACCTTACACTTGGAAAATGAAAGATAGATCGATCATTGAAAGCCACTGAAAAAAAGTTTAAAGGAAACTCTTGAGGCCCCTCACTACAAGAAAGACATTGAGGTGCTGAAGTGTGTCCATAGAAGGGCAATGGAGCTGGGGAAGGGTCTGGAGCACAAGTCCTTTGAGGAAAAGCTGAGGGAGATGGGAATGTTTAGCCTGGAGAGAAGGAGGCTCAGGGGAGACCTTATCACTCTCTTCAACTGCCTGAAAGGAGGGTGTAGCCAGGTTGGGGTCGGTCTCTTCTTCCAAGTGACAGGTGATAGGCCAAGAGGAAATGGCCTCAAGTTGCACCAGGGGAGGTTTAGATTGGATATTAGGAAAAACTTCTCCCTCACAAAGGGTTGTCAAGCACCAGAGCAGATGATGGAGTCACCATGCCTGGAGGTGTAGATATGGCACTTGGGGACATGGTTTAGTGGTGGGGCTTGGCAGTGCTGGGTTAATGGTTGGATGCGATGATCTTACAGGGCTTTTCCAATCTAATATGATTCTGTGGTTCAAGATCTTGGAGTAGTTTAAAAAAAAAGTCTCTTCACATTCCTGTTATGTAAGGAGAAGCTGGTTTGTGGTAGCGTGATTCATGAGCTCAACACACTTGGGAGCTGAACACACTTCAGTTTTGGACGTGGTCTGTAAGATTGCAGAAGGAAGTTCAAACCAGCCCAAGGAAAATGAGTTAAGCACAACGTGACTCACATGGATTCCAGAAACTAATTTTTCTTGTTTGACCTAGAGAAATAAGAGCAGATAACACCATATAATCACTTCATATGTGGGACTATAGGCAGAAGGAGAAGGGCTGTGCAGGTTTAGCCGCGGTGGATCGAGCGAGAAAGGGGAGATTAGATTTAGCTGGCTATTAGGAACAATTTCCTGAGAGTGAAGACAATTAGGCAGTGGAACTGTTTTGCCTAGTGAGGTAATTACTGCACAAACACTGGATGGACGCAAGCCAAGATTAGATAAGTATAGTGGAAAATGTAGTACAAGGTCTCTCCTGATGAGCCCAGAGGGCCTGGCTTTGCTGGCCGTGTGCCCAGCCAAGCAGTTGCAGCAAACTTTCCCTGAAGCGTTCCTGAGACAACAGGGGCTTTACTGGGACAGGGACTGCAGGACCAGAGCTGGCTGTCTCATCAGGGCAGAGATGTAGAAATCAATGCATCAACCCCACCTGCCATAAAAGCCCACAAAATGTCTGAGGCAGTTAGGAAATGTAAGTTGAAGCAAAAAAAAAATCTAAATATTCACTTTTGAGGGGGTAGTATGACCCTTATTTAGGCCCCTTTTTGTTTCATATGGGACTTGGGTGTTTCTGCAGTTGTTGATTCATAGGGGTTTTTTTCTCTTTTCACTGACACATGTGGAGTGTTTGCTGAGTCTCGAGCCAGGAGAGCTTCCAGAAGAAGGAGATAGATTTTTGGAAGGGGTCATAGGGCTGAGAGCAGAGCACTTAAAAGTCTGGACAGCTTCAGTATCTCCCAGAAGGAGGAAACATGACTAAGTCCTCTCCAAAATATAATTTTCTCAGCTATGACAATGTATGGTAACTACTTCCCCAGTAATTAGGGTGAGGGGATGGGTGAAAGACCCTGTTCTGCTGACAGACAAGGGTTCACCTCAGCAGAAAACCCTGCACATGGCCCTGTACCATGGCTGAAGTCTGGAAGCAAAAGGCAGCATGGAGAAAGGAGCAAGCAAGTCATTTTGGGCTGGAAGAATAAGCACAGGGTGATGCTCTTGGAACCCATCTGGGTACCACACAGGGCATTCTAACCCTGGGACTGAGCTCATTCTCAGATGTCCCTGAGATCACAGGAGGGCAACAGGGACTCATCCTCTTCAACAGCTAGTCTATTACTGGAGCATTCCTGGACCTTACCCTGATATGAACCACTTAGAGGCTATCCCAGCTCAAAATCTGGCTCTATAAAACAGAGGAGAGCATGAAGGCATAGGATACGCACCCATCCACCCCAAAGGATGGAAGCAGAGCAAAGTCTGGTCTCAACCCTGGGTTTTATCTGCCAGGTACTTTACTTAATGCAATATGTCGTCAGGTGTTTTACACTGGAAATTAAGCCACTTAATCAAACTGCTGCGTTGTCCAAAGATGTTTTATAACAGCATGTTTACCCACTATATTGGTAAAAAACTTCTCTTTATTTACCTGCCTCATTAAATAGGTGTGACCCTTTTCAGGGAGAGGACAGAGGGCAACTATTCCCCACTACCATCATCACCACCACCACCATCACCAGTTCTGTTTTTAGGGAAATCCCTCCTAAGAGGAAAAAGCCACAGCTGAGCAAACAAGATAAAGGATGCTGAGTGAGCCAGGAGTCAGAGAACCTAGCACCACCCTGCCTTCATCCCTTGTACAGTAACATCCAAAGGTTTGCACATGGATATTATTCTACCTGTGGACCCGAGATGCAACTGGGCAACCTTCAGGTTAGCATAGAATCATAGAACCATTTGGGAAGGAAAAGACCTCTAAGACAATCAAGTTCAACCATTGACCGGCACTGCCAAGCCCACTGCTAAACCATGTCCCCAAGCGTCACATCTACATGCATTTGAAAACTTCCAGGGATGGTGACTCCACCACTCCCCTGGGCAGCCTGTTCCAGTGCCTGGCAACCATATTAGGGAGGAAATTTTTCCTAATATCCAATCTAAACCTCCCCTGGTGCAACTTCAGGTGATTTCTTCTGATCCTGTCACTTGTTACCTGGGAGAAGAGACCAACACCCCCCCGGCTAAAACCTCCTTTGAGGTAGCTGAAGCTTGCAGAAATCTAATCTCCCCCAGTTCAGCAGTGCTGGTTACAGCGGCAACAGCATGTAGACTGTGTCTCATTCCAGAGGATGCTCTCTCCCACAGTCTTGACACTCCTTTACCTTCTACCTTCAAGCTCAGACAAAGATGGAGGACTCCTGTCATCACCCAAATCACACCAAAGTTCCTGGGATGTCGAATGGCTCCTTCAAGCAGGATATACCAGCACTGTCTAGAGCAGTTTGCACCAAACATCTAATGTGCATCGTATTGCCCTCAGAATGCAATCCAGCCTCATCTCTGCTCTCTCTTCTGCTCCTAACTACGGTCTGTTCAGACATTTCAGGGATATTTTTACCATGATCATGAATTCCTCTCCTGGCTAGTAGCCCCTTTTGACCTTCTTCATGTAAAGCAGATGTTTCCCACTTGAGTGCATTAGTCCCAGATGTTTCAGGGGCTGCGTTCATTCAGTTTGCCTGTGCTGGCTTTCTGTTGATGTATCTCTTGAAACCAGTGATGTTACCCCTCATTAAACTGTTCAAACAAGAAAGGGTTCTGTGACTCCTGTGACGTTAAATCAGGCTGAACACCCCAGTGTAAAGTGAC
Source organism: Atrichornis clamosus (assembly GCA_013400975.1). Classification (NCBI taxonomy): domain Eukaryota; kingdom Metazoa; phylum Chordata; class Aves; order Passeriformes; family Menuridae; genus Atrichornis; species Atrichornis clamosus. The sequence continues at coordinate 129,802 of WBMZ01010272.1, forward strand.
AGGAAAACTGGAGCTCAGCTCACAACCCTCCAAAACCCAGAGTGAACATCATCCACCTTCTCTGGTACCTTCTTCCTGCCCATGGCCTTGCCATCCCGAGTCTGGGGTACCCAGGAGAGGGCTGCATGAAAGGTGAAAAATCCAAGGGACCTCCCCAGTCACTTCCTTTCCATGCACCCTTCACTTCTTCTGTGCCCCATCTCACCCTGCAACCCATCATCCCAGAAGGAAGAAAGGGACCCGCAGGACCTGAGGTTATTCTTTAATCATTACCTCACAAACTTGTATTTTATTTCACTCATATGACACCCATAATTTAAGTCTGGACTTAATGAACTCCCCTGGGACACAGTGATGTCACAGCCAGACACTGAGGAGGCAAAAATGAGAAGCAAAGTTCATGCATGCTTCAAACTGTTACAAAACATCCTGAAACTGCTTACATAAGGAAGTAAGAAGTGCCTGTTCATTGTGGCCATGGTTTGTCACTACTGTCTCAGCTCTTGCCAATTTACAACCCAGAGAGGCCAGATCAGGCAGGCTTGGGGAGTTCATTATGTGAACTTTACCTAAGCAAATACAGGCTGGGATGAATAATTAACAGGAGCTGTAATACTGAACTGTCCTGTGAAGGATGGGAAGGAGCAGAGAGAAGAGAGCAGCATTTTTCCTGACCATGACTCTAAGCCCACACTCTACCCCTTCTGCTCTTCTCTGATCCAAGCAGAAGCTCTCCTCACAGAGATATCATTTGAGGAGAGACAGAAGGGGGTTTTTTTATGAGAAGTTCTTTGCAGGGCATCCAGTGTGGTCAGCATATAGCCAGATTTCCCCTGTGCAAATAGGCACAAAAAGGGAGTGTAAAGATCCTCAAAACTGAATTAGGCACCCAAGTTCCCATTTACTAACTTCTGGTGGGGCTGAATGCCTTCTTCATGCCTCTAGAGGGCTTTTTCCCTGAGCTGAAGTTCCTGTCGAGATATAGCCAGAAGGTGCCTGCTAAAGTTATCTCTGAAAGGCTACTGGCATGAGAGAAATGCTCTCTGCTTGAGCCAAAACCATCAAGCTGAATATTTTCCCATGTGTGCATTGTGTCTTTGCTCAGTTAACTCAGAGCCGAGGTTCTCTCTCCAGCAGAAGGAGCAGTGTCCACTTACCACTTCAGAACACCCTGGGCACCCTTGGTGAGGTGCTTGCTGTGGTTTGGAGAGCCCCAAAGCTTCCACAGGTGTTTATGCCAGGAGGCTGGTGTGGTTGAAGAAGGCACCTACCCTCCCAGCAAAGCAGTTTGTCTCTCTTGGCTCTAAGCAGCGCTCAGTTGGACAGGACTTTGAACAACCTGGTCTATTGGAATGTGTCCCAGCAGGGGACTCAGAACTAGATCATCTTGAAGGTGCCTTCCAACTCAGGCCATTCTATGATTCTGTAGTTCTATGATTCTATGATTCTGTGACACAGGAGCTCACACACTCACCCACTGTCATCCAAACCATCCAAACATGAGGATGTTTCCTATTTGTGGCTTCAAGGCCTGTGTCCAAGGGGCCTGAGAATAGGCAGGTTTTGCTGTTCAGTAATCAGAGACCTCAGCCCACAGGTCGCTTTGCTTGTTCCATGCAAAAAGCTGCTTCTCCAGCTGACTCTGTGTACCTTTTGCAGCTGCTTATGGCCATTTTTACCTCTTCAGATGTTTTCTTTTGCCTTGTGCAATGTGTTAAAAGTGAACTCAAAACCTCCAGCAGCAGCTCATTTTCCCTGCCTAGAGAGTACTGCTGATAGAATAGAATAGAATAGAATAGAATAGAATAGAATAGAATAGAATATTTCATTTGGAGGGGACATACGATGGTCATCTAGTCCAGCTGCCTGACCAATTCAGGACTGAGCAAGTTAAAGCATGTTATTAAGGGCACTGTTCAAACGCTTCTTAAACACTGACAGGCTTGGGGCATCAATCACCTCTCCAGGAAGTCTGTTCCAGTGTTTGACTATCCTCTTGGTAAATAAATGCCCTAATGTCCAGTCTAAATCTCCCCTGGCACAGCTCTGAACTGAATTGTGTCCAATTTAACACGCGTTTCAGGACATGCTCTGCCGGGCTGGTCTGCACAAGGTGCTCCCTCAGATGGGATTTGGGGGAACCAATGCTCAGCAAAAGGAGGAGGTAAACATGAAGTTTAGCATTGTGGGCAATAATTGCTGTGTCAACAAGCATTTGATGGTGAAAATCAAAAAGCAGTCAAAATAGAGGAGGCAAGTGAGAACTTTATACTTTCTTTTCAATGTTTTACCAAAGAGGCTTGCTTAACCTATTTATTTCTTTATTTCAGACATAGACTATGGGCTAGTAACCCTACACCTGCTCTAGCATTTGGGGGGGTGTGTTTTCTTCTTGGGTGTTTGAGTCTGTTGCACCACCCAAACAGGGCAGCTTTCCTTTTGGGATGGAAAGAACCAGCCATGGCTCTACTCAGGTTTAAAAACTTAAGATTTTCAAATATTTTCTGTAAAGAAAAGCAAGACCCTGGTGTAAGAATTTTCCAGTGTTTGTCATAACACCTCTACACATGTGGAGCTGTATAGATTAGTGAAGTGTTTTGATCTTGTTTCACTCAGAGTCTGGGTGATGCAGTCAAAAGAAATTAAATCACAACTGCTTGTGCTCTCTCTTTTCTACCCCCTCTGCCTTCATCTGTCTACCTCTGTATCTACCTACCACTTGTACTGTTCTTGCAGTAACTGAATCCTTTCCCATAAATTCAGTGGCAATAGGGAGGTTCCCAGTGAGTGTCCTAGAGGCTGTGGAAGGGTTGATAGGGTTAAAATACTTCCTGTGGTCAGCTTCAGAGCTTGGATTTCAAGGTTTAATTTTGTTAATTTCTTGATAGATTTTTATGCTAAAGTCAGCTGTACAGAGTGCATTCGTGTTTTGCAGATAATACATATCAGTTCTTAGCTTCATACGGATTTCAGGAGGATTTTATCTGAGGTCCTAAAGCAAACTCCTTGCTGCTGGTCAGATGAAACCGTGTCTGGTGGCAAGTCCTCCAGTCTTGTGTTTGAGGACCTCCCATGCCTCTCTGCGATCCTGTTCCCTGGGGAATTTCCACTGCTCTTTCTAATTCCCTCTGGTCTGAATTTCTCAAATTTCAGTTTGGCAAACTCAACCCCTTAACAGGAGAAACAGCTTGCTGGGATTGGTATCAGTTTACACAGAGGTGCTGGGGTAAAAGACACACATTTTTTGAGTATTGGAAACAACAAGGACTGGTGAATAAGAGGGGTCAAGGCAGGGTCTAGTGAGGAAAGATGAACATCAACTTGTTTTTCTTTCTCTCACTGAGCAATAGCACTTGAAGCAATTAGTGAGGGATGATGTGACCCAAAATATGTGTGCAGAGAGCTGCACCAAACTTGGAAATAGAGCTGAGAAGGCTCTGAGATGCCCAAGCCTGGTAGAAGTGGGCTCTGGCCAGACTCTCTCAGTAACCAGTGCTTGGCTCTGGAGCTTGGTTTTAGGGTGGGATCCAGTTCTCACTTAGGGCTGCAAGGAGGGATGGTAACCAACAGAGAGACCTTCTAAAAGCTGCCCTCCCACCCCAGCTAATCTCTCCTCTATTGCTGACTTGTTGGCACTGCAGATTTTTGCATTTCAGATCTTTCTAAATATGAGCAAAGAGGGGAGAAGGCAGAGAAGAACAATGGTGGGAATAGTGTCAGCATTGGGATGCAGTAGGGAGGGAGGAATGTTGGAGAGCTAAAGCTCTTTTAGCCCTCTAGCACACAGTGTTCTAAAAGATGCTTTACATCACTGGTAGTTCTGGACTTGACAGGAGCATGCGGATCGAATCAGGTATAATCCCTGTCCCTCTGGGCTTTTCTTCATGCATGTCCCTAAAATACCAGTATACACATCTGACTTGCCTTCAGGGTGCCAGGGCTTTGGTGTGGATGTGCTTTGTTCCTGCTCTTTTCTGTGGGTCATGATGAGGGAGGGTCAGTAGGACATGAAGCACAGGGAGGATGTAAGAAGAGAAGAGGACAGCGAGCGTTAGAAGAGATGCAAGGAATTCTTTGTAAACTGCAGAATTTTGTGGTTTCAAAAGCAAAAACATATTTGCTTGCATTTGCCCCAAAACCAAAATGTTTGTCATTTATTCTTGATTTGGTGTCTAGTGGCAGCTCTGGCTCTGAAAAGCTGGGAGCAGTATTACTGCTCCTGGTATGTGCAGATGAACTTGTGGTCGAGGGCCAGGCCAAGGAATTTGGCTCCTCTGCCAAGTCCTGGAGCAGACTGGCTGCCTGAGACACACAGCACAGCAGCAAGCATCCCTGTGTCTCAAAATGCTTAACCATCCAGCAGTCTCCAGGGGCATCTGACTCCAAGGGGAGTGAGAAAAGGGAAGGGACAGCTTGCCCCAGCCAGTTTGGAAAATGCTGAGTGGCAGATTAAAAAACCCATTTTCCTGCTGAGTTGGACCCTTTCACAATGAGGATTCACAGCACCTTTGGATCAAAATCTTAACCAGCATATATTCTGAGACTTTGGGCGTCATTAAATTTAAGAGAAAACCCTCTCCTTGCTCTATCTGTGAAGGTCAGAGAGTAAGCACAGTCAAACACATTGGATTCCTAATTCTCTTAGCCTCACCCATCATGTCCTAGACCCCAGTCAGGCTTTCCCAGCCACATCCTGGTGCTCCAAAGGTAAAGGGATCTTCTGAGAGACCTTGTATTGTACTTTATGTATGTATTGATGTGTCATGTTTTGTCATGTTAATACTTGGAAAGGCCTTGAGACCCTTGGGAATAAAAAGGATTTGGGAATCAGGTGATCACGTACATAGCACATATCAGTTTTCTGAGCATGGAATGGACTTAAGCCCACATTTAAGGGAATTTTAGGCTTAAATGCATTCTGAAGGCATCCTAGCTTGTTTGTTTTCTGCAGTTCTGCTATAACAGTACCTGCTGGAATATTATTCACTGCATTAGTCACATCAAAACTTAGGAGATTCCCAAATCTGCAGCGTAATTCAAGGTGGTATTTTCATTCTGGTTTCTGTTTCAGTTCCTCCCCCCTTACACAAGCTGTTACAGGTGGCCTGCAAGCTGAAGGTTGCCTACCTTCTCCTCTTGCTAAAGGCAGAGCTTTCCTTCCATACTCTCTTGCTTTATTCCATGTCAGCAACTGGGTTAATTTTGAAGCGTTTGACCTGCAGAGGAGTGAAAGCACACAGCCACATAGACAGGGAGATTTCTGAGCATGGCAAGACAAAGCAATCTCTTCTTTCTGTATGTCATCCCTTGGATTTATTGTCTGCATCAGCCAGGCTCTTGGTTCCAGCTGCAAGTTTTTATTATTCCAAGAATAATCGTTTGGCTAACAGAGACCTCTCCCTGCAGACAGAGGGAAGGAACAACCCAAATTGATATTGCAGATGGAAGTTTGCTTGGAACTGCTCACAATACCAAAGAGAAAGCAAAGGGTTTTTAACAGAAGCATCGGCCTTTTTTTCCCTGGTTGGCCTTTCTCTCTCTCTTCGCCTCTTTCTCTCCACCCTCCCCCACCTTGAAAAAAAAAAAAAGAAACATAAGTGCAGAACTATATAACTGGAAGAAAAGCAGCATAAAGACAGACCATCAGATCCCCTAAAAAGCAGATTCAAATCCAGTGCCTTCTAGCATATTTGGGTGAAGAAGAAATGGAGAAGATACACAAAGCAGGCACTTAAAGCATCCACTTACCCATCCACTTACCATGGGTTGTTGTGAGTCCTGAAATGGCTGTTTGGCTCCTCACTTCTTGAGCTGAAGCATCAGAAAAGGGGGTCTGAAAATGGCCCTTTTGCCCCAATTTCTCACTCATCAGATGGGAGTCATCACCAACACAGCAATGGGCACAGGAGACAGGAAGGGCACCAGTTACTATGGCAGTCAGGCAATATGGGAGATGAGAACTGTCCTGGATATGGAAACATTACTTGGTCTTGTTTTTCTCTAAATAGCTGGTTTTACTGACCAGATTAATTCCTTTCTGTGTGCGAGGTTGGCATTAATCCAGAGCAGCAGTGCTTCCCTCCACAGTGCACAGCCAGACTTCTGCCATTGTACTGGGGAGCAGAACACATGTCCAAAGCACAGTGCCTGTCAGTCCCAATCAGGCTGCTCTGCCAACAAAAACACCCAAAACTGCACTTTTTCAAGAGCAGTCTATAGTATTGAGGTCCCCAGTGCTCAGGCCTGGTTATTGTTGCTAATATGAACTCTACACTTAACCCACATGTCCCAGTTGCTCTCCACAAGGCATCCAGATGTATTCCTGAGCTCCCCACACTGCACTCTTCCATGTCACAGCTGCATGACTCAGTGCTGCACAGCAGTTTTCATTTCCAAAGCATTTTGCAAACATGAGCTGACTAAGCCTCGCCAGACCCCATTCTTTGCCAATTGGATTGAAGGGGCCTCTGAGGAGAACGGCTGCAGCTCAGCCCAGAGGTGCAATTTCATTTTCAATTGCATAAGCATTTGGGGGGAGGTTGAGAGATGGGGAAAGTTGTTGCTCAGTTGCTTCTGAGATTTTATGCTTATTTCATCGCTATCTCTACTTATTCGGAAATGCAACAACATCCTAGGTGCTGGAAACAAGCTCCCCTCAAAGCTTGGGAATTTCTGGGCCTTGGGAGACAACCATAAAGGTGATATTTAATGTCTCTTCAGCATTCAAATCTGTGACTACAAGAAAGATGATATCCTGTTTCTAAATCTGTACGCCATCTTCCTCATTCCTCCTCTACCCCTAAGGCTGGAGGGAATTAGCGCAGGGGCTGCAGTTTGCACAGATCAAAAATCCTGGCTGCAGTAGATCCAATCAAAAAGCAGGTTCTGATCTCTCAGACTTTTCATGCCATGGTCTTCTTCTCTCATATTATACCACCTGGAGCTCCTCCTCATGCCGCACTGGTGATGGCACCACATAGACAGAGGCGTGATGTACTGGGAACAGCATAACATGAGGAGAGCCTCTTCATTACATGCCTTCACAGTTATTTCATAGAATCACAGAACTGCTTGGGTTGGAAGGGACCTTAAAGATCATCTAGTTCCTGGCAGGGAGATCTTACACTAGACCACAGCTCCATTCAATTTGGTCTTAAACACTTCCAGACATGGGGCAGCCACAGTTTCTCTGAGAAACCTGTGCCAGCACCTAACCACTCTCACAGGGAAGAATTTCTTTCTACTATCTAACCTAAACCTGCCCTCTGTCAAGTTAAAGCCATTCCCCCTTATCCTACTACTCCACGTCCTTGTCAAAACTTCCTCTCCAGCTCTCTTGTAGCCCCTTTAGATACTGGAAGGGCCTCTAAGGTCTCCCCAGAGCTATCCCTTCTCCAGGTGGAACAACCCCAGCTCTCTCGGCCTGTCTCCATGCAGAGGTGCTCCTGCCCTTTGAGCATCTTCGCAGTGTCCTCTGGACTTGCTCCAGCAAGTCCATGTCCTCCTTATATTGGGGGACCCACAGCTGGATGCAGTACTCCAGAGCAGAGTGGAAGGAGATAATCATCTTCCTCAACCTGCTGGTCACACTTCTTTTGATGCTGCCCAGGATACAGTTAATTTTAGTCTTCTAACAACTAGTGCAATCCCAAGTTGGAATATGCTGAACTTTCATAAAGCTTGTCCCAGTGGTTTGACATAAAAATTTTTAAAAACTAAATATTTGGACCAGTCCTAGGGGCTCTGAAATGGAGATAGGAGAGTTAAATGCTCAAATCCCAGAGAAAGAAATTCTTGGACTTCAGACTGATTACTTTGCATCTCTGCGAAGAGCTGGAATTTTCCAAGCAGCCTTTGTATCTCGACATCTGTTTTACTAGGAAGCATGCATCCAGATGCCCACAAGCATTTTTTAAAACCTCTTCTGTTGGTGCTAAGCTTTATTACTTTTAATGTATTTTGAAGGACAAAGGAAGTGAAAAGTGTCACTGAAGTCACTTCCTGGGGAAAGCATGAAGCTTTCTCTACCCACCATCACAGACATCACACATCAGCATCAAGCAGTGCTGAGGTACCAGTGCTGTGACTGTCCAAATGGTCAAGATGACATCACGACCTTCAGCCCTATCCTGCATCTGTTGGGATGGCTCATTTTTAACATCTGTGAGCTGCAGCTCAGGAAAAAAGAAGTGCCTGTTTAAAACATTGTCACAAGATATAAATCTATCTAGGAGAAAAGCTCAGTTTTATCAGAGAAGGCTTGGCCTGGGGAAGAGCTAGTCTAAGCACACCATGGTCTGGTCTGTACCATCTTGCAGTCCAAGCCAAAAAAAGCATCTCTGTCTTGGCTTTGCAGAACATCACTCAGAAGTACAAGTCACTCTTGAAGTTATAAGCAGAAAATAACAATCAAGAGAACGACCAGAAGAGGAAGTCACATGCTGGCATCTCCTTGGTCTGGCCATGGTTTTACTGATCATTTTGTCCTGTAGAGTAGCTTTGGCAATTTGATAAATTTCATTGATTTTCCTAAATGCAGACTCCAAGCAATGTATTTTTGAGAACTGTCTATCAGTTTCTCTCATAACTAAATGTATATTTCTGTTTTGGTATTGATTGTTCCTGTAAGAGGCTGTGAGTCAGGAGTGGAGGTTGCCTGAAAAGAAATGCTCTGGTATAGTCAGATCCATATTTGTGAACTTCATAATGAGTGAAATTTTGTTGCTTTAATGATGCAGCAGGTTAACTTAGATGATCGTGCTAGTTCCTTTCAGCTCTGGGATCTCTAAACATTGAAATTTTGGCTATGGTTAGTTGAGAAAAAACATCAGCTACAGATGGTTTTGTCCTTCGTTGTTCTATTTCAGCCCTGATTAGTCCCAGCGCTGGAATATTTTAGCTGTTAAGGAGGGAAGGTGATTTGCAAGCAATATACTCATTGGCATTAACAGTTCACAAAAACATAAAAAGAGAACAAACTCTAACCACAGAAAGATCACAGCCGATCTCCATTTGCACCACTCGCTTTTGATGTATTTCTCTTGAGAAGTACCAGTTACACGTTGCTTCTTCTACACTGAATGTGATGAAACACGGACGAAGATGCTCTGCTTATCACATTTCGACTCTTCCCTCCATGCAGTGTTTTCAGGTGTGCTCCAGTTGTTCAGAACCTCCATCAGGGATCACTGCTCTTTCTGGTTTGCTGTGCATATTGAACCCTACAGACCGGGATCCCAAGGAGAATCTGTGTACAGGGATGGCTAGTTGTCTACAGGGATTTCCTACCAGTTGTAGCTAGTAGGAAATACCCAGTGAAACTCTTTGGGAACTCATAAAATCATAGAATGGTTTGGGTTGGAAGGGACCTTAAGGATCATCTAGTTCCAATGCCCCTACCATGGACAAGGACACCTTCCACTAGAACAGGTTGCCCAGAGCCCCAGCCCAAACTTGAACATCTCCAGGTATGTGAGAATTGCCCTGGACTTCTTCATTTGCACCACAGAAAAGGAGTATCAAAGACCACCATTCTGGCCACATCTCATATGGTTTTGCAGTGGTTTAAGTGACAAGACTAGGAGTAATGCAATGGTGATTTGGCTTTGGCTGTTTCTGGGAGAATTCTACACTGAAGTACTAAAAAATTTTATTGAGCATCCATTGTTAATAGAAACTCTTGATGTTTTGAGATGGTAAGAGAAGAAGGTTAATTTAAGCTGATGACATCATTCTTTGAGGCAGCTGACTTCCCTATTGCTCCTTGGTGAGGCACATAAATATCTCTGTGGGCAGCTGAGGCTGCACCACAACCTGAGGAGCTTTGGGTTGCACAGTCGATAGGGCTGCAAAGGGATTTAGTTGCCTCTAAAACCCAGCACCTTTGTTTGGATAGCTGGATCTGGACCACATTGATGGTATTGGTTAGAGGCTGAGCTAGTGCAAAAGAAAACATCAGCAGCCTTTTGAGGTGGTGTCAGGTGTCTGACACATCCGTGTGGTGTGCGATGACATGACACAAGACCTGTTCACTCCTGTGCTCTGAGGGACTGGCAGCTATAGGACAGCAGGAAAGCCCAGCCAGCATCTCACTTAGCACTGGGTGGTTGTATGTGGGCAGCAACTGCATTTCTGTTCCCTGCTGTAGGAGCTCAGATGCGTATCTCACATGCAGACACCCAATGCAGACATCTAAATGTAGGTACCTTAATTTCAAACTCGATCTAATCCTTTTATAGCCTCTTTGTTCGGTGTATTTTCAACCTCAGAATATTTTAACAAACATTTTGCGACATACCCTAAAAATTAGAGTAAGACAGGTTGCTTCTATGCTGGATTACAGACTCTTTGTGTCTCCATACTTAGGTGATAGATGGCAACGACACAAAAAAGTCACGTCAAATATTACTAAATAAAATGTAACTAATTTGTTTAAGGAAAAAAGCCAACAAAAAAAAAAAACAAAACAAAAAAGCTTTATCTTCTGCTAAAGAAATTCACTTCAACTTGTGTGAGCAGTGTACGTAGGTAGAAGAAAAATCAGATATTTAAGTCAAAGCAATCTAAACTTTATTTGCTGAAGACAAGAAATGAAGGTGGCACTGATACCCATTCCAACATGTCCTGCAAAGGATGGTGAGGCTTTCACATAAACCAGACAGGCATAACCAGGGATTATATCCATTATTTGTTGCAGGAAGAGTTTTACAATTCGATCTGACTGATGACCCAAACACATGGAAATAGTCATGGAGGTTGGAGAATGGCTGAAGTTACCACATGGCTTCTGAGATGGGCACCTGAACCTCCCTCTCACCCCAGAGCAGTGAGCACTGCAGCAAAGCTATACACCCCCAGCTGCCACACCAGACACCCTGGAACACACAGGTAATTTGGATATCAGACTTATTTCTGGTTTTGTTTGCTTGTTTGTTTGCTTTTTCCCAGATGAGTAATATTGCCTCCATGAGAAAAAAGAATGAGGGTTTCTGTGAGCAACAGGAAACTCATGCCTGAGAGGATCATCACCACAATATTTAGTGCAGCCTGCAGTGATCTTTGCCTGGCTGTGATTTGCTGTTATGCACCAAAGCAAGTTGCAGGGAAGGGAAAATATAAATGTTATCAAGATTGTGTGCTAAATGAGGCCTCAGCTTATGAAGCAGTTGTGAAGGTGAAAGCTGGAAACACAGAGGATGAAAGCAGAAATAACAAGTGAAAGAACATGCTGGGCCATATGGGAGGAGTTGGACTGGTGAGTTGATGTGGGGTACATAGTCTGGTCACTGGTGGCATTTGGCTCCCTCATGGATTTGCAAGGGGTCACCAGCTGGTTACACACTAAAACAGATGGACCACATGATTATCTGGATAAGGCACAAGAGAGTCACTGCTGGATGTGAAAGGCTATAGCAATGCTGAAGGGCAGCAGCGATCATGAATTACTTATTGAAAAGATGACGAATGCATTAAAACCCAAGGGAAAGATGGGTGACACTGGAGCTAAATTTGATCCTCCACAGTTAAAAGGCAAGTCTTTGAGAGAGACAGGAGGTAGTGCTTGGAGAGCATTTCAGGCCATTACCGTGGAATGATAAAGAAACCTCAGTAGAGACCAGATGGGAAATATTTAAGGAAGCAATAGAGAGCACAGTAGGGAACTTACTGGGAGGCCTAAGCAAACAAGGAGGAGCTGGACAAACATCAAAACAAAAGCATTAGAGGGAAAATGCAAACAGAGCCAAGGATTATGGGAGAGTGGAAACAAAAGCACAAAACAAAGCAGAGGAAAATTTCCAAAGGCAAGTAAACCTCTTTAGGGTACAGACAAGCACCAGGAAAACAAGGTGTGAAATTGAGATGGAAGAAGATTACGTTCAATGGGAATAACAGTGTGTCTGTGCTAGGAGCACCAAGAGGAGTCCTGATGGCCTGGGAGCAAATGTAAATGAGAAAGTGAAGCCATGGAAAGAGCAGTTGGCTGAACACTCTCATCACCATCCCTGGAGGGATTTAAAAGATGTGTAGATGTGGCATTTAGGGACATGGTTTAGTGGTAGACTTGGCAGTGTTGGGTTAAACTTACACTTAGTCAGAGGTCTTTTCCAACTAACAATTTTATGATCTACCTGGATACAATCACTCCAAGATAAAGAGCTTGGCTTTGTAAGACAAAAAAACTCATCAAGTCTGAAGCCAATGAAATTGAAAGGACTATCTAGCAGCAACAGTCCCTTCTGTCCTTTGAGCAACATATGTAGCCACAAGAGATCATCCAATAGCAAAGGAAAAGAGGAAGCATCAAAAATAATGCACTTTACTGCCACCAGTGAAACTATAAAGACGTATGTTAAAGGGCAGTGGGAGAAAACCCAATGCAAGTAATTGATGATTAATTAAAGTAAATTGCATAGGAAGAAAGAGGTGAAAAATGTTAAAGTGTGGGAAAGGATTAGATTAGCTATCCATGTTCTGACTATGAGTACAAAAAGAGTAAGGATAGTGATTAAAAGTGCTTTTGAGGATTTTTGTTTTGAGACACACACCATGGAAAGTAAGAAAATTAGACATTTTCCAGCTAAAACCATTGTAACTACAGTTGCTCTGCGGAGCAGTAGGAGCAGGGAGGAAGTTAAGTAATGGTCTCCAGTCAGAAGGCTGCTAAAGTTTCCTCATCTTCCCATACAGTGTAGTAACAACCCAAACTGAGACGAATCTCATGACAATGGGTGTTATACCGTTAAGATCCTTATCTTAAGCAAATGACACCAAGCAATTACACAAACTTGCAACAATCACTGAAGTAACTGGTGCAGGAATAAAGACAGCAATTGGAGAGAATAAAATTCATGAAGAGAACAAAAAGATTAATTTGTATTTCTCAGGCAGCAAGACCTGAGGTCTTCCTCCAGGTAAGGCATTTTTAAAGACATATTCCTTTGGTGCTGTGCAGCTGCCGTGTAGAAAATCACAGCCTCAGAGACTAAGGTGTCTTCATGGAGATGTATCAGTCTGAGGTACCTACAGCATTGCCCTGGGCAACAGAATCACCTGCCCTCAGAGAAGCATGTATCAAACAGAAGGACCCATGGCTGTCTTCGGGACAAAGCAGAGGCAGAGCGGACCAATTTTAAGATTAATAAAGAAGAAAAGGGAGAGGACTCAGGTCAAGAGAATAGATGAACCAAGGAGAGAATTGAAACAGCTCTAGGAAACCCTGGTCTCAGCTAACAACCCCTTCATCCAAATAACACCTAAAAACTTTAACAATTTGGACAATGGAGTCCAGTAGCCTCACCAAAACACTCAGTGGGAGGAGGTTATAGGCAGACCCAGCAGAAAATCGTTGTATTATTCAGTGGAAAAGATAATCTGAGAAGAGACCCAGCTCTGTTGGCAACACAGTCTCATCACAGCTGGCACAGACAAACGTGTTTTTACCTTAGCAGGAATAATATGCACAAGCCCCACCAGCACAGCAAAGTGGCACTTCAGGTGTTTATACATCATGCAGTGCTGCTTCTTGGAAGCATGCCTCCCAGTAAAACAGAGCTGCCTTATATTCCTCTACTTTTTGTCTTGGAATAGTTCAGACACTTTCACTACTCCCATAAGGGAAATGCAGCTTTTCTCTCCTGCGGAGTCCACTCTTCGCTGCGCAGCTCCCCGGCACACTCTGAGTCATCGGTATGCTTCAGAGGAAACCACTGGGCGTAGGGTTTGAAATTTGGAATTTGGGATTTGAGGGCTGGGTAGGAAGCTTTGCTGCAGGCAGAAGGACAGAGGAAGAGTAAAAGCAAGTGAAGGACAGAGATGAAACCCACCCAATAGGTATGGTTTGGTCCACAGATAAGAAATATGATAATCCTCAAAAAATTAGCAAAACCTTCTAGGCCATTATATCTATGCCTTCCTAGCTCAATCCCACAACTTGAGCCAGAAAACATCACATTTCCAGCTATAAAACATTTCTGCCTCTTCACATGCAGTTGTTCATGTTACAGAGGCAGCTTTCAGCTTTCCATTCCCAATGTTTACATCCCCATACATCTAGGTAGAGAAACTGTATCTTCATTCAGCTTCTGTTTGGCAAGAAAAGTCAAGCAAGACTCACACCTTCAACCTACGTGTTTACTTCTTGAGGGGGAGTGGATCAAAAAAAGGAAGGCAGCACACAGAGCTCAGTGCTCAGGAGGGAAAACAAGAGGACCATTGGTTGCTGCACTTTGAAACCAGCTTCTTCTTGCTGGACTTCCTCAGATCACCCTGGTCAAGATTGATGTTAAGTCAGAATGCTGTCAGGGACTTCAGCAAGTCCCTTTCCCTCTCTGCATCCTTTTCCCATCCAAAGATGTGTGTGCCTGTTCCTGCTCTTCACAGAGGGCGCCATCACTTATTAATCCAGCTCTCATCTCAGTAGAGGCTTCTGCTGGTCTCATCTCTTGCAGGAGAAATAAAATCTGCTTGTTGAAAGAAACTTGCAAGGGTGGAGACATGCTCTGTTAGCAGGAAATGCCACCCCACACATCCTTCTGTGAGGAAGACCAGCTTCTGACTTGACCAATAAATCTTGACTTTTCTCTGAAGCTCACTCTTTGTAATACCATAGAATCATAGAATGGTTTGGGTTGGAAGGCACCTTTAAGATCATCTCATTTCAACCTCCCCGCCATGTGGGGACATCTTCCACTAGACCAGGTTGCTCCAGTCCCCATGTAACTTGGCCTTGAACACAAGGGGATGGGGCATCCACATTTTCTCTGGGCAGCCTGAGCCAGTGCCTCACCACTCCCACAGTAACAAGTTTCTTCCTAATATCTAATCTAAACCTATCCTCTTTCAGGTTAAGGATGACGTAAATCTTCTAAGCATTGCTGACAACTGTCTGCTTGTTTCATTATGACTCCATCCTTGGGTTCACAAGGTTTCTGGTATTGACNAAGGATGACGTAAATCTTCTAAGCATTGCTGACAACTGTCTGCTTGTTTCATTATGACTCCATCCTTGGGTTCACAAGGTTTCTGGTATTGACGAGTATACATTTTGGAGCATGAACAAACAGCCAATGGATCAATGTTCGCTGGGGCAAACTTGCTGAGATGAAATATTGGCTTCATTTGTTAAAGTTTAATGATTGACCTTCCTGACAAAGCCAAGAATGCAATAACTCCTATTTCTCTAGGCAAGTTTAGCTATTGGGTAATTACACTTTAAGCTCAATGAACATTGTTTCTTTACAAGCATTTCCTCACCACTCATGTAAGCACACGAACACATCACAGATTTAAGGTCTGAGGTTTGAATGACAGTTTCCCGCAGCAGCTTCCCGCATGGAGATGCCAACTCAGGAAGTCAGCATACATAGGTCCTTTGGGGAACTGGGCAATGAGAGAAGACTGCAGCCTAAACAGAGGATCTATTAAAGCAGGAAAAGATGCGTATGTCATCTCGTCTATGATACATACCATGCTCAGTTACCATGGCAATGGACATTATAGGCAGCTTCAAGAGAGGCAAAGAGTGATTAGTGGACAGATAAGGGAGAAGACTGCACTGTACCCTCTGTAGTCAGAGTATTTTCATTAAGATTACAAGAAACAGGATCTAGGTATTAGACAGTAGGTGTCTGCATTCTTGTCCTAATCTAACTTTAAAAGTATCAGCAACAAGGGCATCCCTTGCTTCTCTCAGCAGGCAATTCCACCAGATGAAAGATTTTCACAGTATCTGGCCTCCTGTTGTCTTTATTTCCCACTATATGGTGCTTAATCTTCTCAATTGACAAGCTGAAGCATGCCAAATCAATATTTTCTTTTGAAATTTGGCTGTTCAAAGGCTAACTTCATCGAGTAATGATTTTGTGCTTTGGGCTAAAATATTGCTACAAAGGCTTCAGTGCACAGGTGAATTTTACCTTCCAAATTAAAAGAAAAATATTTCCTAATAATTTTAGCTTAGACTGAGAAAAGTAGAAGAATAGAAAAAAATGCTGCATTTTATTGGGACTGGAGTTATTTTGGTCTCTTAGCCTGGTTTGTGAACAAAATGATGCCCATGTGGTCTTTTTCCTGGCATTTAAGCATCAACATTTTAAAGAATGTTGGCCAGTTATCACCCCACTTTCAGAAAAGAGGCTTTGCCATTCTCTGGGGGTAGGAAGTTCCTACAAGTTCCATTAACATCATCAACCAGGGAAAGAAGAATTCAAGACAAATTAAAGGATAATTAAATGCAAATTAATCTATCGTAATGGGTCCCTTAATAGTAAGGCAATTCCTTATTCATCATGCACGGCATCAGTCAGCAAATACCTACTGGTCCACCAGCCAGTACTCAGAGCCCTACCAGCAAGGCTGTAGGTTGCCCTTTCCTGACTGAAATGGTAGGGGACACTGGGAGAACTGCAGCATGCAAGTGTTCATCGGACCAGGAAATCAGGTTTCACTGCTTATGGAGCAAGAAAACTATGTCAACAGCTTTCTCCAACAACAGCATCTAAAAAAAAAAAAATCTAAATCTTGTCTATTGTTTCCTTTTTTTCCACAACACATGTTGCTGCAGGGTTTGTTTCAGCAATGGACTTGAACCCACACATGTAACAGAGGCCACAGGTGTTTAGTGAAACTTATGATCCTCTGTAGATGTGAAGTCAATGGAGTTTCAGCAAATTCAAAATATTATGACCGTTTAAGAGCTTTCTGGGATGAAAACAGGACTTTGGAGTTTTGAAGCAAAGAACTCCAAAGGTCTCTTGCAGCCTAAATTACTCTTTAAGTTTGGATCTTAAGATCTGTCTCTGTAGTCTGTACGCACGGTACACAGGTCTTACCTTATTCCTCCTTGGTTCTCACCTTATCAGTGTAAATTAACCTTATTTCCCACACTAGAATTCTAGAGAGTTTTCAAGTCTTTCTTTTTCTGGATAAAGGACCTCAACCCATGCTTCAATATCATTTTTGGGAATGAGATGACCAAAGTATCTTGCAGCATCAAGCAGGGTGCGGATTCCCTGAATGCACCACTCATACTCTTTCTGTATGGATTGATGGGTTAAATATGTGCCATGCAGTCTGGCTTTGGTTTCAAAGATTTACACCTTCTCAAATGGATTCTGATTCTATCCATTTTACATGGGAAATAAAATGAAGACACCTCTGAGGATTTAGGATCCAAAGACGTGGAACTGAGCAGAAATTCCAACAAAGTGTTAAAGATGCAAACACCCCTTCAATTTACAGATTGATTTCTTGATACCAAAGTGAAGGTGTTCGAAAAAACTGAGAAGAGAAACAAAAATAAAAATCCCTATGCTTTACTTCCTTCCTTGTGTGACCTTATGAACCTTGGTGACTTCAGGTAGCATTCAACATAGCTGAGGATGTGACCTTTCAGTAACAGAATACACTCAATCTACAAATACCATTGCAGAAACCGGTCTTGAAAGCATGGCAAGGTTTTTCCACTTGTTGGCCCCAGAGCTTAACCATGGATGATAGCAGAAAACTCTCAGGATGCATTGATTTCAAACAAGCAAACCTAAATATTTATTAATTCAAGAGCTAAATATTGACTGATGTCGAAGTGAAGTAAATACCTGCAATGAGAGTCTCAACATTTATAAAAAAGAAACAAAAATTCCAGTGAGCAACTTGCTAGGAAACAACCACCCACTTCCAGAAGCAGCTAATACAAGCAGATGGACAGAAGCCCACACTTCTCTTGGGCAGCCTATTTAGACTCCAGGATACCTTGAAAGCAGATGCTTGGCCCCAGTGTGGGAATAAAACTATCATAAGTGCCCAGCCTCCTCCACTGTCCATGGAGAGAGAGCTCTGGTACAAGGGCACGTAGAGGCAGGACAAGAGGGAATGGTTTTGAACTGAGAGTAGGTTTAGATTAGATATTAGCAAGAAATTCTTTACTGTGGTGAGGTACTGGCACAGGATGCCCAGAGAAGTTGCGACTTCCCCGTGCCTGGAAGTGTTCAAGGACAGGGAGAGGGCTGGTCTGCCTTTCTGATGCTGAATTTTAATCCAAATGCATAGAAAAACATCTCCTCAGCTCAAGGGAGTCAAAATTCGTAGATCCCACTGGTCAAAACAGTGTCAAATCCACCAGGCTATGGAGTAATTGGGGTGAGGGGACAGCAGGGACAGGGGATGAACAATGAGGAAGAGGGTCTCCTCTGTAGCTCTTGGTCAAGCTGGGTCACCAGGCGCTAAGGAGAGCAAAATTCATATGGCCAAGCAGGACGAATGAGTAAGAGGAGCCTTGACCCTTGCCCGACACCCAAGGAGTTTCCACCAGGAGGAGCTGGCTTCTGCCTCCTGTCCCAAATACTCTTTGTGTGTTGGCTCTCAGTCAATACAGATATAATCAATATGTTGAGCAAAGAGGTGACACGGTTTTGCATACCAGTCTATTGGTCAGTACAAGAAAGCTGACTGCAGTCAACTACTAATGAGGGGGCTCACATCCACAGGACATGGTCAGTGACAAAGGGAGAGGCTGGGCCTACAGAACAGCTGGCATTTTTGACCAGCTACACACTAGAGTGCAATGTGTATTCAAGATTGCCAAGCTCTGAATGAAATAAAAAACACAGCTCCAAGTAGTTGTTTGTTTAAGTCTTACTTGTTACAGTAGTTAAAAAAATCTTTACTTCTAATTCTGAGTTACTACAGTACTCCCACAAGGATGGGAAACATTCCCAGAGCAAACAGGTAGACCTGCCCGTTTCATATTTTACCAGTAGGAACTGGTGATGGTTGTTTGCTGCTGTTGTCGTCAGCATTTTGTTTAAACTTCTCGCAATAACTAAAGTCTTCCGCAAGAAATCCTGCTGCCTGCTGCTGTGGGTTCTTCCTTCTGAGAAATCACATAAAATGCAATCGAGCTTGGACAGCTTCCTAAGCCATCTCTTCCATCTCAACCACAAAGGAGAGTTCATGAGCAATCCATTGCACAGCAGAAAGGGAAGGCTCCTTCCTCTGCTGGAATATCTCATGTGGGGGAGATAAGAGCTGGGGATTGCAAGGCACTGATCTGGCTTTGTGGCTTTTTCCAACAGTTTGATGCATGAGAAACCTCCTTTCCTGGAATTGCATACTAAGAGAAAGGGAAATGAGATCTCAGGGAGGGACTCAAAAATCATGGGGCAAAACTCCAACACTAACTCTTCTTACTAATCCAGTTTATGTCATCCTCATTCACACTTCTTTTGCCTGACATGTCTATTAGGATTCATTCAGGAGAAACTCTGAGTGACTCAGATCTCTTTCCTGTGGCTCGAGAGTTGTCTGGATTTTAACAAGTCAAACCAGGCATGATGTTATCAGATGTTGAGAGACACAGAACTGAGCTGGTGTCTTCTGGGAACAGTAGATCCGAGGAAGGCTCAGCAATGGCTCTGGACAAACCTAACTGGGAGAAGATGTCTTATGGTTCCCAGACCTGCTAGGGTCTCTGCACCAGCTACAAGAGGGCTACCTGAAGAAACAAAACTAAAGTTCCATTTCCATCTTTCGCCCTCCCCTGGTGTCCCAGGCAGTGAACAGTTTGAGACAGATGGGGAAATTTGTCCAAACACAGCATGGCTGTTTTTGCAAAGGTTCAACCCATGGGACTACATAGCTCTGGGGAAACCGTGTCTTATCTTTACAAAAATGTACTCTCATGTGGCAAAGAAATAGAAATAGTGATGGTGGGAAACATGACCTTAAGACTAAATGTCCTTTAAAAGACCTGGTGTCATCACGATAGTTAACTCTTTGATCTGGAGGGTGCTGGAGGGCCATCAGGATGCTCAGAGGGCTGAGGCACTTCTGCTGTGGAGACACACTGAGGGAGTTGGGGTTGTTCAAACTGGAGAAGACTCCAAGGAGACCTTAGAGCTCCTTGCAGTGCCTAAAGGGGTTACAAGAGAGTTGGAGAGGGACTTTTGACAAGGGCATGGAGTGATACGACAAGGGGGGAATGGTTTCAAACTGTCTGGCAGGGGGAGGTTTAGATTAGAACTTAGGAAGAAATTCTTTATTGTGAGGGTGGTGAGACACTGGTACAGTTTGAAGTAGCTAAGAATCATATGGATGCATAACTAATTTTGTATTCACATCACACCAGGGCTAATCCCCATCCCCATACCCAGAATTGTCAGCCCTCTCCCTGTCATGACTTTGGCCAACCACATCAAATTGATGAATTTTTATATATATATAAGTGTACACATATGTGTAATATATATATATATATGTTATAAATGTATATCATATATTAGCTGGATCTCAGCCAGAGGATTTAATTCCCAATTTCTCCAGCTTTGAACTGATGTTTTACATCACAGAGGGCAATTTTGACATGGCAAAGGACTAACATGAGGCATGGAAAAAATGAACAAATTGGAAAATTAAACAAAAGTTTCCATCTTAACCACTTCCCCTACTCAAAACTATAAAAACTGAACAGTGTAAAGAGCCAGCTGAATGGATCCTTACAAGAGACTGTTCATATCTGGAGTTACCACTGACACCTTTACGTGGACAATCACAACACAGATTAAGGGGATTTCCCATAGTTTTCCCCCAAAAGCATTTGGCTCTGCCGAGTTCTGAGCACAGATTTCCTCTCTCTGTCTCCCTGGGGCCCCTCCTTGGCAGAGCTCTCGCAGTCTGATGGTGATTCCCAAAAAGCAGCTCCTGAGACGGGTGCAGAGCGAGCACATAACCCAGATAAGCCACACTCAGAAATGCAGAGGGTGGAGAGGAACATCTGTGACATCTTCCTGATGCCCCTGGTATCCCCAGCCTCGAGTCTCAGGCCCTCTGATCAGAGCTGTGTTTGGGTCAGGGGGTGTCACCTGGCAATTCTTCGTGCAGTGATGTGCTTGCAGAAAGAAGCTGAGCAGAACAAAAAAAAACCCTTTTCACCACTTTTTCATCATAAATAGATGCTAAATACAAAGCTCAGCAACGTGCTTTCTTGAGACTCATGGTCTGAGCAAACCCTGACCATCAGGATGGGGCAAGTCGGCTGTTTCAGTGCTAACAAAAGTAAATATAGGGAGACTGATTGTACCTTCTTAACCTAAACCTTTTAAGAAACAAACAGCCACACACTTTGGCACCTGGCACAGGCCTCTAACACAAAAGGGGTGCAATATGAGAAGCTGCAGCCAGCCACAGGGTATGTCCTATGTGACTCATGGTCTCTTGCAGTTCCCTCTGCCTCTTCCAGTATCACAGCACCACGACACTAGGCACTTGACACCCTGAGATAACCTCTGCTGGTTTGAGCTTGGTGCTGAAAATGCCAGGGTTGTGGGTTCAGTCCCTGTTTGGGCCATTCACCCACAAGCTGGACTTGATGATCCTTGTGGGTCCCTTCCAACTCAGAATATTCTGTGATTGTGTGAATTCTGATTCTCTTCCTAGTTCTAGCATCATGACTCAAGCCACCACTGGGCCATTATATCTAATAGCCAAGAAATTATGCTGCAGGGCTGCTCTTTCACAGCCTCAGGGACCGCTCATCCTCCAGTGATGGGGTTTTGACTCTCTCTTCCCCAAACTGCGGATTAATATCTGGTTTTGGGGTTTGTTTTCTTTATTCTATTTCAGGGGTTGTACCACACAATTCATAAGCGCCAGCCTCCTGCCTAGTGGCATTGCTCAAATCTTGATGCAGCCTCGTCCTGCTCTGCACCCTGGGGTGCTAGAGCTGACCTTCGCCCTAAATGCCTGGAAAACTGGGTGAAGGAATAGGACTCACGCCTGGAAGTACAGCTCTGCAGAGGTTAGGGCTGCAAAACAAGGTTGTGCTGCGAGGGTAACTCCGGAGTGATCCCCAAGAAAGCAAAGGGATGACAAGGAATTTTAGCCAGGGAGGATGCAGAGCAGCAGGAAGGGGGACTGCGTGCGTGCGAAGCCGGCTCGACACCTCCCCCCTCCCTTTCCCCGTAAGGGGGGTCTGCCAGCTCAGGAGCGGCACAGTCTAGCTCAAGTCCTGCCTCCTGCCTCCTTCCTCCTCCTCCTTCTCCACCTCCTCCTCCTCCACCTCCTCCTCCTCCTCCTCCTCCTCCCAGATGTTCCCTTGTGTGCAGCCATCTGTTGAGCTCCCTCCTCCCTCCTTCTGCGGGGAAGGGGGCAGCCAGCTTGCCCGGCCAGCTGCACGCCTTGGACTAGGAGGAGGAGGGAGAAGGAGGAGGGAAGAAGGGGACCGCCGGCCCCAAGCCCTGCTGCTGCCGGCTCCCGGCGGCGCCCGCTCCCCGCCGTGGGAACCGGCGCTGCGCGGCCGCCCCGCCGTGGGAACCGGCCCGGCTGTGGGAACAGACCCCGGCCCCGGTGAGTCCCTCCCTGTGCCCCCAACCCCTCCCTGACCCCCGCATTCCCTCGCTCGCCCCCATCGCTTCCTTGCGCCCTCCAACCTCTCTCTGGCTCCCGCATGCCCTCTCTGCCTTGGCCCCCCAACCTTTCTCCGGGTGTGCAGAACCGTGGGGCTCATTTCTGGGGAGGGGGAAAGCTGTATTGGGATGTGTTCGGCCCTTCCTGCCGCCTCCCGGGGATGCGCAGGGCCAGCTCCGGGGGTGTCTGCTGGAGAGCCCTCCCCAGCCTCAGAGTGCGGAAACTTTTTTGGTGTGATGAGTTTTTCCTCGCGTAGGGGCTCAGCGACCGGGAGTGCAGGGTAGGGGGGGAGGGACAGAGGTCTCGGATGGAGGTAAACTACTTTTCCCCCACCTCTGGTTTTTCCAGAGGGGAAACTTTGAGATACAGTGGGTGCGTAGGAGCCCCCAGCCCGCCTCCCCTCCCGGAATGAAGCGTCTCCACCTGGGACCCCTTCTCTTTCCCCCAGTGGAATGGTGGTTTGCAGAGTGCTTGGTATTGCCACGGCTGCAGAGTAATCCGAGCAGCAGCTGGAGGCTCCGCACCGCCTCCCGTGCCCGGCTTCGGGGCTTTGATTTCACACAGTACTCCCTGTCTCCCCTCCTCTCCCTCCTCCTCCTCTCCGGGCCCTCCCCTCCCCTACTCTCGGGAGCGAAGAGAAGCTTTTTGGTGAGGTTCTGGTGTTGGGAGGCTCGCAGGGTTTTGCAGTTTACTCAAGGTAAGGGGAGAAAGGAGACGGGAAGGGAGGGAAAGCTTAGAGGAGTCGGCTGGATGGGGTGAAGAAGCTGGAAGGTGCAGAGGGGGATCCTTTCCCCCCGGGTTGCATTGATAAAAGCATAGCAAAGCTCCCTGCCTGGGAATTTCCCATCCGTAAGTGGATTAAGCTGAAGGGGAAGGTGTGTTTGGGGAGGTGGGGGAGGAAGCAGACCAGGATTTATTCATTCATTGAAAAAATGAAGGAAGAAAGAAAGAGAGAAAGAAAGAACGAAAGAAATCAAGAACGAAAGAAAGAAGGAAGCTGCTGGTTGTGACTTCTGAAGCAGGAGGTCAGAAAGCCCGGGGTTCCCCTGATAGCGCACACACCCTGTAAACTTTTTAGCAGCTCCATGGAAACTTGTTATTAATGCTGCAGTCATTAAAAGGCGCAGCCCACGGCAGATTTATTAGCTCAGTAAACCACAACACGTGCCAAGCTCTCTGGAAACAAAAGGGTCTGTCAACTTTACTCCTCTTGCTTGGGATTTGGGATAGCTGGGAGGAGAGCGGTGAGGATGGAGCTGGTGGCGAGGATGAAGCTGGTGGCTTGTGTCGTGGGGAAGTGGCATCGCCTCCGTTAGCCGACGCGCTCCATCGCGGGTGGTGAATGCGATTCCGTGGCAGCGAAGACACTGGAGCACGGCTGTAAGGAGAGCGCGGCGAGCCCCGCCGAGCTCACGGCGTTCATCGCGGCAGCGGGACGAGCAGCCCCCAGCCTCCCGAAGGGAAAGCTTTCCCCGTGTGCCTGCCATGATAAATCAGCTGCCGTTCGCCTGAATAACAGCATTCACTGAAGTTACAGTAGGAAACTTGTCTGGGTGGACACTGTGCCATTGCTCTGCAGAAAGCAGCCGGTGCCGATCGCTGGCGTTGCGCTGAAATATCGCATTGATTGCCGCTCCAAAGCCCGGCTGGCAGCACCGGGCTATTGCAGCGGTAAGGAGCAGGGCGAGCACCGGGAGAAGAGGCGCTGGGGAAAGGCAGGATTAGACCAACGCCTCGCCGATCTTTCCGGGAATAAGGAGCATGCTGGATGTGCTAGATGCTGAAAGGACCGGAGGAAGCTGGCACGTCCCTAGGCGGATTTGCAGGCTAAACTTGGCTGGCTGCTCGCTGTCGGCAGCCAGGGGCTCACAGGCAAAGCGGGTCAGTGTCTGCCATCGCCGTGGTGCGGGGCATGGCTCTTGTCCCACCGTGACCCAAGGGAGCCAGTCCCAGTGTCTGTCCTGGGAGGACGTGGGAGGTGCTTGCTCACATGCGGGTTATAAATGGCCCAACGAGGACCTGCCATCTCCCTCCTCCAGAGGCGGTGGGTGCTCGGGGTGAGCCATGCTTGACACCGGGGTAGGCAGAAGGTCGGGTGGCAGCACTCAGACGGATTTTCCCTTGCGGCATCCTGGAGCAGGGAGACGTTGCTTGTTTGTGAATGAATCTGAGCAGCTGCTGGCAGAGGCAGTGGGGAGCAATAACAAAATGCCTGGAGGGAACGAGGATGTGACAGACATCCCAGGGGACATTAATTTCTGATGACAAGGGGGACTGGTAGGAAAGGTTGCAGGGTTGGGGTGAGGGTCTCCTGCACCCATATTCTTTACAGCTAAGTGCAAGAAATAAACCAGCATTGAATGGGTGGCGGATATTGGGAGAAAAGAGACGTAAAACAAAAAAAATGCAAAAGTTTTTTGGGTTTTTTTGTGGATCTTTTGGATATAGGAAAAAGCATCCTGTGCTCCCCCAGCCCATCAGTGAGCAGCAGTGTGTGCCACCCCAGTGCTAGACAGAGCTCGGAGGAAAAGGTGAGCCACCGTCTTCCGGAGGTTTAGAGTTTTCCCTCCATCCCTAACTGCTTTTTTTTATCCTCTTTCAGTCTCTCCTCCTTCCTCCTCCTCCTTCTCCTCTCTTGTTAGCTGGTTGGTGGGGAGAAGCAGAGGCTGGAGGGTGGGATAAGACAAGGCATCCTTGTCCAGCAGCCCTCCTGACCCCTGGCACCCCCAGGCTCCGCACGGTAGCCGCAGCATTGGCCGCCTTGGCAGGCTATCAAAAGAAACTTCCCAACACCGAGATGTTGAGGGCTGGGAAGAGATAAAGGCTGGCTTGAGCAAGCTGTTTCTTGTCTTAAAACTTGGCACCTGGACCTATTGAAGCAAATGTATGAACGGCTCAGCCATTCATTACAGGGAAATTTTGCTATTTTCATTTTTGTTGCCTTTTAAAATTTTTATTTAAAATAATTTCCTGGGTGTTTCTACCGTATTCATGGTGTGCAGCAGTGGGGAACAAAATATATGCTCAGGGAATTGCCCCAGCTGCCCCTTCTGCTTGCAGACGCTGCAAGAGATTAAACCAACCTGGCTGCCTTAGCATGGGACATTCCTGAGTTGCATTAACCAGGCTGGAAATCTCCTGTCAGAGTAGTGGCAAACTGGAAAAAAGCACTTTATCTTCACCATAGCTGACAGAGGGCCATGTGCTGTGTGTAACATCTGAGTGCCAGCATCTGTGAGCTTTCTTTTCCTTCCCCTTTCTCCCTTCCTGGTTCTTTTATGCAGCCTGGGTCTCTGTGATGCTGACTCCTCTCCTTCCCTTGATTCTTTCTGGGGGAACCCGGGGCAGGGGGAAGGAAATCACAGAATGCTTTGGATTGGACCATAATGATCATCCAGTTCCAACCCCTCACCTGTAGGCAGGGACACTTTCCACTTGACCAGCTTGCTCAAAGCCCTATTCAACCTGGTCTTGAACACTTTTGGGGGTTTTTTTGCTGTTCTTGGTTTGGTTTTTTTTTTCCTTTGAGTAAGATAACCCTTGTCAGGAAAAACTGAGACTCAAAAGCAAAGTCCTTTTGTGACAGATGGGTCAAACCAGATGTGATTCCTCAACCCCATCATGTCTGAAGTGACACATGTGCACAGGGCTTGTGTCATTTGTCTCCAAGTTGGGTGGGACACATCCCTGACCCCCAAAATCACCCATTTTCCTCCCATCCTTGGGAATGAGAAGTCTATAGCAGGGGGCACAGTGAAGCCAAACTTCACAGAGCAGGATGGAGGAGATCCTTTCCCCAAAGCTCTTTAATCCTAGTGCAAAGGTTCAATTCACACACAAGGTACACACCCTGTATCTACCTGGGACCAAAGCATTGCAACCTCTTGCAAGAGCTCTCTGACTCTAGGGATTATAGGATCATAGGGTAAGAGAATCTGGCCAGTCTCATCTGTTGGGGGAGAGCATTACTCTTCTGGACCATCCCTAAATGTGCCGTGGTGATGTCTCTAACTGCTGTGTTCACAACATGGAGCATGGTGGCCTCTCCTGGCATTGAGGGAGGGGTGCAAGAGGTCAGCACCACGTAGCCCCTACAGGGGGCATGTATGAGGGTGCTGTGATTTGGGAAGTCTTATTCTGCTTGTCTGTGAAACCAGATCAAATGGGTAAGGAGGTGGCAGGGTTAAATTGTAAAGGAAGGTGGTTGTGTGCATCCTGGCATGGCAGAAGTGCCACCCAGCAGCACCAAAAGCAAGGGGCTAGGATAGGGGCAGGAGGGAGGCAAAGGAGGTGAGCTGCACAGGTGGGCAGAGGTCCCTGGAAAGGCAGGCATGCTGCTGGCTGTCACCAAGACTGCAGCCACACTTCAGTCCATGAACACTGATCTGAGAAATACTTTAGTATTTCTCCAACACAGCCACCCCCCCAGATGTCCCTTTCCCTGTCCCCTGGCCTGGCTGCCCATTTTGCAGACAGCAAAGCAGGGCTGGTGTCTCTAGAGTGTCCAGGAAGGCAGGAGCTGGACATGGTGCACAAGGACAGTGGTGGCATTTGGCTGGACCAGTTGTGGCAGTGGCAGTGTTGGCCAGGGACTTCTGCGCGGGGTGAGACCAGGCCATCTTGGCTTGTTCTTCCTTCTCAGTAAAGCTGGTGGGACTTTAACCTGGGGATGGTACCCCCATCCCCACACAGGAATGAACACCTCTCCATCCTGGTGCTAATAATCCTTGGAGTGTCAGGAGGGAAACTGAGGCACGCAAATGGGGACTCACGGACTCATCGGTGGTGGGAAATGGGTCCTGCCAGGGAAATGGCCCTCCCAGCCCACTTCAGATGATCTTTCTGCAAAATCCTGCACCAGCCAAGAGGGACTGGAGGATCCTGGGCCCAGGAGGGGAGGAAAAGAGCTGAGGAGATACTGCACATAACTGGGGCAATGAAGCATCATCTGGGCTGGGAACAATGGTGAGGACAACGCACTGCTGGCAAACCCTTTATCAGCTTTACCCTTCCCCTCCCCGAATCCCCCCTTCCCAAATCTTGTAGGAGACCCACTGGGTGTAGCAAATGTCTCACATGCTTTGCTGGGGTGGAGGCAGCTCCTGAAGCCCCAGCTGATGCTCTACCAAGCAGTTTCACTGGCATTCATTATTTGCAGCATCACGATGCAAGAATTACTGGAGGAGGGGGTGAAGAAAGGCCATGAGGTGAATGAGATGGAAGCCTCCAGCTGTGCTGTTTGCAACAATAATGGCCAGGGTTGTATTTATTATCTCCTCAGTGGAGGGTCTGCAGCTGCATGCTGAGAGCCACAGACGGCAAAGGGGCCCGGAGATGATTGTGCATGGAAAAAAAAAAAAACCCACAAAAATAAATAAAAAGCCCACAAAGAAGCCCTGGGCCAGCTGGAGGACTGCCAAGGGGCACCCAGCTTAACTCCCAGTCTCCTCACTTTGCCCTTCCTTGCTGAAATCAGCAGCCCTGCAGGGCTGTTAGGAGAAGGAAGATTGGCAGCTGCTGCCTTTCAGAGAGCTAAAGCGGCATGGGGTCCTCTTAGAATCATCCTGCCAGGGCTGGAGGTGTTGTCCAGCCAGGTTGAATTTCTTTTCCCTCTGCTTTCCCGTGATTTTTTCCGGTGCTGGCTGCGCCATGACCAAGGCATGCCGTCGAAGGCAGTGTCTGGACACCTGATTTGCAGCCACCTTTGTTTTAATGGACTCAATTCTCTTAGAGGTCTTTTCCAACTTTAACAATTCTATGATTCAAGGACAAAGAGCTGAAAAGCCATTAGAGATACAGGATGCTGGGGCTGTGATGAGCTATTTGCTTTTGGTGGGAAGTCTCACTAGGAGGAGCAGAGGCATCACCCTGGCATGTATCACCTTCTCCTCCCTCCTCGTTTTTGCTTTTTGCTTCTTTTCCCCTGCCTAGCTCATCTTCTCCAGGGGAACCCATCCATGTTTACCCAAGCAGCAGGGTCTTTCTGCAGCTTGGGCCAACCCTCCAGGATGATTGGGAGCAAGCCAGGTCACAGATGTGGGGTACATGATGCCTTTCCCTCATTGACCAGATAGCTGCTGGTGGGTCATTGCAACCCGCACTTTCCTGGGGTAGAACATTTTATGTGCCATCCCAGGGACATGCATGGCATGTGGCATTTCCCAGCTGGGCACAATGACATGGCTGAGCAGCTCTTTTAACAGCTAAAACCAAGAAGTATCCATCATGGGTAGGAGGTTTCCTCTCCCTCTGCTGCACCTCTTAACGTTCCTCGCTGGCATATGGTGTTCATCCCGGAGTGCATTCCTCTGGAATTATATCATGTCTCTGGGAGCTGGAGAGCAGTGAAAAAGTATCATCGTAGCAGGAGCCGGCACAGGAACCGGCTGGGGTTGGCTGTCAGGTGTGCATCACCAAGGGCTGAGGCTTTAGCAGAAGCTTGCTGGGATCATTTTCATTTTCAGTAACGGAGTAGTTAAGAAAGAAGGAGGGTTTAATCCTCCCAAGGTTACTGCTGTGATTTGGGTAAAGCCTGGGTAGTCACAGGCTCCCTTCGTGCCTCACAGTGAGTTTTTGGGCATTGGAGGTGATTGGGCAGGGGGATCTGTTCGTAGCTTCACCAGGTTTTTCTCCAGCAAAATGCATTAGGACCAGCATAAAATTCTGTGTAAACCTCTCCTTTGGCTATGAAGCACCATGTGAAGGGCTGGTCTGTTCCCGAGTTTATGCCAAAAAAACGAAGACCTCCCATTCTGGGACATGGTGCTATGATAAAAATTCTATTCGGGCTGAGTTTGAGATGGTTAAGAAAATATTTGTGTTCCCAGCTGAGACGAGGTCTCTGTTATACTCAGTGAGTGCCAGGATAGTGAGACCTCCTGTTCCTGGAAATGCTCACAGTTAAAAAGTAGAGCAGGGAGAACGAGAAATGGGAGTTGTTAGGGGTAAGAGAATTCAGGGTGGTCATGCCTGAGGTGATTTTAGAGCAGGAGAAAGTCCGGAGCTTTTACAGGCACCTTGTTCGACTGATTCCATGCATCCTGGGCTGTTGGGAACCACTTGCAGCTGCCAGTGCTCCCAGTTTGAGCAGTCCTGCAGCTGGTATAGCCAGAAGGCAATGGTGGGGCTGGGATGCTCACATCCTGTCTGCTCCCAGAAAACCCTCTGAATCCCTCCCGGAGCTAAACCACTCCAACACCTGCCTTCCCCTGCCCCCAGCCGCTCAGGAGGCCTGGCAAACAATTTCCTTATGGGAATGCCCCCTCTGGGCACAAGCATAGCTTGTGCTGGAGAGCAAAATTGCTTTCAAAAGCCACAGGAGACTAATTCCTCCACCTGGAAATAAACTGCTATTAACCTGACAGCTTTCTGGGCTGAGCAGAGAAGAGGGAATTTTGTGCAAATCCCGATGCCACAGTGATTTAATTCCTAATTTTCCCATGCTGGACATAGCACCACCGTTTTCCCACTCGAGGCAAAATTCCCTGGACTAGGGCTGCTGTTCCCTCACAAAATGGGGCTTTTCAAGGCACGCAGCTCTCAGTGTGGCAGAAATTGTATTTCAGCCATGGATGTAAATGAGCTGGAAGTTACTGTATAGGCTGGCAGACCTGCCTGCACATGTTCTCTTTCTGTCAGAGCCCAAAATACACCACCCTGCACCTTGATTTCCTCCTTTGTGGGGGATGAGGGATGCCGAAGGGGCAAGATTGCACAAGTGGAATAACCTATAAGCTGTTTAAACACTAGAATGATAAATTATCTGTGGCCTCTTGCAAAGCAGATGGGAATTCTAACATTAACAGTTGTAAAAAAGTTTATTTTAATAGGTCCTTCCACTTCTTTATTAAGTAAAGGAAATTTTTTTACATTAAAAAAAAATATAGCAGAGACTTTCAGCCGAGCAAGGGTGTCAGTCTCTTCTGCCAAGTAACAAGCAATAGGACAAGAGGAAATGGCCTCAAGTTGAGCCAGGGGAGGTTTAGATTGGAAATTAGGGAAAATTTCTTCCTCAAAAGGGTCATCAAGCATTAGAACAGGCTGCCCAGGGAAATGATTGAGTCACCATCCCTGGAAAGATGCGTAGACGTGGCACTTCAGGACATGATTTAGTGGTGGATTTGGCAGTGCTGGGTTAACAGTTTGATTCAATGGTCTTAGAGGTCCTTTCCAACCTAAATTATTCTATGTTTGAAAACAGATCCATAGTGTGAAGCTGTAGGGTTTGGAGGTGCTGGGTTCCCTCTAAATCAATCCCACATGTCTTCTCTGCAGCCTGTGTGATGGCCTGAGGGGCTGCTTGGCTTTGGCTTTGGGGTTGTGAAATGCTTCTGATGCTTAACAATTTGGCTTTCTCCTGCTAATCTTATCTATCCTATCCCCTGTAATGTCTACAAAAATCTCCCTGAAGGATGGAGAGCATGGGTTGTATGCTGGAAAATCATTGTGGTTTTGGCTCAGCAATTTCTCTTTGTCCAGAAAGGAGAAAAGTGAATGGAGATAACTAGGATCTGGCAAAAATGTGGAATGGTGTCCTTTTTTTTTGTCCTTTGCCTCTTCTGGCTGTCCACAACCCTAATTTCATGGGTTTTGCTGAAATTCAAGGCTTACAAAGACAGACTTGATGCAGAGCAATGGGGTTCTTGTCCAGATCTGGAAGCAGCATCTTGTCTCTGTTTATCCAGTTTCTCCACTTCTCACTGGTCTCCACTAGAACATTGAGCTATTGACTTCAACCCTTTTAGTGTGACCATCCAGCCAATTCCTTATCTACTGAGTCATCCATCCATCACAACCATGCTTCTCCATAGAGACTAAGATGTGGTGTGATCAGGGTCAAATGCTTTGCACAAGTCCAGGTAGATAATGTCAGTCGTTCTTCGCTCATCCACCAACACTGTAACTGTGTCATAGAAAGCCAGGAAATCTGTCCAGCAGGATGTGCCCTCAGTGAAGTCATCTTGGCTGTCAGCAATCACCTCCTTGTTTCCATGTGCTTTAACAAAGTTTCCATGAGGATCTGCTCCATGATCTTGCCAGGTGAGATAATTAAAGCAGAAAGGAATTCATAGAGAAATCTATTCTTTTTAATTTCTCGTTCCCGTCATTTCATTTTGATTTTTTCCCAGGGAGCAGGAACATGGAGCAGAAAGTGTTCAGGCACCTGCGGAATGATTTTTAGCTCCTGTTCAGGCCCTTGGTGTTTCTTCACATTGAGCCACAGGGCTAAAATCACTGTCGCAGTGGCTGAGCTTCCCCTCATCCCAATGCTTACATGCACAGGTGGGGGAAATAGGATTGCACATCCCTGTTTTTATATCCTATTGGATAAGTGGGGATGGCTCTGCTGTTCTAAGCAGCTCTGCTGTTACCACTGATAAAACCATCAGTGTGAGGTGAAGAGTGATAACTTATCCCCCAAAACTGACTTGTGCCATGTCTTCTGATGGAGGGCTCCATGAAGTCAAGTGCAATATGCAAGAGCCAAGGGACTGCTTCTCATCCTGCCATCACTGACACCTAGAGTAACCTCACTGAACTCAAACCCATCTAACAAATGCAGGATCAAACATAAAAAGCAGATACTTCTTAGATTCCTATTAGCTCTCCTCTTCCTAAACCTAAAAAGTCACAAATACGGAGTATAACACCAGGACTGTTTGCAAAGTGTCTCCGAAACCAGCAAACAACAAAAAGTAACAAGTGGGTCAGAAAACACTGTTTCCATTTATATTAAAACTTCTTTTTGAGGTTTAATAATATTTATTGAGAGTGTCTATACAGCTCTTTGCAGCATGTAGGTGGGGAACCGTTCTGCAGGAAGAGCCGATCTGAAGCAGGCAAAGCAAAAGCCTGAATGACCTTTACGTTCAATGGATTCACACAAACAAAGCCCCACCAACAAAAAAAGAGTAACCTTGTCAGCAGCAGTCTCTTTATTATGGGAGGGGTGTGTGTCTGCAGTTAAGGGTTTAATGGTCTCTGGCTCTGGGCTGGTTTGAGCTAGTTTTGCTGCCTGCTCAAATTGGCATATGGGATCTGGAGACCCGACCGCGATTGCATCTGTGGCGTCATTTGGGCTCAGCCCGGGAGAGTCCACACTGGAAAAGCGTAGCTGCTGCTGCTAGTGCTGCATTTTAGTCAGTAATTATTCTAATTTTACAGAATAATTAATGGGTGGAGAAGGGGGTGAAAGGTCTCTTATGCAATTTTGTTGTTGAAGAAGCAATTCTGGAGCATCCTGGTGCTCTGGAGCTGCTGTCCCAGCTGCTACTTAGCCTCACAGATATTTAAAAAGAGAAAGAGCCAACTCTCTTTTTTTTTTCCTTCAGTCTGCAGGATTTATGGCCTCTATCATAACCTATGCACTTGTTTCACTTTCCAATAGCATTCCTTTTCCCCTGACCCCAATTAGTGTTGGCAGCCAAAGAGGCCTGGTGAGCTTTGCTGTAGATACTTTGTTTATTTCTTTACTTGGCTGATGCAAGAGACAGAAGACAATCCCAAAATTTTCCTCCTGATATTTCCTCCTGAAACATTGTTGCTAATCCAACTCTTCTGTCCTTTGCTAGAACAACAACTCTATTTGGGATAGGTGAACTTCAGACCTTCCTTTTTGCCTCTTTTCTTTGAAAGTTGCTCTATTTGCTGTTAATCTGGAATTAATACTGGCAAGAAACCCGGAAATCACCAGGATTTGTCCACCATCTCTTACAGGTTCATGTTATATCTGATCTGCTCTAGTTGTGGGCTGCTGAGGAAAAAACAGATCCTGTTTTCCCCACTCCTGTGTGAGAGCTGGTAACCCTGTGGCTGGCCACCTGAATCTTCTGGAAAACTGACCCACCAAAGGGGAAAGAGGAAGATTAGGGGTTTTTCTATTGAATGACTGAGTTGTGCACCGGGTTATTGGGTGGGATTTGGGTTTGGAAGATGCAGCCAAGAATAGAGCGGCAAGCAGTTAACCAGGGAGACTGGGCATCCTGTTCTGCCATGGACAAGGGAGAGAGGGACATCTCCAAGGATGTGTCTGCTCTTAGGTTGGTTTCGTCCCCTTCTGGAGCAATTTCTTTCTGTTCACCCCACCGTAGAGACAACCTGGTGTTTTGGGGTTTTTTTTGCACTTCTTACTCATGCACCTCAAGCTTCATTGGGTGAATTTAGGTCGTCAGCCCCAGCTCCAGCTGCGTTTCAGTTGATGTTTTGCTGAGGGGCTTGTTCAGGAGGCTAAGGGCTGCAGAATGAAGAAGGGGGCAGCTGTTTCCTGACTCCATCAAACAACAAACTTTAAAACATTTCCCCTTGTATTATTTTTTTAATTAGTCATTGATTTTTTGCTATGGGGAATTCCAGCTTTGTGGTTGCCAGGGCAACTGGAGGTAGCCTAGGTAGCATCCTCTTAATATCCGCATTCCCGAAGAGGGGGCCAGTCCCCAGGCAGTGGGCATTCATCCAGGGAGGGATATGTTAGCTGATCTCCCTAATGAGAAAAGTCTGTAAGGGAGAGGAGAAGGAAGAAATCAAGTGCAGTGAGAATCATGAATTTGCAACAACACCGTAACAAAGCTCTCCTCTCTCCCACCTCACTCCCTGACCATCAGCTGAGACCTGGGATTCCTCTGCAGTCTGGTTTTAATGTTGGGGTTTTTTGGCAGGGAAATTCAGTGTGAGTTTTCTGTATGGGTCCTGCCGTACGACATTGCAGTGGATGAGCATAGCGGGGAGAAAGCATAAGGGCACCTGCAGGCTCAGGGAGAGATGTGGGAATCTGGGAAGGAGGCTAACGCCCTGCTGGGAACTTGGTCCAACATTGGCTTCATTGACCACCACTGGGTCTCCTTGGGATTGTCTTAGAATATTTTCCATGCAGAAAGGACGAGCATGATATAAAGACCAGAGTCCTGCAGACACTATGCATAGACACCTGAAACATGGGAGATGGTGTTGCACGCCCAATAGCTCCTATTGAAATCAGTGGGTATAACAAGCCCCCTAGAGCTGTCAGATGGCCAAAACCTATCCCTGGGATCTCTCCACACCACAACAACCATGGAAATGAAGAGGTCATGGCTGACCCAGCCACCAGGGTGGGCTGCTTTCTCCTGGTGACTCTCCCCTCTCTGTCCCAGGTGATGGTGCCAGTGATTTCTGGTCCATGGTGTTTCCCCCAGGTGAATCTCCCCAGTGCTGCAAAAGGATAATTCCTCTTCCTTTTACAAGGAGATATCTTGGCTTCCTGCCTTTACCAACAAAGCAGCTTGTAGGCAGCAATCCAAAGGCATTTTGGTGCAGTTTCAAATGCACACTGTACACAGATGAATTGTAAATGCCTGTGGCATTTTTCTCTCCCCATTTCAAAGAGAGCTATCGATTGCTCCATACAATGTTAAAACATGTCTGTACCTGACTAAGCTCTTTGCTGATTATCTGGCAATGCACGAGTCTCTTTCTTGGACTAGAAGATGACCAGTAACTTTATTTCTCCTGTCTTTTATCAGAGCTATTAACCAAGTGGCATGTTAGCCTATGATGCTTTGTGCTGCTCCATAAGGGAGTTTTTAACTGGTACTAATGGACTGTATTCCATCTGCAAAGCAATTTCCGAGCCAGTAAGGGAGAATTTGTGGCAGTGCTGTGAGGAGGGAAGAGGCAATAGATGCTGTGCAAGTGCTTTAGCTGAGCTTTGTGAACTGCATTTCAGCTGTGTAATGTTTTGTCTTTGCTGCTGGCTGGAGTGATGGATGCTGCAGTGGGAGTCACCGTATCTGCCCACTTCTGGCAATCATTTTTGAGGCTGATCAGGAAGAGAATTCCCATGTCAACAGGGGTTTGAGCAGCTGCATATCAAAGCCCAGCACTGAGTTTCATTCTCCTCTCCGTTCATAGAATCATAGAAGAGTTTGGGTTCGAAGGGACCCGCATAAGGCCATCCAGTCCAACTCCTCACAATGGCAGGGACATCTTCCACAAGAGCAGGTTGCTCAGAACCCCATCCAACCTGGACTTGAATGTTTCCAGAGATGAGGCATCCACAGGTTCTCTGGGCAACCTGTTCCAGTGTTTTACCACCCTCATCATAAAAGACTTCTTCCTTACATCTAGTCTGAATCACTCCTGTTTTAGTTTAAAACCATTTCCCCTTGTCCTATCACTACAGGCCCTTTTAGAAAGTCTGTTCCCAATTAAATTAGGGCTCTGGATATTGTCCTCTTACTTTTGTTCAGATATCCCAGCAGGAGCCCATGAAGGTCTTATCAGTGTTCAGAAATTGAAGTTTCACACTGGTGTGCCTTTGGACTTCCTGGTATATGATCCAGCTCCCACTGGAGCTAAAAAAATGCCATGAGGAACTGATCTGTGTTTTTGGAAGAGAAGTTGGGAGGTGCTTTCCATGTTGAGACATCGAGTGGGAATAGCCATTGGGCGGAATATGGGAGAAGAAATACCAGTAGGCTGAGCTGACACCAATGTGGGTACTTCCCTGTACATGAGACATTTGAGTTTTTGCAGTTTTAGTTTACAAGGAGCTCCCCACTGCTGTAACTTCCCCTGGTAATAAAACATTTCAGTGCAATCCAAATGCAGCTTCATGAAAAAATAAAAAGAGTAGTATTTATTTTAGGAGGGTCTGCAGAAGGGAGCAAGGTGTGTCTGTCTTCACAGAACCAGTGGGGATCAGTCTTGATGTCATTAGGAAAGGGATATCGGGAAATGTGTCTGCAGAAAAGAGCCCTACCCCCTGTGTCTCCTCTGCACACATATGTGTTTTCTCAAGAAACAGTTGAAATGGGCTGAGACTAGGGCTCCTCTTACCAATTTTCTGCTGTTTCTATAGAGTAATGGACCCCAGAGAATTACAAGGTGGCCTTTAGCAATAGTTTGCTTGCAAGCAGTTTGGCCAGAGTCCCAGTCTCTGCTCTCTGTTTGCAGGAGGTCTGGGAGACACTGCCATACAACTCTTATCAGTGATCACGACAATATTTTTGCAACGTTTCTCCCCCTTTGCACTTCTTTTGCACATTGGCAAGTTGTCCCCAGTCAGTCTCCTGGGAACGAGAGCAGGGCCAAGAAGACCATGATGAAAAGGAAGAGAAACTGACGCCAAGGGGTGGGGGAGGGAAGATGAAGTGTGAATTTCTAGGAAATGGGCTTGGGAATGTGCAAGGGCTGTGAGGAAGGCATCTCAGCCAGATCAAAGGGCGTGTGGGAAAGATGATACTGCAAGGAAGTTAATGAAGTGCTTTCCCACTTTTCCCAGTGGTGGGAAAGGTAAGGATAGAGAGCAGGAGGCTGAGGTGGGGATGGGAACATCCATTTAAAGGGGACTTTTTTCTTGTTAAATGAGTGGTTGGCATGTGAGTGTTTATGGCCAGCAGCATAGCCAAGGACCACTGATGGTTCTGCTTGTTTGGTTTGGTTAGATTTTTTGCTACTGGCCTTCTGGAGACCTTGTTTGTAAGGCGTGAGGAGTCACCACCCATGACTGCAATAAAAAGCCATGAGGACAGTCCTTGCTGCCTCTCCTGACCTGCAGGATGCTGGCATGCTCCGATTTACCCTCTCCAGAGATGGAGAGCTAAAGCTTATTTTGATTGTCTCTTGAAATCATGCAGCTCAGCTCCCACAGTTGTGTGGAGGAGTTGTTAGGGTGGGATCTCAAGAGGTCCAGCAGAACTGGGGGGTGCAGATCAGCTCTCTGCCTCCCTTGTGTGAGATGATGGAGGGACAGAAATGTCTTAGATGGAGAAGGGTCAAAACCAAATGAGTGGAGAGAACTCCTTGGTTGCTGGCATTGTTAATCAGAGAGAATACTTAATGTAATTAGCAGAGGCTTCCCAAAGACTCTATATGAAGCAAATTGCTTCTCTCCGCTATGCAGCAGGCTGGGCCCACCACAGCAAAGGCTGGGTTAGACTAAGCAACCCTGGGTTCCTCTGCTCTGGTAGGAGAAGAGCCAAGCAGCTGTTGCTTGTCCTGCTGCCACCAGCCCAGGGACAGTTGGTTTAGCCCCCTTATATAAAGCCATGATCTTACTTTAAAAAATTCTAAATTTACATCTGAAGTCTAAGCAAGGGAGATATGATGTCCATTTGGGCAATAAGCAGTGATCTTTTTAGGTCTTCATCATGGATGTTGTTTTGTGGATGCTGTTATCTCTGTTGCCTATAGGAAATTTGAATGGAACTTTGTTTTTTCCTCTCTCAATAAGGCCTTTGGACACCTAAGTATCCTACAACCTAAACGATTTCTCCACCCTGTCAATGCAGGTGAAGCCAGTGCTCCCAAATCTCACAGGAATGTCCTGACCTGAAGGACCTCTGTGTGCTGAAGTTTGCCAGGTTTTAAAATGACTGAGTGTTTGAGCTGTCATTTAGCTTCTTCCATGGTCCAGTCAAAAGGATGCATGTTGGATAGGTCTTGCTTTAAGGCAGCCTACTGTTCTTGCAGCTCTTTTCCAGTTGTGTCTTAACTAGGTTGTATCTGTAAAGACTGTTGGCCCAATTTGTTTTCTCCATTAAGCTCCCACTGTGGTTCATAACATGAGAGACAAAGTGTTTGGGATATCCATGCTGTTTAAGGGTATCTTTATCCTTTTGTAAAGAGAGAGGAGAGGACTGCATAACTCAAACAGTTACACATCGTCCATAAAGCAATTTCTACAGCAATTAAATCTGTTTTCCTATTGTCTTGTTTTGCAGGTCAACAATGCAGTTCCTGATCTGGTTCAATTTGCTGCTTCTCCTTCCTGGTTTTGGTACCACCAAAACCTGCTTCCCCGGCTGCCACTGCGAGGTGGAAACCTTTGGTCTCTTTGACAGCTTTAGCTTAACCAAGGTGGACTGCAGTGGAATAGGCTCACACATTGTTCCTGTCCCAATCCCTCTGGATACCTCCTACTTGGATCTATCATCAAACAAACTGGAAACAATAAATGAATCGATGCTTACTGGCCCTGGATACACCACCCTGGTGAGTCTCGACCTGAGCTACAACAAAATTGCCAAGATTTCCTCCACAACGTTCTCCAGGCTTCGGTACCTGGAGTCCTTGGATCTGAGTCATAACTCTCTGGAAGTCCTTCCAGAGGACTGTTTCTCCAGTTCTCCTCTAGGTGACATAGATTTGAGCAATAATAAGCTTTTGGACATAGCTATAGACATTTTTGCTTCAAAAGGTCAAGGCAAATCCCTGAATGTGGATCTATCCAATAATATGCTCAGCACAATTACAAGGCACCGTGAAAAGAGCATCCCCAACATCCAGAACTTAAATCTTTCTGGAAACAGACTAATGTTTGTACCAAACCTTCAAGGCATTCCTCTCCGATATTTAAATCTTGATGGGAACCCTCTGGTTAAGGTTGAGAAAGGAGAATTCAGGGGGCTGAAGGACTTGATTCATTTATCCCTCAGTGGCCTGCGTGGCTTTAGAGAATTATCTCCTCATAGCTTCAAGGAACTCCAAGCCCTCCAAGTTCTGGATTTATCCAACAATCCCAACTTGAAGTCACTGACTGCTGAAGTTATCTTCGGCCTGAACTCCCTACAAGAGCTCAACCTCTCCGGGACAGGCGTGTCGTCCTTGCCAAAGACTGTGCTGAAATACCTGCCTTCCATCAAAAGCATCACCTTAGGGAAGAACATACAGTGTCTTAAGACCATCAAAGAAGGACAGTACCACCGACAAATTGGGCTGACCAAAAAAGAAGTCCTCAGTTGCTATGACAGCCATGGGGCTGTAGCAGCAGCACCTTATGTTTTGTGATAAAAACTGGGGAGAAGAAGGAGTGGGAAAGGGAGGGTGGGGGGCCATGGGATTTGTACAGGTGTCGGACTGAGATGGCTTGCAGTGTGCCTTTTGTAAAACTGTCAATAATTTATATATTTGTATTTGCCAATAGTTGATTGTTTGTGGATTTTATAAACTCTCAAGTCTCGGCCTGCGTTATCTGCAGGCTCCAGATTTTTCCTGGTGCATTGAGGTCCTCACTCATCCCGTTGGCTCAGGAGCAGTGATGCTGGACCACAGGGGCCAAGCTGCTCTGCAGGTCCCAGGGCAGAACAGTCAGTCTGGAGCCAGCCTCCATGCCTCAGACACATTTGTAGGAGCAAAGCTACATGTCTCCAGAGCACACATCAAAATGTACCAACTCTGTAGCTGCTTGCTTACAAACCCATGTGTCATCCTCTTTTTAATTATTACTCCCCAAAATGTGCCTTCTGGATGTTGCCTTCATTAGCAGCACCCTGTTCTCTATTATGCACTTTCAGTCTTGAAGAAACATTTCCAGACAAACCTGAATACAGGATGCTCCTAATGTGCTGAGTTTTACATGTTATTTGCATAGCTGTGCAACAAACAGTGAGTAAGTCAAGAACTTTTCCCACAAATTTCTCCTTGTTTTCCCACCTTGATCCTTTTCATGGCTAATTAATTTAGCTCCGGCTTTGGCTTTTGTCTTTTTGTCTTTCTAACCTCAGCAAGCCATTGCATCCTCAGCAAGAGATGATGTGCAGCAGAGGAAGGGAAGCAGAGGGGTCTGCCAACAGCCACATCTCATCGAGGAACCACTCTTTGATGAAGGAGGTTGCAAAGGGAAGAGATCATGTAGCCTAGCTTAGAAAAAAAAAATGGAAAAAAATCCCCCCTCCCTTTGTGGGAAAGCTTGGAAGGAAACTTTGACAGGGATTCTTGTCTTGACAACCTTATCAAACCAAGATGCAGACCTAGAGGATATGAGAGTAAGTTGTTTCCAGGCTGACATTCCCCATCTGAACACAACTGCAACTCATCTGGGCATATGTGAGGCAACTTCCAGCGGCAAAACACTCTTGAGAAAGTGCCGGGGAAGAATTAGCACTGATACCTGTGGTCCTGGAGCACTTTGCTTATCAGAGAATAGATCTTGGGGTTTTTTTCCAGAGTTGTGGCTTTTCTTTCTCTCATACAACTCCTTGGCTGCCAACAGAAATCTGATAAAAAGCCTGATCCTCAAAGGTTTACTGATTTTTTTCCTCCATTGCTGAAATGCTGAAAAAGAAAAGGGGGGTCGCTCTGAACCCTCTTTTACTCCAGGCTAGGAGGAAGTGGGAGAAGGCAGCACAGCATGACTCAGTGCTGTGTGTGAAGCGTTCAGCTTGCTTATAGGAGCAACAGAGGTGTCTGCAGAGGTCTGGTCCACATCTGGCATGCTCTGTCCTGGGGGATGGGAAGGGATGTTGTGGATGGGGACCCTGCTCAACCTGATCTGCAGTTTGGTCTCTAAGCCCAGCCTTGCATCAGGGCCACCTTCAGTGTTTGACACTGACTTAGGGAGATCCATGTAAGGGTGATGCAGATACAAACTCATCTCACAACTGCCCTTGGGAGTGTTGGGAGAAGCTCAGGTTTCATCCTCACACCCCCAAAGGTCTTTGCAAAGGGAAGCCCTGTTGCCCAAAGCAGCTGAATCCAGGGATGGTTAAAACCCACTCACCCCATAAAAGTCAGAGTCAACACCTCACTTTGGATACTGGAATTTGGTACTGAAATTTCCATCTATCTCCATTTCAATCATTTGTTTGAGGACCTTAGGGTGGGATTTTTACCCTTTCCTTCAGTTTTGGGGGTTTTACCGCTCTACTGAGCCATTGCAATGCTCGACCAGCCTTCACAATCACAGGAAACGTGTTGATTTTCTTAAAAAGGCAATGAGGCTGCCTATGGGCAGAGATCTGGAGGGGAAAAAGAACAAACTGCACTGCAAGACAGGGGCAGTTGTTGAGGAAAGAAGTGGGGCTTTTAATGAATATTGCCTTTTTAAGAGAATTATTTTCTGCTGGCAGAAAATGTATTTTTAAACAAAAAGTCGTTTAATTTTATAAGTCTGTATGTAGATGAAACGTTAGGGTTATCACCTACTGTCAAAGTTACTGTCTTTGCAGCACTGTGGTAAATTTAAAACCCAATGTGACAATCCAGTTGGAGACTGCAAGATTTCCTCGTGTAATCTCATGCTAGCTGCTAGCTAAACTAGTCTTAGCAAAAGCTGGCAAATACTATCGTTGTGTTAGTTTGTTTTTTTAAAGAACCTCTGCAGCATTGTAAGGCTTTGTGATTACTCACAACATAATAAAATGATTTCGAGGAGAATAAACACAGATCCCCCAGATTTATTGCTTTATTGCTGAGAGGGTGGCAGCTGTCACCAGGTCTGAAGTGCAACACAGCTTCTCTCCTTGCTCTGCTCGTCCCCACCACCCTCATGGGTGTTGCATCTCCAAACTGGGGGCAGGATTTTTCCTGCTGTGTTTGGCTCACTGTGCCCTTCAGTGGCAGAAAGGCTTGAGAGCTTCACTGGTTGACTTGAAGGAAATCAGGAACACATGGCAATGAAGCAGCACAAGAGTATGTGGCACAAATTCCCTGCCCCAGGACCTGTTTCAGAGATTGTGGAGACGCTGGACATCTCTTCATGGATTTGACCGATCTGGGACACGGTCTGCTAGCATTGAAAGGCTGGATTTGCAGCATGGGTGATGCGGGGAGAGACCACAAGACTGTGGAAGGGTTCAAAAACATGTAGATGTGGTGCTTAGGGATGCAATTTAATGGTGGGCTTGGCAGTGCTGGGTTAATGGTTGAACTCAATGATCTTAGAGGTCTTTTCCAACCTTAAGGATTCTATAATTCTGTGGGGGTGGAAGGGAGCAGGGGGGTGCAGAAGTGATGCCACAGCCCAGAAAGCTGCAGATTGCCAGACTGCTGAACTCTCAGTGGTGAGAAACATGTAATCCAGTCTCAGCACTGTTCTCTGGGGAGCTGGGGCTGCTGCATGGAGGGCTAAGAGCATGCAGAGCCATTGCACCTAAAGAATAAATAGAAGCCTCTCCAAAGGGGTCTTCCTGCTCTTAAACAGCAAATTGAATTTTAAGCACTTCTTGGTGCTGTGTATAAAGGTGGTGCAAGCAGAGACCCACTCAGGAAACTGCCTCTGGGAAGCTGCAGTGTTCCTGTTCCTCCCAAACCTGAAGGAACAACTGCATGTTCCATCAAGGCAGGCAGGGTTGGAGGCTGACTGGAAGAGGCCGTTGGTTCTTCATCTGTTTCCCTTCTGCCTTGGGTTGTGGGCTCAGTCGAAATGGTGGAGAAAGTCTTCTTCTCCTGGGGAGGGACGCTGTCCTGGGATCCCTGGGTCTGAAGCTGTATTCTCCCACTTTCTTGGGAATGCCTCACACATACAATGCTCCAGCACTGTGTTAGACCTTGTCCCCTCCCAGGACTCCTTCGCCCCCTTTGCCTTAATATCTTATTTTGCTACTGATTTTTATTCTTTAATTAATGACTTAATGTATTATTGTTAATTAAAATATTATTTCAATTATTATTATTTAAATAACCTGTCCAAAGTCCTCTGGATGGGAAGAAACAT
This sequence comes from Atrichornis clamosus, assembly GCA_013400975.1. Classification (NCBI taxonomy): domain Eukaryota; kingdom Metazoa; phylum Chordata; class Aves; order Passeriformes; family Menuridae; genus Atrichornis; species Atrichornis clamosus. Next base: position 172,610 of record WBMZ01010272.1, read on the forward strand.
GCAAGCCTCTATGAGCAACATGAGTCCCCATGTATGCCCCTCTCCACAATGGGGCATGAACACCTGAAATAGCACTGATGTCCCCACAGAGGAGGAAAGGCACGGGGTGGCTTCAGGCTTGGATAAGTCAAGGAGGTCCTCACTGAAGCTTCCTAAAGCTGCTGCCAGCTTGATAAAATGGTGTAATGGGCACCTGGTGTCAGGTTTCAACAGCCACCCATGCCAGGAAAACCATCCATGCCAGGAAAGCCAGTCAGGTTGGTTAGCTGCAAGCTTTGGCTGTCTCCAGAACCAGCTCAGCTCTGCGGCCGGATATGTTTGCCCTGGCAAGCAAGATGGGCGTTTTAATTAGAGGCTGAACATTTTTAGAAGCAGGAAAACCTCAGCAGAGGCTCGGCAATAAGGCTAGGCTGGGTTAGGGAGGGGGAAGAAGTGACTGATCTGGCATTTGCTTGCGGTGTTCAGCCTGCCGGAGAGTTATTAGCATCTCACTCCTCCTTTCCAGCATGAGGGTCACTTCCCCTCATCTGCCTTGTGCCCAGGGCAACATAGGACAGAAATTCTTCTCTTTATTAGAAAACATGCATGTCTTAGTACCCAAAAACTCTCATTTTCTTCTGATCAGTCTGCTGGAGCTGTTTCTCCTGGCTGTCAGCTGTCAGCCCACAGAAGTCCCTCGCTGACTGATTATGTGACTGACTTCATAACAGCAGTAGGTGCTGTCCCTTTTAAAAATAGCTGCTCCTCTGTACATTTTCCATTTTGCAGAAGGTTTTTATTTCCAGCACGTTTGTTTCACACAACCCTGGCTTGGTCAGGCAGGAAAGCACTGATGCACTCTTGCCATGCCAGAAAATAATGCTGCATGGCTGGGCATAATCCTTCTGCCTGCCCTGAGATTTACCTCCTGGGAAAGTTTTGGGGCAGAAACCCTCTGCCCCATGCATGTTTACAGAGCATTATTCCTGCTCCATCACCCTGAGATTGCCTCTTCCTTCCCTTTTTGAGTGGACAAGCAGACCTAGGAACCTGATTAAAAGGTGGAAAATTGGAGCTGAAAGTAGGCCATCAGATAAATCCTTTCCTGTAATAAGCAGGGAGTTGGAGTACTAGCCCTTAATCACAGCCTTTGTCTCCCAGCATTTGTATGCCTGTGTGCACCCATCCTCAGCGCCAAAACAAACCCACCCCCTCCTGCCCCATCCCCACCCCTGCACTCTCCGCCTTTCATTAATGGGATTAAAATAAAAGTGTTTCGTGCTGCCACAGAGGAACACCCTGGAGAAAGCAGCAGCCTGCTGTGCCAGGCGCTGTGCATCCCTCAAAAATGCCCTGCCAGCTGCGAGGAGGTTTGGGCAGGGGAGTGTGCTGCTGCCCTGCCCGGCCCCGTCCACTCCAGTGGTCCAGCCTCCCCTCTGGACACACCATAGAAGGGTTAATCAGCCTGTAAAAAACCCGAAGTTTTTCCCCTGGTAACTTTCCCACCACTGTGGTGATGTCCTTTAACCCCCACTGCTGCCCGTCTGGACCTCTGCGCCACCTGCCCCCTCCCTGCTCTTCCTCGTTAGCGGTAGATGTGTCACAGCGCTTGCTGATAATTGACTGGGGCCGTGCTGGGAATTTGAACCTACATTTCAAAGAGATTGTTAACCTCCTTTTCCATCTCTTTGAACTGCTTTGCTTTATTGTAGGTTAAAGGAAATACACGGCTTCTTCCTCCCAGAGCCCCTTTTGATGGGAGCGTGGCACATCAGAGCTGGTGGATTTTTTCCAGCAATGATGTTGGTAGCGTGGTGCTGCTAAGTGGCATGCGATGATGCATTTTTGTGCAATCAAGCTGCCCCTTGAATTCAGAGGGGGTTAAATGCAAAGAAATGGTCCAGAGATGGGCAAGACACTGGCAGAAGCACGCTGACATCACTTTCCTGATATTACATGGGGGGGTCCCAGCCAGTGGAGAACCAAGGATGGGGCACAGGTTATGGGTTGCTCACCCAGAAACTATGTTCAAGCCCCTCTACCATGTTGGACCTTCTGGATGGGCTTGAACACACGAGTGACAACTTTTCCAAGGTGTAGTTTGCACGGGTGGTTTAAATCACCCTGTGACTGCAGGGCAGTAGAAAGAGGTTGTCCTGATCTTCCTCTACATTACACAAAAGCCAGGATTTGTGCAGCCCTTCAGTGTATCAAAAAAAGATCAAAGACCACCAGATTTCAGGCAGACCAGTGAGCTAAACCATCCCATCAGGCCATGCAGCCACTAAAAAAATTGCACAGCTGGAAGAGGATGGTTCCCTGCAAAATGAGCACTCCAAGTCCCTCTTCCCAATAGTACCTCTGTGAGTGCTGTTTGCATCCATCTTAGGTTCAAATCAGGCATACGGAAGGCTCCCAAATACCTCTGAGCATCTTGCCTACTTATAACCTAAACCTTGGCCCTGGCTGGTCTGCTATGAAGATAAATGAGTGGAGCACTGTGAAGTGTCAGATTTTGTCTCGCTGTGAAGTAAGACAGTGTCCTGAAAGACAAGCTCTGCATCACCAGACCTGTCACCTGCATTGATAGGTGTCCACTGACCACAGGGTCATCCTTAGGCCTACGGTAATTCCAAGACCTGTTAATCTGCTGCCTCTGTCAAAGGTAAGAAACTCCTGAAGAGGGTGTCACTTTTCCTGTGAGATTCACTGAGGGAAACAGCTTCCTGTTTGGTCCTTACCTGCAGTCTCCTTTGCAGGAATGCAAGAGTCAGATTTTCTCCTATTTAGCTCCTAATCACTGATGTAAAAATTCTTCATTTTTCCCAGAAGTATCAATTCACAGAATTTTTCTCATTTAAATTTTTTATGAAGTGATTGTTTGCCTTCAAAAATCCCCACCCAACAGCTGCCTGTTTGTCATAGTGCCATCTGGGACCTGCATCCTAGAGACTGTAGATGTGAAAATCCCCTTGAATAAACAGGAAAGGAGGAGGGCATGGAACATATACCTATGATATCCCGTGGGAAATGCCTGGATAATCCATGGTGGCAATCATGTCACAATGCTATTTTTACCACTGTTTGTTAAATGTCCTGTGGCAGCATCCTCAACCTCCAAAGGCAAACACTCCTCCATGTCTAAATTTGAACGGATCCTTCCCCAGGGATCTTGTAAACAATATCCAAAGAGCATATTGTCACAGAAATATGAGATGATTAAAACTGTGTTCCAGTTAGTTTTCCCCAAAACTCATCACAAAGCTGCACTTTTTCCTTGATCATTTTAGGAACCCACATTGGCTCCAACTAGTCCATATCTACTTGCCCTAAGACAATGTGTGTCACGCCTCTTGACAAATCCAGTGGTCTTCTGCCTTTGGAAGCTATTTCACAGCTGGGTTTGATTGCACCAGTGAGACACCTTTTCAGTCTAAAGCATTCCCCATAAGAATATTCTTGTCTCTACTTTTGCTCCTCAGCTCCTCAGAAAGCAGAAATCTACATTCACATGGAAGCAGGCCAGTCTCTGCTCCACAGAGAAAGTGAAGACAGCTGGTGATGCCAGGGACAGAGATGCTGGTGTGGGAAAGAACACTACCAGGCTCACAGTGGGCTTGGGTTTCATTGTTTTGGGGGGAAAATAGTGCTTTTCTCAGGTGACTCTGCAAATAGTTTGCTGGCTTTCAGCACCCCAGAAAAGCAGTCATAGAATCATGGAACAGTTAGAGTTGGAAGAGGCCTTAAAGATCAACTAATTCCAACCCCCTTGCCATGGGCAGTGACACCTTCCATTAGAAGACCAGGTTACTTAGAGCCACATCCAGCCTGGTCTTGAACATTTCCAGGGATGGGGTGTCCACAAATTCTCAGGGCAACCTATGCCAGTGCCTCGCACCTCACATCTTCCACCTACTTGAAGCTAAAAGTCAGAGCTATAAAGCATGCATTTTTCCAGTATCCCAAAGCAGAGTGGAAGCCTCACAGCTGGCAGAGACCCCATCCTAGTGTCACCAAAGGGATAGTGAAATTAGAGCAACAGCCCCAGCAGCATAATGGAAATGAGATGTCAGTTCCTTTCTTTTCTCTCTTCAAGGCACAGTAGAGGAGAAGGTCCCCAGGACAATCCTTGTGTCCGGACACGTCTCCTTTTCAGTGCCACAGATCGCTGTATCACCTACTGCAGAAGGGAAGTTAGTAGCCCAGTCTGAAGCAGCAATTTCACATGGCAGAGCAGCTATGCAGTCTCCAGCAGAGTTCTGGAGCCAGCCAAGCACCATTAGCCTAGTTTTTCAGCCAAGCAAGGAAGTCCTGGCTCCTGGCAGGCTTATTAGCTTTGGCACTGAGCTCTGCTGACACCCAGCCAAGGCTTTCTGGCTGCAGCTGCACCTGCCTGGCTTCTGTCCCACCAGCTTGGGTCTCTCCTCATCAAACCTCCCTCCCCTCTTGGTTTCAGCCTGGGCAGTGCAACACTGTGCCTGACCAACTGAGCAACGGGGATAGCTGCAGACTTGGGATTAGAAGGGCTGTTCAGGTTCCAAACCTCTCATATATCCAAAGATCTCCAAGGTTCAAACACTTCCTAGCAAAGTACTTGGTTTTCCAAGAATAGATATTTCCCTTCCATCTTACAAAGGTGGTGCTGGGCACCATCCTAAGCAGGGATCAGCTATTAGTTATATTTGCTGTTATCACTTATCTTCTCTTCTTCAAATTCTCAAGATATGCTTGACAGCCTAAATAAAAGCTGCATGGCTCTTCCCAGGGATTGAACTAATCTCAGAAGCAGCTGGAAGAAAGGACAAAATCCCTGAAGCTGGCTCTGGAGATCCAGTACATAGTAGATCTTCCCTAATGGTTGCGAAACCCTACACTCAATTTCTAATCACAGAATGATAGAATGGTTTGGAAGGGATTTTAGAGATCAACTAGTTCCAACCCCCTGCCATGGGCAGGGGCACCTTCCACTAGACCAAGATGCTCAGAGTCCCATCCAACCTAGCCTTGAACACTTACAGGGATGGGGCAGACACAGCTTCTCTGGGCAACCTGTGCCAGTGCCTCAACACTCTTATAATAAAAAACCCAACTTTCCTTATGTCTAATCTAAACCTACTCCCCAGCCTCTAATCTGAATCTTCCATAGCCTCAGCCTGAGCAGATGACTCCTCATCCTTACCCCCACAGATGTGGTGATGAGGTCACAAAGTTAATGACTGACAGGCAACGACACTGCACATCAGCTATGTGTGAGCTGCTGAGCCCCTGCTGAAGGCTGGGTCCCTCGTTAACCACCTTCCAGCTCCAGGCACAGCCTGGGATGCAGCAGATAGCATTTTTACCAGCTTTGCAGAAATTAACTTCTCCCAGGCACCTGCTACATGCTGCAGGTTAAACAGGGAGCAGATAGCATGCACACAAAACAAAGGGGATGCTCTGTTGGGAAGAGGAGAGAACAGAAATTGCCCCATGATGGTGACCTTGGTCACAAATTGCCCCATCACCAGGAACATAGTGCTGGCAAGAGACAGAGCTTCTGCTAGCCCCAGTCAGGATTTCCTTGTACTAGGACAGGCAGAAGTGAGGTTTGGGAGGGAATTAGGGTCTGGTTAGGGGGCAGACTGTGGATCGATCCCCTTCACAGCCACAGCAGCAAAGTGGTGCTGCCAACACACAGAACTGCTAAGAGGGATGTCAGGGTGACAGAGGTTATCGCTGCCTGTCCAGAAGTTGCATGGATTCAAGGAGGAAAATAAATTATTAGATACCAATTCTTTCCATAAATAATGAGACTTCTTCTGCCCTTGAGATGACTTTGTTAGGAAACCATGAGACTGCACCTCCTCATGGTGGTGGATACCACTTTGCTGGAGGGTGCAATGTTAGCATCATCAGGGATGCAAGTCATTGCAAAACACAAAGCATGGCAAGTCTCTGGGCATTCCTGCAGCAAAACCCTGGAGATGTAGTATGGGTGTTTGCATATCACTTGGTCAGGCAGCACCTGCCACTTTCGTGTGATGTCTCTGCTGACACGAGTCAGCCAGACCTCCAGAGAAGCAGCGTAGCCACCGAATTCATCCATGTAAAGATATGACACTTTACCAGAGAATAACACATCCATCAGGGCTAAAGGCAAGGGCACTGGGAAATGAAGGGAATCACCCACACTGTGTCTGCCCCAATGACAGGCAAAAACCCTTTACTTCTGATGTGTCTTGTCCAGGAGGACTGATTTTGTGGGAACAGAGAATGAGTGGCAATTAAGATTCAGCCTTTGCCTTAGGTTAACCTCTTTCTGGCAGAAAAGTTTAGGTGACCACGGGTGTAAAACTAAGTTTGCTTTAAACCAACTTGATTTAAAACCAACTTGCTTTAAAACCAAGTTAGAGGTTCTGCTCATACAGTAGATCCTTGATGGGGCAGGGCAGTCTGACTCAGGCTCTGAAATCTCCAGGCCTGAGGTTCAGAGGCATCTTTTTAAACATTTCATACATACAAGAACTTTATAAGGTCAGGACTAGGCTGATCACTGGATGCGCTCAGCAGGATTGCAGCCAGTGACTCAGAAATCCCTGATAGACCACTCCAGCCCCTGTTTGGAAAAGGGCAAGGTGGATGGAGCTGAGAGGACCTGCAGGAAAGGGGAACTGTCTGCTGTAATGGCATCTGTCAGACCAATAGGCCTGGATAACTCTCTGCCAGGAGCCATCAAGAAATGACCCAGAGAGCCATCAATATTAAATCTAACAAGTGTTGGGGAACCTCAGGGAAAAGGGCTGACAAATGGCTTGGGTCATGGCAAAATGGGCAGCGTAGAAAGGGACAACCAGAAGGGTGAGCACCATCAGTTCTTAGCAAAACCACCGAGCGGTTAATTTGGGATTTCATCAACAAGCTTGCAATCTGGACATATGTCTATACACAGTCAGATGGCAGAGCAGAAAAACTTCATCAGCATTCATTACCCTTCAGCCCCTGAGCCTCTGCTGATAAAAGCAGTTGTGGCAGTGTCACACCTCACTATTCCTCCAGGGTATTCTGCTTTTTTCCTTCTAAACTGCATTACATGAGATTAACAAAACATGCATTAAATGGTGTGAGACCTGGCCCCTTGACAGATCTTGAAATGTGTCTGTAAATGGATGGGGTTGTAAACCCTTTTTTAACAGAGAAGGCTGAATGTGGACAGCCATGGAGAAGCAGGTGGAAGCAAGTTCATGCATGGAGGGTTCAAAGCCCACAGGCAGGCTCAGGAAGATGGGCTGGGAAGGAAGCACTGGAAGGAGGTGCCAGAAAGACTTTATGAGGACTGAAAAGTGGATGGGGTTTGAAGGAGCAGTTCAAAGGTCTGTGGGATGGGAAATGTACTGGGCTGATGTATAGGTGCACCCACGGAAGGAGAGAGAGCCAACAGGGTGTCAACCTGGAAAAAAAATACCCTAACAGGAGCTATTTCATCCCTAAAGGGTGAGAGGCTGCCTTGAACTGCAGGGTGTTTGGGATGGGTGAGTGCTAGCCAAGCTAAAGTGCCAGAAGAGGCTGACAAAGATCTTGGGCATCCAAAACAAAAAAAGGTCCCAGAGAAAGGACACCTTCTTGCCTTAGCAGACAGCAGGCAAGGGCAGCTGGGAGGTGACAGGTCAATTCTGCTGGCCACACACCAGGGGATGGGGAACTCACAGAGGGCCAGAGTTTAGCTGCACACCTGTCAACATAAAGGTTTAGGAACATAACCTTATTCATCAAAGAGAAGGCTGAAAGGGGTCATTACATATGGGTATTTAGGGAAAACCGTCTGATAGTGAGGCAGAGAAGGGGAGGTTCTTCAGCCGTGTTGATAACAGGCATAAGACATGATAGGTGGAAGATAGAACTAGATTAATTCAGTCTTTGAAGTGGACACCAACTCACTGCTATGAAGGTAATTAAATATTGGAAAAGCTTATCAGGGAGGCTGCCAAGTCACCAGGGTTTACTATGTTGAAATAAAGATTAGATATCTATGAAAGAAGATGCTCTAATCCAATTTCTGGGAAAAGTCTATTTTCTGTATACATAAGGTCAGATAAGATGATCCTTGTGGTGCCTTTTGACAGTGCAGTCTGTGAATTCAGGAAGCATAAATTCCCCTGTGTAAGGAACCATCTTCATCTGGTACATGACGTGTCAGGCAAATCAAGGGGAAATACATAACACAGGCTGAGTTCCCAGCTCATACAGCCAAGAGCAGACAGCCAGTGTTGGGAAGAGAGCTCAGAAATTCCTGGCTCTTTTCCCATTAGCCTACTGGAAGATAGATAATCCTCCACATTTCTTCAGACCTCATACAAATCACAGAACTACTTAGAAGGGGTTGGTTTTGCCTGGTACTTGTATTGCAGCAGCAACAACAAGGAGATGCAGTCTGAATGTGCTGAATTGATAAGGGGGAGAAAGGGCCCTCTACCTCAAAAAAAATTAAAATCCTGCTGAGGATATGACCAAGAAAGGACTCACTTGCTACTTGGCTGGGAAAGCCTCGAAACACAGTCCTCCAACTCAATGAGATCATGCACCCCATTCCTCTGTGCCAGAAACTGGAGAAAGAAAATCAGGCTAGTTTGGAAGACCTTATAAGTAGAGTGGTTGTGATGGAGAAAGGGGTGCAAGCCCCAATAGGATGTGAACAAAGCCAGGATCTGTCAAAACAAAGCAAACATCTGGATGGTGTCATCTCCAGGGAAGAGAATGGCCAAGAACCACCAAGAATAAGGGCTATGAGTGATCCAGACATGTGGAACAGTGGCAAAATATGCCAAATGGAGCAGCTCTTGAAAGCGTGCATGTTTCTTCCGTGTGACTTTGAAGGGAGTCAGGGGTGGTTGGCCCAGATGGTGACATTAACACATGAGACATTGGAAGTCAGGTGAGATGAACTTCAAAGAGCCAGAGGAGGCCCAGACTGAAGCAGTCACAGCAGACAGGTATTTTCCTAAGGCAAAGGGCTCTCTCTGACTATGTCTCAGCTGTGAAAAAGGATTTTCAATATAATCCATCTAGAGTAATCTACAGCTTCATCTAACAAAAAAAGGAAACTTCGGGGGGCTGAAACTGCCTGCAAAACCAGGCTGCTGGTTTTGTCTACACTATCTGGCTCAAGAGGATGCTAAAAAATCCCATTCCCACAATGTCAGAGGGGAAGTGTGGCAAGCAAAAGTCCAGAATGGTGTTTCTCCCTTTTTTTTTCTTTTAATTAAATATCGCTGAGAGGAAAATAAATAAATAAAATTAAATTGAAATTTCTTTTAGAAGGGAGAGAGAAAATGTAAAGCTAAGATGTTCTAAATAATGCAGAATAAAGCCAAAATGTTTAATTATGGACAGGAAGAGAATACTAAGCATTTAGCCAAAATGAAGTCACTTTAAGTGGTTTTTATTATTTGGTAGATTTTTTTTTTAATCATTTCACCGAAACCCCCTTGGAAGACCCCTCTTGCTTCAAACAGAATGACATTTTTTTTTTTATGTTCTTGATATCAGTCAGTGAAGCACAAAATCCAATTTCAGTTCAGGTCTCTCAGACAGCCCTGGGCACTGGTGATGCAGAGGCCCCTCCTCACTACACATCCCTGTGCAAGCAGGAGCAGAGAGGGGATGGAGCCATCCTAGTGAACCCACACACACCCTACACACTGCAGGAATATGTTTGCAAGGGTCAAATCATGCAGCGTTTCAATCTCTCCCTCTTCTTCTGCTGTCTCAGGTCCCTGCTCCCAATAGCAGCAGGATTCTTTTAACCCTCTCCTGCATGATTCCACACAGACCCTTCTCCCATGGGCTGAAATGACTGCAAGGTGACCCTGCTGCTGAGGGGCCTGACCCGGCTCTGCAGTGACTGGGTAAAAGGGATCCTGCAATTGTCAAGGGGTGGGGGACCATGCCAAATGGCAGGGGTGGGTGTAGTGGAAGGGAAGGACAAATAAAAACGTGAAATGGCCAGATCAAAAGTCCTGAGACACATGCCCCTGGGAGAAAAAAAGAAAAA